>OY776277.1:23970613-24353113 GCA_963675445.1 Linnaemya vulpina
ACTAACATGAAAATCACTCAGTTGGTCAAGTTATTCCATTTTAGTTTTCAATTAGTTTTAAATATTAATTTCAAGATTTGATATATTTCAGTGATCTATTACGAAATCTATATATTAAAATATTTTTAAATATAACAATCGCTAAATGAAACGACTGCTCAAATTTCTTATAAAATTAATTGAAAATGAGAATTCAAGATGAAACTTGCAAAAGATATAATGCAGATAACAATCAAAATAAAAAAAATTAATGATCGTAATACCAAACTAGTATGTGCTCTATGAACATTTTTTTTCTTATTACGATTAAAACAAATGAAATTTCTTTCTGAAGATTTGTCTTAAGAAAATTGTTATATTATGTTTATGTTTAGTCTATAATGAATTATATTTATTTTTTATAATTAAATATATAAGCTTTTTATAAAGAAATTACAAATATAATTTTCCATTTTTTGTGTATATTCTAACTATAATATAGTTTTGTTTATCTTATACTAAGTTATTATTATTCTTTTATATTTATTTTTTAATTTACTGCCAGTTCGGCGATGTAGCAAGCTATCGTTCGATGGCGCAAATAACATTTAAAACGGATAATTTTATAAAATATTACTTTAGTTTTAAATATTATTTGATCGACAGTAAAGTAATTCATTTAATTTTTTTTCGTATATTTTTTTTAAATAGATTTGTGAGTTGTTGCATTACTAAAATTTTGTTTTTTTTTTTACTTTGCAAATATTGCATACATAGTTTTTAGTGAACTTGTTTTTAATAAAATCACTTTTGTTGAACAATTTTGAATTTATTTTGTAATTTGCATCTGTAGTCGACACAATAAACCAAAATTTTTTAAAAGAGAACTAAATAGCGGCTTTAAACTTGTTTTAAGCAGTTTACTCCCTAACAATAGATTTGAGTAGTAAATTTGTATGGAAGCTGATCTTTTCATCGAATTTGTTCAAGTCGACCGGCTATGTTCTACAAACAGCATTATTAACAATAAAAACTTTTACATTAAGTGCGAACCAAGCTTCCCATTTTCCACAATAACAGTTGACTTCTTTATTTTATTTGAACTTATCTTCAGTTATTGATTTATCAATTTCTTTCATTGGCAATTTGTTCGAAGTCATTTATATTCAAGTTTTTTATTTACTTATACAACAAAACGTTTAAACTTATGAGCGTGAAAAGGGGTTTTTAATCGTTTATAACATTGGAGGCAATTTATGAGAACATAAATTACAATGAACAAGCACAGATCATAAAAATTGCTTCAGTTCATGTTTATTAAATAAAGCCTTATTTGCCAACTTTTCCATAATATACAACAGGCTTTATTGAAATTTTGGAAATAGGCATACGGAGGAAAGTGTAAAAAAAATTGCTACATGTTATATATTAACAAAATATTATTTGCATATGAAATAAATAAAGAATTCTTTACGTTCATACAAACGACCGCTAAGTATATGTCCGCTAAGGCAAAATCGCAACTATACATACAAAATTATATACTTTATAGCTTTTAGTAATAATTTCTTTTAGCAGATAATGTTTTAGTTTCTTACTTCAGTTGAAAAGTCGCTATGATATTTTAAATTCTTTTGTTTTTCTTTTGCTATTTGTGTTAGGAAATTTGTATTTTTTTAATATACACAAACTTAACTACAAGACGAAAATTGTTAATCTGATAATTTTTCTCATTTCTTATGTTTACATTTTCTCTATTTTGATTTTTGTATTCTATAGCTAAAACGATGTCAGTTATTTAATATATAGCGTATCATTAGTATGTGTGATATATAGAATTATCAAATGAAATGATATTTAGGAAAAATGTATGTTTTTGAGTTTGTTGTACAAGTTTTTTTTGTTGATACACAAAGTGCTCAATGCTATATGTTTAATTCAAATACATATATGAATTAAAAGAATTTTTAAACGAAAATCTTGTGCACTTATTTTGAAAATTGTATATACAATTAAACTTGCTGCAGCTCACGATTGCAATAATATATTTTATGTGGTTTCGAAAACATTAAAAAATCCATTTTTAATATTAAAATAATTTGTTTATTATAATTTCTATTATACAAATTATCTTGGAAATGAAGTATGAATATATGATTGGCAGTGAAATAAGATTTTATTTTTTTGCTGTTTAAGACTGCTAAATGTGAAAAAAACTTTTTTGAGATCGACTTTTTGTATCTGAAATTATGCAATTTTATATCTTCTTGAAAGCTAAATCCTTTTTAAATTATAAAATGTGTACAGAGGAAAAGGCACTGTATCCTAACGCATTTTCTAAAAATTAAAAAAAAAGCCTCAAATCAAATACATTTCATCGACCGAGGAATTGATTGAAATGCCGTTCTTCAACTGCCTAAAATTGTACACAATGAAATATGATCATAAGGACATCCTTGAAATTATCCAATGCATCAAATAACCAAATTCACGCATGAAAATGCATTTGCTAAATGTGTTATTTTGCTATTAAAATGTTTGTGTATCAACATTTTTCTCTCATCTTGTTTAAAGTGATGTTCTACGAAATCTTCTTAGAAGTTACAACACATTTTTTAGAACTTTTGTATAAGTTATCAGCTGCATTATTTTTTGTCAAATTGAATGTCAGAATGAGAGAGAAGATACGGTTGTTTAGTTTTTCTTTAAATTTAAACTTCATTTATTTGTATAAAATTACAATAATCATTCATAAGGTAAATTATATGTACGTGTATATTTATATTTCTGCTCATTTCAAAATAAAGCATTGCATGTATTTTTTAAAGGAAAATAGTTTCAGTTTTAATCTTCGGTTCTTTCCTTATTTAAAAGTAATAACGAAAATAAAGTAAAAGAAAAGCTTAACTTGCTTAGATTTTTACTCTCTTTAAAATTGCATAGTATTGAAAGATTTAAAATCTTAGTAGTCGTCATTATAAAAGCAAGTTTTATTTTCATGAAAATTCTATCAATATTTCCTTTTCTTTTGACTAAAATTTGTTATCGAGTCATCAAAAACCAATATATCTATATATGTATATGTAAGCAATGTGAATAAAACGTTTCATATTCTTCTCTCTACAAAATAAAATCTTCATTTCATTATTTAACAAAAAATAATTTCTATAAACTTTGACGATGATGATGATGATAATGAAAGATTATGAAACGATTGTTCTTTCTTTAAATTCTAAGAAAAAAGAAAAGTTATAATTGCATTTTGTTAATAGAAATTAATAAGAAAAGCCATCTAAAATATACATTTCCTACAAACTAGGGCGACGATATACACACGGATACAGGCGTGTGGTTTTGTTTCCGAAATATTTTTTGTTTTCTTTTTTAAACATAGAGAAGCAAATAAAAAAGAAAAACATATATAAAATATTGGTAACAAGAAAGAAGGGATCTAGAAGATAAGATATTATTTTGCATTTCTTATATCGGTAACTATGACACCACCCGGCTGCACACCACCACTAGGACGCATACGAATTGAAGGACGACGTTCAGGTGTATCGTAGGGAGGTCGTGATGAATTCGTGGCTGCCATTGAGTCATCCATAGTTAGACCGCCGTTGCCACCACCACCACCACCTACTAACAATTGAGAGACGCCACCCATAACGCCACCGCTACTGCTTACTAATGTTTGACCGCCAGCTCCACCGCTGCTCATCAGCTGTTGAGTACCACTGGCGCCCGCAGTCGCCACAGCACTGCTATTTTGATTTTGACTGTGCTGATGCTGCTGCTGGTTCGTTTGTTGTTGCTGTTGTTGGCCATTACCATCTTGCTGTTGTCCGTTATTGCCGTCTTGAGCCTGTTGTATGGCCTGAGGATTGCGGGGTCCGCCGAACTTTAATAGGTTCCAATCGAAGACATAATCGTATGTGAAACCCAAGCGATGAAATAAATTGCGGAAAAGTTTGCGTAAGTAGCAGTAATCAGGACGCTGTTCAAAATGCAACTGGCGGCAGAAATTTAAATAGTTAATGAACTCACTAGGGAAGCCCTTACACAGCGATATGATCGTAGTGGAAAGTTTCTTTTCCGATATACGTTCATATTTTTGTCGTTTATTGGCCGCTTTTAGTCCCTGCCAGGGCAGTGCCCCCAAATTGAAATACATGAGTACATATCCCAGTGATTCTAAATCGTCACGTCTTGACTGTTCAATACCCAAATGTGTATTGATCGATGCGTATCTTGCCGTACCTGTGAGATTCTTATTTTCCCGATACTGTATGTGTTTCATACTTCTGGAGTCACGAAATTTTTTCGCCAAACCAAAGTCAATTATGTACACAAGATTGCCTTTCTTTCCCAAACCCATTAGGAAATTGTCTGGCTTAATATCTCGATGTATGAAGTCACGCGAATGTATGAAATCGATGCGAGATATCATTTGGTCAGCTAATAGCAGTACAGTTTTCAGTGTAAATCGACGGTTGCAAAAATTAAATAAATCTTCCAATGACGGACCTAATAATTCCATAACCATAACATTGTAATCACCTTCGCTGCCGCACCATATTATGCGTGGTATTCCAATGCCACCACGCATAATTTTATAGAATTTTGATTCAATATGTAACTGTGGGTGTTTGGTGCGTATACATTCTAATTTAATGGCAACTTCTTCGCCTGTATTTATTGTTGTCCCAAGATAGATATCACCAAATGAACCAGAGCCTATTTTGCGGCCGAGGCGATATTTATTACCAACACGCAACTCCATTATGTATGTTTATATTTACTTTCTTTAGTTTCTTCTTCCAAACTAAAGAAGTATGATGTTTCAAGTTTGATTCTAAAACGGCACAATATATCAAAAAGTGAAATTACTGTCTGCTGAATGATTTAATATACAAGCAAATATGTTTTTATCTATATGCTACTACTACGATCGGAAGGTAATCTTAAACAAGCTTAATATAGCATTAATTTTTAACTTTTCAAAATATATACCTTCTTTATTCTCCCAGTATTAGTTTTCTAGGTCCTTGGGGATTTTTTAATATTGTTTTTTATATTTCTATAGATTATGTTTTCACTTCTTCAAGCTAATATTATTATGTGTATATGACCAAAGCGATGATGGCGACGACGACATAGGAGATATTGTGGGGTTGACTATGTGATTTCCTTTATTGATTTCGTAATCTGAAAAAGAAAGCATTAATATATATGTAAAAAAGCAGTACCACGTTATGCTTCTAATCTCGTTCTTAAATATGGTGCTATATAATTTGTATTAACACCATTTACCACATATAAAACAAAAAGCAATTGTCAGGCATGGTCTGAGAATCATATTCTCCATGTGGACTTAAAATACCACTTGCGATATTTTGATGTTCTGTAATTAACACGAATTTCGTTGCACATAAGCACGCACCTAAAATTGGCAAGTGAGTTGAAATCAAGAGTGTCTAAGTTGTCATAAGATATCCACACTTTATATGTTAGATTTAACAATAAATAGTAACAGTTTTTTGACTAAAATAAAACCAATTCTAATTAAGAAATATGCATATTGATCCTGATGATATTATATAGCTTAACATTACAACTTGATTAATGTAATAGCAAAATTAGAAGAATACCATTGCACAAAAAACATTTTACTTTGATTTCGGTTAAGTTTGAGATATTGTCCTGAAACTGGAAGACTGCAGTCATTTAAATTAAAAGCCTGTGGGGTTTTTTCTGCATTTATGTAGGAGATGCCTACTCATAATATTTACTTTTTTGTAAAAAAAAAAAAAAAAAAACAGATCACTGTCAATCCTATACCAAGCTTATAGTTTCGATCTGGTAGAGCTATAAATATCTAGTAGAATTCTCCAATCCAGAGAAATTAAAATAAAATTTTATATATTGTGATATTTGGACCACGATCTATTTTATTTGATCCATAATTTACGTCATTCTGCGATATGGATCGCGATCGATCTTTCTATTGAAAATTTAAACCAAATTTTATTAAACAATAATACGAACAATTTAAATTGAAGTCCTTAAAAAAGTATTTTTCTTGCAGAAAAAAAAGGGAAATTATTATTTCTTAATTATAATTTTTTACAGAAATATCTACAACATATTCATAATTATTTAAAGCAGATCTCTAGTGCATATCAACAAAAAATAAATAAAAAGGAGTTTTTTATATATATATACTTACATACTAGTGGTATGCCCTTCAGCTAAATGATATATACAAAATTAAACATTTGAAATGTTCTCCTATGTAAAAGCTAATAAACAGTTGGCCTATATTTTAAAAGAAGCCACTAAATAATATTTCAAATCAATAATATATATAATATAAGCAACAACTTATTGATTTCCAACGCATCATCGAACTTTTTTCCTTTTTGTTTAAATGCCACATTATAACAAAGAATTCAGAGGCATATTGTTGACAATCAATCAATCGATAGTTTAACACTAACGACCACGATTTCATCAATGTAATTTGAATGAGTTTGATCCTAGGCAACCACGGCTGAAAGAATTTCACCTGAGTCTAGAAGTGAAATTTCTTTATATATCGATCGATAGTGCCCAATAATTTTCTTTTACTTTTAAACCCAGTTTTGTATGCATTTTAATTAATACAAAATTTGACTAATATTCGGCCGTTCGAATACGCACAATTGCACATCACTAATGAATATTATATTATATTATATGTACTTATAATCACAGTAAACAAAGGCAACTTTAACGAACAGGGTTTAAATTTAATTTACAATCAATGAATAGCTTTTTTTGTTTCAACATAGTAATTTAAACGATAAAAGATAAAACTTCCTTGATATATGACTCTATTTAGGTACACATTTGATGTTTCATGAAATAATCACACCTATAACTAGCTCACCGTGTGTTGACTTATTTAGAAATGTTTTTGTATGCATTTGCACATTGGTCCATACTTATTTACATATTTATATTGCATATTTGAATAAGTTTGTTTTTTTATCACAAATTTATTATTGAGATAACTATTGAAACATAAGTATTGAAGTTATATACATATGTATGCAAGTATTTATGAACAATATTATGATTGATAGGATATGATATGAAATTTATATTTGTAATGCTTCGGATGTTAATGAAAAATTTATATGTATTTGTTTTTCCATACATGTGCTCGGTTTTTTATTTTAATATTTTTGTAAATTTTACTTTGTCAATTCTGTTCCATATGTCTCACCCTTGTTTTGCAGGTATGAGTATCTGTATCGATGATTGTGACGTTTACTGTTTCTACATCAGAACGCATTTTCTATTATATCCACATGTTTATCACCTTTATGCAAGCGTTTTTATCACGTTTAGCTATAGTAATTAACGCACCGTTTTCTATTTGTTTATAAGCTAATATTATATTGAACTTTAAGCATTTTACAATGAAAAGAAAAACAAATAAAGTTAAAAGAATTAAACACACATCCATACATACATACATACTCAAGTAACAATATATAAGATATTCGAAATCACCTCGTCTTGTCCGACACTCAAGACGATGGTTTGTCCGTCCGGAAGTTTCGTTTTTGATTTTTTTTGGAAATCGAAAAATACTTTACGATTGTCTCTTTCTTACGCATACAACAGCTGGAAGATATTGTTGACAAGTAGACTATTTAGCACTTTTTGACACAAATTTTTAATTGTACAAAGAATAAAATTATAAATCATTTTCGAAGTTTGTTGAGGAAGTCATATTGTATGCATGTAGGTTTTCAAAATTTTATTGAACTTTACAAATTTAATTATATATTTTGGGACGTCAATTAATTTATATATTCTTTTCGATTATCTCACCTTCACCTTTTCTGCTCTTTACTTAACAAAGAGCTACTACCATCATCACTTTTGCATATTCGTTGCACTTTTCTATCTTTGGACACTTTTGTGTTATTTTACTCTCTTATATTTTTTTACTAATTTACATGCACTAGTTTTAATTGCAGATATTTAGTTAGAAATATTGTTAAAATAAAAATAATTTGATTTTTTCTTTTAATTTCCGTGTGCTATGAATTTTACGTTCGCCATTTTGCTCTGTCGTGTGAAAAAATTGTGTGGTATTTCGAAATTCGAGTTTACATATGACATCTTTTCGAATTTCTCTAACAGTGTTGTATTATGTAGCATTCATTTACTTGAGCACTGCCAGGCTAAAGTTAGGAAAACCCAGTTTCACATATAAATGAGTTTCTTGATATAATAAACTCGTTTGCTCCATATCGTCACATGTTATAAGATCAATAAATAAATTAATATATTTATATATATATATATATATATATATATATAATATATATATATATATATATATATATATATATATATGTGTGTGTGTGTGTGTGTCTATTTGCCGTGTTTTTGAAGTTTTGATGTAAATAAATATGTATAAACATTTAAATAATAAGTAAATAAATAAACAAATAACGTTAATATAGTTCAATGTATATATGTATTTATTATATACAATATAAGATATGCTAATTATTCGAAAACACTTGTAAGTTACATAACAAGTGGTGATAGACATTAATACACATGATTTCTAATAATGAATGCGTTGTGGTCCTCGAAAGCAGCTGATCTGCTGTTCACGTTGAATATATAAATGATTTTGACTTTCTCTTGTGCTTTGGAATATATACCATGTCCTTCTGAATTAATATCAATATCAATATCAAAATACATAGTTGGATACGATTCACTTACGATTGTATTTTTAGGAACTACATCTGACATCGTTTCAATTGCTTGTAATTAAGTAAATATCTTTTTGATATAAAAGTGACAGAGCCCGGGTATAGTGTTTGTTCTGAAGGCCTGAAATCTTCGTATAAAATATAAACCCTGTGGCTGTAATTAATTTCGTCACATTCCGATGTCTTGTATATTATTGCACTTAATAACATCTAATTCAAAGCTGAATTAAATTTTAAATATATATATATATATATATATATATATATATATATATATATTATATATATATATATATATATATATATATAAATATATATGTATATACGTACATGCTAATATGCATACATATATACATTTTTTGTTTGTTGTTTTTAGGAAATTACTGTTTGATCCTGTCCCGCAGTTAAGATTATTTAACCCAAGAAAATACTTAAATGTAAATATGTACGTATATATGTATGTATATGTATATATGCATGTTTATAGGACACAAATCATATCTAAAATGTATTTTTATCTCTAACGATTATATTAAATAAAATTCGTTTCTATTTTACTAACTTTAATTTTGCTCTTTTATGTCTCCCCATAAATAAACATTGAAAAATTTGTTGGAGCCTTGTGAAAATAAGTGCATACGAGTATTCGTTTCTTCAAGAAAGATTAATTTACTATTCGTTTTAATTGCGCTTCTATTTATCTATATTATGTACGTACTTACATACATACATATGTAAGTAAATATGTATATACGTAGATGTAGATATATGTCGTTACAGTTATCTCTTTCTATATATATATATATATATATATATATATATATATATATTTATTTATATTTATTGATTTATTTATTTTGTAATGCGATTTTCTTTATCAATAATAACATGTACATAAATCAAGGTATATCTCATATACATATCTAAATACATATAGAAGAACATATTACACATTTCATATACATATATATATATATATATATATATATATATATATATATAATTATATGTATATGTGAGTATATATGTCTATATACTTACATACATATATATCATTAAAGTTAGGAATACAAATTGATTGTCCTAATCAAATTTATTTCTTAGTAAATGTGATATTTATACAGATTCAATTATGCTTAGAAGCAACCTTTAATTTTATAGACATACATACATATATATGTATATATATATATATATATATATATATATATATATTAACACGTTGTTGAATGGCAGCCTAATATGCGTATGCACTTACTTTCATATATAGAGTATTTTTAGGTAGTCATTTTAATTTTTTTACTGATTTTCTTATCTACCCCATGCATGAGAACTTTTATGATATTGTGTCACAATTTCATAATGTTCTAGAGAAATTAGGTGTGTATATCATATATAACAGTAGGGGCTTTTACGATGATAGTTTTGCTAATTCACATATTGTGAATCTGATGGGCATCTAGATGTTCAGTATATGAACGCTAAATAACTTTTCATCAAACATCAGTATCTGCTTCATGGGCCATTACCACTTTAATGATATTAGTGGAAGGTCTCCACTTGAGTCAAAGCTTGGACTTTCTGAGAAAAGTTCAGATTCCATTAAGTTCATCTTTGGATTTATGGTTTAATACCATGCAACTGCATCTTGAAATTGTTATATCTTAGCATGGAACAATATAATGCCAGATCCTCTTATAACCAACGTTAAATAAAAAATAATTCCAAACATTTTAATGTACCATATTTTATTCGCTCACTGTATATATGCTTAATCATGTGCCATTTCGCTGCTAAGGATATTATGTCCTGGTATCCAGGAAGGCATAATGTGATGTGCTCCCACGTTTTAAAAATATTTAACACAGTTTAAGATAATTTGATGTTTGTATAGGTCAATATCTCCAGAGCCGTCGTGCTGTTAACAAAAACTTTCAGTTATCACTGTTTTGCTTTTAAAATATGCATCCTGTGAATCTTAAAGTTGTTTTGAGTAAGTTGAAGACGAGAATGGGAAAAGAAAAATTAGAAATAGAAATTTACTATTTAACTTGTTGTCATATTCTTATTATAAATGAAATTAAATTTTTGGGGGCGTTAAACAATATGTGCATTTCATTGCTGGTTTTTTTAAATCATTTGTAAACTTTCAGATGGTTTGCATCAGATGGGAGGTGTGAAACTTTTCCATATTGTTGTTTACTGATGATTTTTTAACAGCAGCAATTAAATATCTACATTGTTTATCGTGAATGCTCCTAATGTTTATGGTACACACTTTATCTAAAGGAATGAAAATTGTGACAATTTCTACTATGACTGTTTTCAATTGGGCTTGCAAACAATACAAATATTTCTACGATAAGAAACTTTCAGCAGAGGAACCCCAAATATAAAGAATTACAGCCACCTGGACAAGGAAAAGAAACAATGAATATAAAAGTGTGTGTGTGTGTGCGTACATGTTATATAATATTTAGCCACTGCTTTATTGGCAATGAAGTTGGTAAATTTTAGAGCACAGCTGAGCAGAGACAAGTCATGGTTGTCTTCCATCCATTAAATCTTATAGTATAAAATAAGTATATCCTGGCAAAATTCTTCTCTGAGAGAACAACACTACAGATAATAGTTTTAGCAATAAGCAATTTAATTACGTGTTACCACAACATGGCTTTTCCATTTAATACTTGCAATTAAGTATTACTTCGATGCTTTCGATAATATTAATTGCGTGTCCTCCATCAGCTTTTCGACCAACAGAATTTTGTAGTTTGTGAACTTCATGCAAGTCAATTTGGAGATTGATGCATGGGTTTTAACATTAAAACCCATTTTTAGCTAAACTTGAATTTTATTTTCATCTAAAAATTGCCACAATTACAAATTTATATTAAACAAAATCTAGAATCCCAAATTTTTAGTTTTAGAACTCTCAGTACAGGCCATTTTATACGTATCCATTTGAATATATATTTGCTAATTAATACTTATTTGTGTCAAGCTTACAGTTAAGTATTTATCGCTTTCACAAACTGAAAAGTAACAAGTAACAAGTTTTATTAAACGGTATTTGTATATGTAAAAAAAATATTGTATGTATATTAACTTGGTCGGCTTAATATCACCAATATACTCTCTAATTATAACATTTTATGGGTTTTATTTCTGCTTCGTTAGAAATATCAAAATTCACATAAATTCAAATAAGTTTTCACAAATCTTGAAAAATTATTGAGGTACGAATTGAGTCTTTAAACTGTTAGAAATAAGAAAAATACAAAATCATGGGAAAATATTTTAGTGGCCCATTAGCACTACGATAAAAATGACAACGATAACAAACAACAAAAACTAACACAATATATCACATAATAAAATAAAAAAAATTAATAACCACAAGTAGCTAATATATGCATGTACAGTTGTGATCAAAAGTTGTGAAACATATGGAAGGAATTGTTTTATAAGAAGTTCATCTAGATTTTATTATCAGATGTGAGCTTTACCTTGTGTAACCCGCAATTGCTATTTACAACTGGTACAAGCTTTTCAAGGAAGGTTTAAAATGATGACGCTCGACCTGGACGTTCCAGTTCATCAACAACGAAAGTTATTATAGAGAACCGTCAGTGATTCGACAGTTAGAGAAGTTGCTGAGGATGCCGGCATATCGGATGCCATATAATTTGGTTCATGAAGTGTGTGCCCGCTAAGTTTACAAGCTGCCCAATTATGAAAAACAGACATAGCTTTTAAGCCAACTTATTAACACTGTAATGACTCCCCGTCTCATTGTGTTCACTAGATATGGCCCCTGCAACTTACCCCTCTTCCCAAGATTGAAGACAACTATGAAATAGAGCTTTTTGAGGCAATCGAGTATATAAAAACCAAACAGAAGAACTCCTTCAAAAATGAAAAATAAAAAATTTTCCCACAAGTGGGGGAATTATTTTGTAGAACAAAAAATCTAAATTGATGAATAAATAAATTTCTATCTAAAAAATATTTTAAATTAATATAATTTCTAAAGAAAACACAATATTATGGATATTTGTAAAAGATATATTGAGAAAGAAATATATTGAGAAGGAAATAGTAGTAATGTTGGAAATGTTTTCGCCAACACTGTACGTATGTACACACCCACACACACATATATAACGTTTTTTATTTGTATGTAAATAAGTTACAAAAAAGCTACAATAAGAAAATGTATTTCGCTTTGATATTTGCGTTTCGCTAAAGGAAGTATTGAAATTTAATTCAAATAAAGAAAATACACATGCAAATAATACCCACTTGTAGAAATTAGAATTCACATAAACTCATATACAAGATAAACGATCTCATATGGATGATTAACAACTTGGAATTAGTTTGTGCATGGGGAAAGTATTCTCAGCAGCATATCGATATAACATTCACTCTTATATATTGTCTTAAATATCTGAAATAGACTGTCAACTCGTGTGATAATTGCAATTGATAGTTTAGCGTCTACAAACAGTAATTTGATTTCCATTATAGCCGACTAATTTTAAACAGTATTTGCAAAACTATTCGCTTATAAAAATTAAATTTTCACAGCTCTTGTCTTATTCTTTTGATAATGATGAGCGGACATTCCCCCACAACGCAAGTGGAAACTCAATAGCGCGATAGTAACAACTTTCAGTTCTCTAACTTATTCCCTACTAACTCTTTATTTTGAGGCGCTAATTGATTTCATTTAACAAATGTCGCACGTAGCATTTATAAAAGTATGTAACGAGTAGTCAAACCATCTGTTAGTGTAGTGCCATTCGAAGTTACAAGATTTTCTTGTTAAAGTTATTAAACGTCATGAGTTACTTAAACTGCCTGGTCCACGTTTAAACAAAAGCTAGTGATATTTTTGCTGTTAGTGTTTACACAGTGAAATCCATATATATTTCGCATTATTACATATTAATTTATGTAAATAATAAATATTTTATCAACTGTTGTAGTCCGTTTATTTTAGAATGGCGCTTTTTCCAAACATGCATTTTCTATTAACAATTTTGTAAGAAGTTACTAAAATTTTTAATCAGATAAATTTATTATTAAAATAGTTTTATTATTATTAGTTTAATAATATAAAAAAGGAAAAGAATAAATAATGAGAATAATTATTGCTTTAATCAGCAACAACAAATTTTTTTATTTAAAAACAGCTGAAGTGTAAAAATGTACATGATGTAATTTATATGTGATTTTTACACTTAATTTGCTTAATATTTGCCTATTTTGTTGCGGGTTAAGTGTGGCATGCACATGGCTCTGACACTACATCGTCAATATAAATCCAATTCCAGAAAATAAAAAAATTTGCTGAATAATTTATGTTAAAAAAATTAATGCAGACGACATCTAAAATAAATTTCATTAAATGGTATCATGCAAATTTAGTTTTTTATTTCGTTTCATTGAATGTATTGAAGCGTTTTATTTCATGGGACGATTCGTAATACTAGTAAATCGGACAGATCTGTTAAAATGCTTGTCATGAATTTTTCGTAGCTTACACGATTTCATATTAACAGACAGCGAGTCATCACAGTTTTTATACAGCGGCGGGCATTAGGTTGGCGACGAATGTTAAACGAGTACAGGGTTAGTGAGACTTGCGAAGCACCTTTTATTTTAAAATTAAACAAAACACGAGTAACAGAAAACGATCAACGATCTTGTGTTATTTCTACCAGTTAATAATACACAACAACGATTTACATTTAGTTAGTCATCTTTAGTTTAGTTCGTATTTCTTATCGACTGAATGGACCAATCAGCAACCTGTTGAGGCGGTTCTTTAGCAAATTAAACTTAATAAATTTAACTGATAATAAAGTAGCCAATCACAGTTATAATTGTGAAATCTTGTTTACAATTAATGTTAGATCTTAATTTTTTTTTGCTAAAAATATGTTATTATGCTCTGACATCCCCACCATTTCAACAAAATTTGTTGCGCAAAACTTTTTTATTGGTTAATAGATGCGTTTTTTTCCATGCCGTCTATGCAAAAGGAAACAAAGAGGTTGCAGAAAATAAATATTTGAAAACAGGTCCATAGTGTCAAACTGATGCATGACAGTCTTTCAGGACATTTAATTCGTTATTTGTCATTGTAAATTTAAAGGAAAGAAAACATGAAATGCCTGTTACCTGGGCTATACCAGCAGTTGATTGATACTTCAGCCATCAAAATGTGATAAATATAATAAATAGCCTTTGCCGCACTCTTACAAAAGAAAAGGCAATAAAAATAAAGAGAGGAAATAAACTGCATTAAATCGACTCGGCTATGAAACGTTCAAGCAAGAATTCCAGATTCCAATCAAATCATATGTAAAAATCCATCTAAAAATCAAATATTCTCTGCCAGCAAGAAAGCCATTTGGTTTCATTTAAGATCATAAATAAATGAAAATAAAAAGTTTACGATGATCCAATTTCACATGAAAAACTGATATGTGTGTACGAGTATGTCAAAGCAAAAACAAACAAAAAAAAAAAAAAAATATATAAAAAAATGGACCTACAACTTGTAGATTTGCATGTGCAATTTAATCGCCAGCAAACATGCACAAGAGCCAAGAAAGCGCCAAATGCTCAAATCAAAAGTGTCTGTTTGTGTGCTAATGGATGGATTCGGTATAGATCAAATGGCAATATTTTGTGATTCCATGGCATGTCGCGAATTGCCAGCAAGTCTATAAGTCTGTCGGTGCTTCAGACTAAAATGTTTATTCTTCCGTTAATGTGTTTATTGTGCAGATAATTCACTTGTTCTGTCCATAAGACACAATATTTCCGTTTTAATCAAAACTTCATTTAATGCTTAAGATTTGCGATGAAGGACTTGAATGCTTTGCTAATAAAACGAAAGAAATATTTAATTATACAGTGGGGCAATTTATTTATGGGAGTGAAAAACGGCTGCATTACAACTTTCACTTCATATTTTGCTTTGGATTTACTGTAAACGACTTCGAAGTCTTGAAAGAAGAGATGATGTAAAGTTTTATTATTAATATTTTTAACTGAAAATTCTCTTTAAGTTGCAAAATTATATAACTAATGCGGGGAAAGGAAATATCTCAAAAGTCCTAGATTCAAAAATTAAAAATTTTCGGAGTTCGTTTTGCCCTTTTCAATGTTTTCGCTGTATTTTTTATCAGACGTATATAATGGACTTGGTATTGTGTAGGCCCTAAGCTGATGGCTGATTTGCGATTTTAAAAAACAGAAACTAAACACTTTTTGATATTTTTTAAATATGTTTCAATATCGGCCAGGAATATTTGCAAGAATTTTTTAATGAACGGCACAGGTTAGATTTTATTATTAATTTTATCTGCATAACTTTTGAATTGTGTGCGCGATTTTATCGATTTCTTATTGAAATATTAAAAATTAAAAGTAAGAAAGAAAATCAGACATGATCTAAAACTTATATTGGATTAGTTTTCCGAATATCTGCATACGCAGCAGCCCATGCGCATGTCAGCTTTTATTTGAGAGCGCGGATAGGAAAATATTCTTGCAAAAATCTTTTTATCAGATCAAAACTGTCACCTTTAAAGGCGTATACCGGCGGTGGAAAAATTAGATACTTCTCCCCAACTCTAATAAAATCATTTCAATAAACTGCCATTTCCAAAATTATACTATTTTGTTTTATATGAACCCCCCCCCCCCCCCCAAACATTGTGGGGACTCATTTTGGCTTCTTATGGCCTATTTATAAATATAAAATAAAATGTTTAAACTTAAACTCAATAACACCTTTTTTTTATCATGTATTTATATGAAACTCCCTACTGTGCGTTCGTTGTTTGGTGCTTAATTCTAGCAAGTTTTCTCTTTCATTGTTAGTTTTTTAGGATTCTTAAAAAAAATAATAAAAAATATGTGAAATTTTCTATAACTTTAAAAAGTTTATAATTTTAAAAAGTTTATGGTAAATTTCATATTTATTTTACTTACTTCTGTGAAAATAAATCATATAACAATTTTCATGCACATTTTACAGACAATATTAAATTTGCGTTTGCCACTGTAGCGATTAGTGGTGCCGTGCACAAACCAAAGATAAATTTTCAAGTACTGCAAATGAATCGATTTGTAAAACACTCTGCATGCATATACAATCATGCTGAGAAATAAATTCTTCGATTAATAAATTAGTCAACAACACATAACTATGATATATTAGATAAATATATTTAGTAAAACAATTCAATAATATAAAATATTTAGATAATTTTAATTTTAATTTAATTTTATTAATTTTCCCAGATATTGTTTGGAAACTTCTTAACATTTCCTTTTTCAGCAAATAATTTTTATTCTCTCTTCACACCCTTCTTTTGCTAAGACTATAAAATTCTGTTGCACATTTAATATATATAAATTGTATACCGATATTGTTTGATGTTTTCCGCCTATTATTTATGTTACTTTGACTCTGTGGCCATGCGCTACTTGTTGCACTTGTTTGTAGAAAAACTAATGCAAATTTAACATTTTGTTAAAGTTGAGTGAAATTAAGTATAAAAAAAACAACTACAGCAGAGTTGAACAACATTAGAAAAAATTGAAAATTGCATTAAATTCTCATCATGCGTCTCTTAAGAATATTTCTTCAGTCTACTGCTTTTGATGCATTTTTTTTTCTCGCAGTTCAAATAACTTTAATAGACTCAAGGGAAGTTTCTCGTTTCTATTTCTTTGCTGTTTATTGTCGTTTTGTTGCAGTTTTCCTTCAGTATTTCATCTTACAGATGTTGAAGGCGGTTTAGTTTAAAAGAAATGTAGTAAAAACTTTATAAATATTCAATAGAAATTAGTTTGTTTATTGAATTCATATTATATTCAGTGGAGCATTTATTAAATATTTTTACATATTTTTTGTTTGAATTAAGCCTACGAACTCATACATTTTCAAGAATCTTGTTATCACCAACAGCATAGATATTTTTCTGGTTCGTTAGGCTCATCCAAAATGAACAATAAATAATATTTGCAGAAATATTTATTTTGCAAAATCAGCTTTAAAGTACGCAGCTGGAAAACACAGAGACTAGCAGCAAACAGTTGCTTAGCAGCCAATTTGTGTCTGTATAAGTAGGAATAATCCAGCAAAATACTCCCTGCTATAGGCGCTCGTACATTCTTAAAATTCTGATTATCGGATGCAAGACAACTTTTTCAGCTTGTTCAGAAGCTTCTTTGAAAAATGGACTTGCCTTGCCTATCTTTTACAAAATTTCAGTTACGTTAGTGCCCCAAAAAGAGCTTTTAGCTCTTTAAATTGCAAAAAGTGAAACTGCATCTTCACCATTTTTAAAACCGCGAATAGTTGCAAACGCTTGCTTAAATGAAAATGCCAGTTCAGAAAATCTGGAATACCCAACCTAAACGATTGTATTGAATTAAACTTTAAGATTTTCCTACAACTAAAAAAAAGCATTTTAATGATTATTTTTAGTTCAATTAAATGATTTAATTCAAGTCAATATCTTGAGTGATCAAAAAACAATTTATAGGACACTCATATCCTGGTGAAGGTTCAGGGGAAGCTCTCTTTGCGGACAGCTCTTACAAGCGGACATCTCTTTAAAACGGACAATTCCTAAGTCTTCAGAACCGATTTCATAAAATTTTATATATAATTGTTTTTTATTTCGTTCCAATAACCGGACATCTCCACCTCGCGGACAAAATCTTCGTCGACGTAGGGTGTCCGCCTATGAGAGCTTTCACTGTATATCTAATATGTTTGTTAAGTTAGTGAATATTCTCCTATTGTGTCGTACACAATAATAAAATATTTTACTAATTTACTGTTGACACAAAATATTTTTGCCTTTCATGAATATGGAGGAAATATCCTTGCCGATGGTGGAACCTAAACATTTAATGACACAAACAAAAAAATTTCACATCCATTTAGACAAAGCAAAATTAAAAAATTTTTTACATGTCGAAAGCAAAGGATTGAGTAGACAATAGGGTCATAATGTAGCACAATATCTGAAGTCATATATACGAGGGCTGTTTGATAACTGCGTTACAACTTGAATAAAATTTTACTTTTATTTTTCAGCTCAATCATAGAAAAACGGCTCCAATTTGGTTCGTACTGATTCGGTTAGTGTTTGATGCGGTTATGATCCCTTCATGCGATCCTAATCTCCTGCCTTCCTGACTTTTCTTCAGATTTGGAAAAAGAAAGTAGTCTCAAGGGCTAAATCAATATACTAGCTGGGGTACAGCTTGTAACCCAATTTATGGATTTTCGCCGTACTGACTTCACACGTGTGCACTCTTGCGTTGTCTTGGAGTTCACTGGCTTTAGCGCTTTTAATGGCTATCGAACACAAACTAAATGTCGCAGCTTCCTTAAGATATGACAGAAGTCTATTAATAGATGGAAGTTACTGCGAAGGAAAGTCAAATACTCTCCAACCTCATACTTCTAATTCTCATATCTTGGAAACAATAAAAATAAAAGAACATATATTTTGATGGAATAAAATACGTTTTATATTACTTTTTCATTTTATTTCTATTTCACGTTCACAAGTTCAACAGTAGTCGCTATAAATAATAAGAAATTCCAAACACAAAAATAAAAAGCAAATTAACAAATAAACTGAAGAAACTGTCGAACGACAAAAACTTTCATAAATCTTAACGATGCATGAAAGATCAAAGACTACAAATGCAATCACATAAAAAATTATGTGTTTTTTTATTTGTTTATTTTTATTGTTGTTGTGTTTCCGAATTTGCTAGCACACACAAATATTCGTAACACAAAGCAAGTGGAGTTAGTTTTTGGTTTATTTTGAATACAACAACTAGCCAAGACCAATCAGAGTTTTTGTTTTTAGCGGGGGTGCATAAAAAAATATTGTAATTTGGAATACATTTTCATTTAGTATGCACATGCTTAAAGTTTATTGTCGTATTTGATTGCATTTTAATAACTCAAGTAATAAAGAAAATTATTAAATTGTGTGCAACATATTAAAAATTTCTAAACTGGACTTGTTTCTGTTTCGCACATCTCGAAAGTCGGCTCACACTTTGCCATGTAAATGAAAGAAAATAAATGGTTGAGTTGATAACAACCCGAGAGAATATTTTAATTGAAAAAAAAAACTATTTTACAAAATTTATCTGTGCAATTCACATGCTCTGTTGTATGGTTTATCGTAGTATTTGGAAAAACAGTTCCAAACAATTTTCTCTGAAAACAGCAGATTATTTATAAAATATTTTTGTTTCGAAAAATTTAGTTTGTAGTTGTTGTTGGAATATTACAACAAATGATACAATAGACCTTGCAAATTGATGAATTGTTAAATTTTTTAGCAAAAGTGGAATTTTTGAATTCTGTGGAATTGAAATAAAACATAAATGCATAATAAAGTAGGAACTTAAACACGAAACATAACCTTGAGTTCTACTTATGACTTTGATACTTGTTCCAAAATTTTTTAAAATTAAATTAGAGATCAAAATTATATATTTAGTTATTCTGAGCATGTTTAGGTAAAGTTTCTCTGACTGTATGCGAATGCCAACCATATGAAATCCTCTCAATGATCAAGAGTTTTTTTTATTACAAATGGAATATTTAGATAATTTTTTTATAATTTCAACTTCGTTACGTCCTTTGTGCAGTTTTTTCAGTTTGAAAGGTGTTACTGGTCAGTAAGAATATCAACTATTTTATAATAATTCTAAAATTAATAATAGGATCAGTACGCTTCCAATACTAATACTCACTCATTCACGATTAAAAGGTGTATTATTTTAAATATAAAAATAAATAATTTATTTAATAAAGTATGTATTGTTTTGCATTCACTTCCAAAATATAACCTTCCAATTATTCCAGTAATTTTTTATTGTTAATAGCAAGTTGTTGTCAACTCGAACAACTATTGGCATTGAAATAAATCGATAATTTGTTTTAAAATTACATTCAATATATCAGATCTTATTCGCAAAAAATATTTTATGCCTATAAGCTGCTTATAAAAAAAAATTTTCTGTACTAAATTTGTCTTATAAGCAACTTATAAGCACAAAGTATTTTTTTCTGAATAAGTCCTTTATCTTATAACACCTGGTACCTAAGAAGTGCACGTTTTTGAGAACGAAATATTGTAAAGACCTATTAAAAGTAGTTTTCATAAAAATATTGTGTGTCATGGGTAAATTAACCGCTGCCTTCGCATTCACAGAACATGCTTTAGATGTAAATATTCATTTTATGTAAAGGCATTTGGGGTACACACACGAGCTAACAGGGGGTTGTAAAGTGGTTGTACTTATTATTATTACGTTTTTTTCCAATATGAAACCCAAACTAGTATTAAACTTCCACCCATGCAATTAATTACAGAGCAGCTTAAATGAATGCAGGCACAAGTGCATGGAATGGTGTTTATGTGGACGTATTTTTGTATGTATGCAATTATACAAGTGTATGTGTGTGTACATGTATATGTATGTGTTTTCATGCCTCTGGATACATACGAATGAATTCTGCGGTATTTAATTTAACATGCTCATGTTAAAAGTTATTTCTTGTTGGTGAATGCCAACGTTTATTAACAAACACATTTACAAAGTGGCCGTATCGCCACTTCTCGCACCGATTTGTTTGTTTCCAGTAGTACAACATAAACACATCTACCAATAATTGGACTGCGGAGGTGTAGAAAGTCGGTCTACCAAAAGAGCTGCCAGATGAAATTGTTTGGAAAACGTTAATTATCGATAATAAAACGATTTTATTATAATTTATAATTAGAATTTTGATTGTCAAGTAAATAGTTTATTGCAGCAAATATACACATACATTTTCAAGGTGGCGAACCCTTATTAAAATTCTAATACAAGCAAACATATTGTTGTATGATATTGTTGTTATTATAATATGGTAGGAAATTTCATCGCACTTACTTATTATATGGATATGACTACTTTTGACAACTTTTCCCAATTAAACTGGCTGCCAACTCTTTAAAATTTGATGTTTTAAAGGCGTTAAGCTGCCTGCACAAGGAGTCCAGCGAATAGAACCACTTCAGGAAATGAATGAATATATTGATTGTCAAGTTTTGTTAGCACCAAATGTCGTTGATGATTAATTATTGGAAATAAGAATTCAGCCGGCAGTAACTTCAGTTTCTTGCGGATTTCACTAGTGTGTAAGCCACACCAAATGGAAATGTTTATTGAATGGAGTTTAGATTTTTTAACGTCTTCAGGATTGTCTTCGCTCTAAATCGGTAACTTTGTTTATTGACATGGTCATTTAACCGGCTTTACCATTAAATACAATTAACTATACGAAGTTGCTCTATAAACTTGGCTAACGGGTCAATTTTTTAAAGTAAGTTTGCACAATTTAAAGTGTTTGCTGCATCCTTAAAAGATTCATGATGACTTTCCAAACTGTACTTAACAGATACTTAAATGCAGTTTGACAATCTGAGCTGTCCCTGATATCCATAGTTCGCATGCAGATGAAAGCAGGCCCATTATTTGTACATCCTGAGAGAACTTTAAAAGGTGGTTGTGATGAAAACTTTATGGAGAGTATGGAGTGATTATTTATAATAATTTTTCATTTTTTTACATCATCAAATAATTTTATCGATTTTCTGTATCAAAATTAAAGTCAGGAAATTTTTCAATAATCAAAAATTTTTTAATGTTCTATTGTAAAGTCATGCATATATGCCTATAAAAAGTTTCAATTATATATTTACAAGTTATCTATTTGCATGCGTGTATAGAGCTTTTATTGAAATTTCATTGTTGTTGTTTGCTTTGGCAACATAATTCCCTTTACATCTGTTTTAACAAATTGGTATCGCAGGCGGACATGTGCAAACAAAAAACTTATAAGGACATTCAAATGTAGTCTAAAAGGATTAGAATTACATTTTGTAATATAGAGGAGATCCGAGTGCAGAAAAATTACAATAACAGGAAGGAGAAACTTTCTTCGCAAGGATAACTATCGAATATTAGTACATATGTACATGTACGTATGTATGTGTGTGTATGCATATTTAAGGGGTTTTTGCATTTTTCAAGGCTGTACAAAAAAAAAAAAGATTTTTTCCGATTTTATCTATGAAGGCGCTTTGAAAATTTACATCTGAAACTCTGGAAATCAGCTGACCCTTCTGGAAATCGGACTATATGTATATGCAATTGAAATATTTAGTTTCATATGTAATAAAAAGGGTTTCACACTGATAATTATTTCATATATGTGGGGTTTCTGTTGCAAAAAGTCATCATCAATTGTTTAAACTAGCTCTTATCTGTTGTATTTGGAGTTAAGACGATCCCCAGACCTTTAAAGTGTAGCATTAAAATTAAAAAATTATGTTATGGTGAGATCGTATGTTTCCTCGAATAATTTGGAAGAGTGAATGTGAATATAAAAGCTTGAAATTGACAAGTCTCTCAAATATTTTCAGAAGGAAAGGAGTTTTTATTTATTTGATTCTACCGAAAGCTGGCACAACCCTGAAGATGGGGACACAAAAATATTTCGCAAAGTTCAGGTTTGATTAATTTTTATTTGCAATAGAGTTGACTCTTATGTTGCTACACGTGTATGTGTAGTAACTTGAGTGTGTATGCAAGTGTAGGTGCAGATGTTTGTTATTCCAAAACAGAAAAAAATAAAAAATAAAATAAAATCACAACCTAAAATTCATTTAACTACTCGTCCATGTGTTGAAATTTCATATGCAACACCCTATTGTATATACTCGTGTGTGCACAGAAAAAAATGAAAGAAAAATTAACTAAAAGCATGTCATAATTTGATCGACAGCCACAGCAAACGTTAGTAGACATTCTTAGCAAGAATTTCTTATGTCGTAAATATACCCAACGAACATTTTTTATCTGCATGCCTGAAGTGAGAAAATATCTTGCACAGAAAACCAAATTAGTTTAATAATATTTTCGGATATATTATTCGAGATTAAACGGATCAGTATGGTCACTAACTCTGACTATATTCAAAACTTTTTCATCACATCATCTGATTTTGATTTTATAATAATTCTGATATATTTCTTGATACATTTTGATTAAATATCATAATCGTACTTGATCAGCGCTGTCGCAGGCTTTGCTTTTTCTTTTGAAACTCTCATTTGGTTTTTAAAATTCGTGCATAAAATATGAAGTTTTGAGATTTAAAATTCAGCAAATAATTAATATTTTATATACTATTTAATGAAAGAAATTCAAATTCAGTTTCAATAACATAAAATAATAGAGTGCGTTGCTTCACAAAACCAACGAAATTTCAATACAATTTATATTGAAATTTCTATCGATGTCGAATGCTGTAATGTGACCCCAGTTTTGAGAAAAACGCCTATTTTATTACTTATATTCTTAGATATGTGAAAATAACATATAACTCCGTGCTATCAAATGGCGATTCTTCAGCGTATCCGACTGTTATTTTGAAAAATATTATATTAAATATTTAAAAAAGAAAATATATATGTACAAATATTAAAATGTATGGTTTTTTATTTCCATTTAAAATTTGTTTGTTACAACTATTTTATGTTTGTTAATAACATGATATAACAGGCATTATATTCACTAGTAGAACATATATTTTAGTAAATCTCGTGGAGTGGGTAGCTAAACAGCAATTCTGGCGGAGGTTGGCAATGCCTTCCAATGGGGTTCCTACGCCCATTAAAAATACTATTCTCATGTAGTTTTTCGTTACGTCCCCTGACTATCCTCGGGAAAGACCTCTGCAAGTAGATCTTGACAAAGAAGGATCGCTGGGAAAACACACTTCCACTTATAAACAAAATCATATACAAACCGTTTTCCAGATTTATCATGGCACACACATGCACAAGTTATAAACACGAGTTCCAGTCGGCTTAAATTTAAACTAAGAAATATTACACTCACCCATACATTCACACCTACAATCTGCATGTACATACACGGAGTGTCGTACGACTATTTGTTCTTTCCTAAGTTCGTGTGGTATCGGCGCACATCCCCACACACACACACATAGTTTTAGAAAAATATAAGAGCTCTTCGTGTATTTGATTCGGCTGCATGGTGGGTGAAGTCAATTTGTCATCAAGATCAGCGGAATTAGTATTCGTTGGGAATTCGTGTGGTGCAACTTAAAGCTGTGTTTTGCATGAAGATCGATCAGGAAGCTTTCAAATAAAAGTTATTCAAAATAATTACGCACATACAACAATTGGATAGAAAAAAAACCGACGGCTATTTAAATATATAAAATATTATAAAATTATATTAATAGATAATGTGTTATCGAAAAGATTAGTGTTCATTAAAGTTTCACTTGCACACACGAACACACTTTAACATATTTAAATATAAAACTTCCATGCTAGTCTTGTGTGCTGCTGTCAACTAGTGAAAATGGCAACGGATACAAATCCTACCACAACAACTCACAAACCCGACCGTGTTAAACCAGTTGAAACGCTGGTTTTAGCAAATATTGCCTTGAAAGCTGAGCAAAAACGTATAAATGGTGAAGGTGGTGTCGGCCGGAAAGAAGACGAGCGCATAACCAGTGCGGTTATGAAAGTTTTAGAAGGATACGATTGGAATTTGGTTCAAGCATCGGCAAAGTGAGTGTGAAAAGACGAATTCTACGAGTAGGGAGGACTAGGCGGAGATGTTGAAATGTCATGTTTAACTTCGAATTTATGAGTGCTTTGGGACTCATAAAATATAAATCAATTTGTGCGAATATAAATATGATTATAAGAAGTTGTAAATTTCATCTAGCACATCTGCCTGCAACTTTTTATTATATTGAGCAGATTTGTGAGTGTGTGTTGGACCCATTTTTACTGTTTTATTTTATTTTTTTTTGGTATTATGTTGTGCTGTAAATGATGTCCTCGTATAGATGGATGTATGTGTTGTAAAGAGTTATAAGTCATAATATGCAAATAGTTTTTGCCGACAATAATATTTGGTTACAATATAGAACACATTCTATCCATTCTTCGTTTTCAAAATTAAAGTTAAATAATATATATTCTTCAACTTTATTCTGCACAATAAAGTTTATGAGTAGGATTCGTTCCCAGCGTGCAGGCTCACGTAAAAAAGCCTACTTCACGCATGTAGTTGCGCATATAAAAACGTTTATTTTTAAAGCTGATGACACAATCTGTGACTTGAGGAGAATTAATACTTGAGATTTAATTGGGTTCATTTTTAAGCCAATTGCTTTATTCCTACAGCAAATATAATGAATTTAAGAACAATTGCCTGCTCCACAACGACGCAAACAATTATTCTGCATCACATATAAGTTTGTAAAACAGGACTTTTCGAAAATATTTTTTGTTCTAAATATTCTTTTATTTCAATTTAAGAATTTTTTTAAGCTTAAAACTAAAAAACTTAAAGCATTTCATTCTTCTACATAATTTTAATCCTGTTGATTCTCTTTTCCAAAATGCTACAAACAAATCCAAGTTATATAATGGATTTAATATATAAAATACAAAGCAACGGATTAATCCAAAATGTTTTATTTTATTTCCACAGAATCCTTTTAAACCCAAACATGAGTTTATTTTGTTGCTACACGCACATGTTCTGTCATCGACATAATGCCTTTCCTGAAAAAAGGATATTTATTCAAATCG
Source organism: Linnaemya vulpina (assembly GCA_963675445.1). Taxonomy (NCBI): domain Eukaryota; kingdom Metazoa; phylum Arthropoda; class Insecta; order Diptera; family Tachinidae; genus Linnaemya; species Linnaemya vulpina. Next base: position 23,997,150 of record OY776277.1, read on the forward strand.
ATTTTATAAAGTGAAATGTGTTGTCTTAATTTTTAGACCACATTGTTGCACAATTAAGTTTTCATTGTTGTCCTTTTTTGTACTCACGTCAACAGGCGTATAAATGTGTGCATGTATTTCAAACAATGCGTGGTTGCAACACATATAATAGCGAAACAAGAAAACGTGACCCATACAGACACGCAAAGGAATGTTCTTGTGTTCTATATGGGAGGAAAGGAATCTAGTGACCATTACAAATCGCCTGGCCATGAGCGATGTGATCATACCTAAAACTACTTGCATCGATAGAATAGCAAATGTCCATGTGACCAAACTCGCTTACATTTTATTTAACCCTAAAATTTATATATTTATTTTCAAATAAAACTGCTAAAGCAAGAGAAGCCACAATAAGTCATTGTATTATATCAATAGCCCAGATTATACGGAAAATTGTTCAAGAATTTCTCATTCGTATTAAACTTCCAATAAGGCATCCATAATGTAGTTATTAATTTTTAAAGAACACAAAACTGAACGAATTTCAGATAATAATACCGCCAGATATTTGGTAGGATAATTGTTATTGTTTTTCTTAATTAAAAACACGTCGCTGTGTGTACGAAAATTTATTGGAAATTACTAAATTTTTTATATAAAAACAGAGTTAAAAAGTTATGTATCATTTTTTTTTATTATGTGTGGAACTATTTTCTTCGGTTTGTTGTTTTACGAAATTGGGGAAAGCTAAATTTTGAAATATAAATCATAATTTTTTCATAATGAAACTCAGAAAATTTCTCTTGCGTTAAACTATCGTATTACAAAATAAGCTTTCCCTCAGTGCACATGCGTGTCATTGATTATCTACGATTCTAATGTTGTTTAGGACCAACACTCAGAGGATGACTCCTACATAGGCAGTGCATTGTGTTTGTACTAAAAAGGAAGGGATTGTATCGAGATGACAGATAAGGCAGATTAGAAGATAACAAATTTGTTGTAGCTATTTTGACTTGTTACTTTCCCGGTGAATTTTTGCTTTACTACCAACGATGCTCTTTGTTTCTTATAGAAAAATACATAAAAGTGATTATTTCTCTACTGACTTTCTTTACTGACTGTAGTCAGTAAAGAAGAACTATTTTGTATTCTTGAAAATTTCCACGAAACAAGACAAATTAATTGGAAAACTTCCCATGAATACGGTGCATGTGTGTATGTTTGTTCATAGAGTTTGGGAATATATTTTGATGACATTTATGATGTAAAAAAATATCTAAGGCTCTATGAGACAATCACCTGAGTTGTTAAGTACGTTCTTGGAGATTTCATCGAATGGTGTGAACAATGGTGGTGTGGGCACCTGCTTTGAAATATTAACCGATTGGAGATGGAAATGATATCGGATTAATATTATTTTAGATTTCTTTAAAACATTTAGCAGAATAAACATTAAGTATCAAGTTCGAAACTTAAGTAAACATTAAAACAAAAAGGTCAGAAAAAAAGGACACGAAAAAATAGTCAAACAGCTTCGCAGGGCTTTGATTCAGATCTCTATCGAAATTCGATAATCTCGGTTAATTCTTTAAAATGTTCTTCAAATGACAGAGAAATATAATGAATATTTCGGGAATTACACAAGATTTTTGATATGTTTTCTGACACACGACGATTACGAATTTCACATCTTTTACGAACATCAGCGAATTCGGACCGAATTTGAAAGAATATATTCGTTGGGTATGATGGAGAAATACGTCATATATTCTGCTTCTCGTTGGTATGAACTTCTTCCGTAGGTGTACATTTGCAGTGACAAAACCATTTTACGTATTGAGCAAACAAATTTCCAGGGATATCATGGATGTTATATATTTTCATCGTTATGGTTTAAGCTTTTTTTTATGTATTCCTACCACATTAACATGATGTGGTTGTAGTGGCAGATGGTTTAGAAACGTTACAGCTTAAAATGTTAAGTAAAAGCTTAAAAAGTAAAAACAGCAATAAGAAAATAAAGTTGAAGTTTTTACCAAAGAGCGACAAATAACACAAGAAGTTTTTGATTAGAGATGTACAAGATGTCTGTACTTATATATGAGTGTATGTTTAATATATTCTATGATCTTTAAAAATGATTTGTTTTGGCCATCTAATAAAAAATCAGTCATGTTAAGTTCCATTATGGAAATACAGAAAAATAAATCTTATTATAAGATTAAGATTAAAATATTTTTGCTTTAAATCTGTTGGACTTTTTCTCAGTCCGCACAGTATCGGTTAAGCTGAAGTTGTATTTGCCAATTAAAGCAAAACGATTGTCAAGAACTGCAAGGATGTCAACAAAACAGTTAAAGAGCAATTTGCTAGAACAATAATTAGTAGTTTTAAATTTTTTTTTAATGAAAATGAAATGATTTGTGTACTTTTTGCAACAGCCACAGAACATGTTTAAATGTCATGTTTCTTTCTGTGTACCAGTTCATTTGAATATTTATCAAGTCAACCTCCCATTAACTCCATTTCACACATAAAATCTCTTCATAAATAAAATAAACAAAAATTTACTGAAAAAAAAGATCCACTTGGGAATTAAGGCAGAGGACAATAATAAAATATGAAAATTTCTTTTACGTTCGCTGCAAGTGCGTAAATAATTTATAGCTTAACTTTAATTTGCCTTCCAAATATGACAATAAAAACAAACACACACACATACACACAACAATAACAATATATTTCCCAACACTTTAAAAGGAAACAAGCGATTTGGCCATGCAAAACCAACAGATACTGAATGAAAGACTGCAAACTAAACACGATAAATAAATACATCTCAATTCAAGCGCAAAAAAGCGCGTAAATCCACTTGAATATCTTTCATACTTCTTTTTCACATAAATATGCTAAATAAGTAACAAGAGAGAATATTTTAAATACATCAAATAACATAAAGACTGTTCAGTCTTGAAACAGAAGCAGCTGTAGCAATGACAACCGCACTTGGCTCTTTAGAAATTCAAATTTAACTCGGAAAAATTATGTAGATCTTCTGCAAGTTCACACTTGGAATATGTTGGCTGTTGTTGTAGCTGAGTAGAAGTTTGCCAAGAATCAAAACAGCAAAAGGTTAAATGTCCTTGTCTTTCTATGTGAAATATAAGACTTCAAAGTTTTTTTTTGTTGTTTTTCTACAAAAAAAAAAAAAAATAATAAAAGAAATAAACTTTGAAGTGCTGCTTCAGAGCAGAAGCTTGTGTTCATCCTGGGCGACCTGAAAGTAATCGAACGATGTAAAGGCTTTTTAGGGGAATGGCTAGTGTGGAAGTTTGTATTCTCTAAAGGTCAAATTTTGTTCCCTAAGCAACGCTTAAAATTGTATTTCGCTTAAATACTCTTAAACTCGTGTAAGTGGATATTATGAAAACTCGCTGCTATTGAATAGTATAAAGAGAAAGGGAATGCTAAGTTTGCGAGAAATATTTATTTACTATCCCACTTCGCCACTAAATATCGTTGCGTCAAATATTTTCAAAATAAAAACATTTCAGCATTTATTTTTGATTTGTATGCAATTGTGCGAAGGAACGGTATCCACTGACATTGTGGGACGGGCAGTTGTTTATTCGATTTTACAACATTTTCCCTAACATTAAATAATTGAGAATTCGTTATTTAAGGCATTAGAACAGCATAAGTAATAAAAGTGCTCTTCTGGCGAAGCGCATTTGAAATAATATTATTTATTTAGCAATTGATTTTGAACACCTGATAACATATTATTATCTATTTAAATTGTAAATAAGGCGAGTATTGAAATAGAATGGAAAGGGAAAAAAGGAGCGATAAATTGTTTCAGTAGTAAAATAAGCTAAATTTCATACCATTTGCCGCAAAGACTTATTAAAAGTTCAAAATTTGTGTTTACAAAATATGTGTGTGTGTGTGTTTGTTGGTAATTTCAAAATTAATGGGTTACAGTGGATTATTAATAGAAAAAAGTGTATGTGGGATGATACCAAAGGAGGACAACTCCGGCATGTGAAAATATTACTTAAGCGATTACCTTCAAAGTTGCTTAAGAATTTTTATCGGTTTAAGTAAATTTATAATCAAACTGGAGAAAATTAATTTGTTGTATGAGTAGGACCCCTACATATGCAGCGCATTGCGCTGGCATTGGAAAACGAGGGGATAGTGTTTAGAGGATAGATGAAGGCATATTAGGGAGAAGATAGAGAATTTTATTGCAGCTGTTGTCGCCGGTGATTTTTATTGCTCCGGGTACTGACGAAGCAGGATGCTGCACTCTTCTCCTTTAGTACATGACGGTGCTAATCGTTGTCATAAATGTTCTGCAACCAGTGCCACGCCTTCGTCATGGAGGCAAGCCGATAACAGATCAACACAGTCCTGCAGATCAGAAAAACTCGACATCATAGTCGATCTCGAAATATTGTGTCTTGCTACTTGAGCCAACTATTAAAAATAAAATTTAAGAAAAACTTTTTGATCTGAGGAAGAATATGCTAAAATTAAGTGCAGACGATTGTCAGATCCCTTAATCTTGTAACACCTGGTGGTGTGATCACAATCTACTGATAATGAAATATTGTAAGCAGAGAATAAATTGTCATTTCAGATGATTGTAACAAAACCTGTTAATTTCTTTGCCTGTCTATTCTCAGACAATAAGTTTTTCTGCCAATAAACATTCTCAACTCACACGATTGTCACGCAGGCTTAACTGGTTTTCATATATTAATTTTATTTCAATATAATTTCGCTTGATTTTTTTTCACTTATTCAATGACAAATTTTGTTTGTTTTCTTAATTTATTTTGTCAAAAGACAAGCATGAGTACATCTGCAAAAATAATAAAAAAAAATAAAATAAATTAATAAAAAAAATTAGCTAAAAACGTCCGGCAACTATTTAAAAGTGGCACACGATTGTCAGATATCTCACAACGTTTTTCAGACAACGTTGCAAATACAAACACCCCTTGCAAACGAGCACATTTCATTTAACACAAGATTTTGAACTAATTCTTCTGTTATAAACTCGACTTTTACAAAGAAACTAAACACTCTTCATGCTAAAAGCTGTTCCCGACGATTTTACCAGCCTCAATATTGTGAGATATTGAAAAATAAAATTTCCTTGTTGGTGGTTAAGGAATATGTTTATGGATTTTATTAGTGCTTTACCAAATCACCAGTAGACTTCAAGTGATTTTTAAAAACAACATTATAAAAAAGTACCAATGGCACTCTTAGAAACTTCAACTATTATTCCCTCTTTTGTGTTCTCAAATTCCACTGTGCCGCAGTTGTTGATGTGTTAGTTTGACCTTTTCTGTGAGAAATGTTTAAACGTATAATGAACGATTTAAAAGGTTGTTGATTTTTATCCAGGTTAAAAGTTTAAGTGAAGATAATGTAATGAAAAGGAAAGACTATATTAATTATAAAAGTTTATTTCTGTATAATTTGTGTTTGTGTAGCAAAATAATTTTAATTATTATCATTCACTTGCACGTGTAACCGTTGAATATTTTTCGTTATGAAAAAAAATTTCAGCTCTAATTGAAAGGAATATAATAATTTAATAGTGAGTGTTTTTCAAGTTTTTAGTGGTGGAAGTAAAAGTTTCTAATATCATGCACAATTAGTGATGGGGATAGTAACGATATTTTCTATGTTCGATATCTTTGAATGGTTTAGATTTCATTGCCCATGCCTTCGATATTACTAGCGACTGAATATTCGTACATGTACTTAAATAATCTTTTATCCGGCTCATTGTTTGAATCATATTATTTAATGTGTGTAATTTTATTTATATTGCGCTGATGTCAGTTGCAAAAACTTTTTTCTAAAGTAAAAAACTTTGCTTTTGTAGAACATATGAAATCGTATCATTGTAAAATGTTTTGAAATATATGAGTTCGCTCATAGTCACACGTATCGTCTTCTTAAAGTGTGTTCACATTTGGCAAACATTTGCTTAAAAATGCGTAACCACTAATGAAAAACCTTTTGATTCAGATCCATGTTTATTAAAAAAAAAACAGTTTCACACAGAACAAATACATTATTATGGAGTCCATTATTACGGAAAACTTTTTAACTCTATAATCACTTGTTTGTCCAATTTAGTGTTTCGGTTTTCTTGGGCATATCTTTTCTGAATTGTGACCGTACCTTTAGCGAGCAGATCTTGACATATATCATACAGAAGTAGCAAACAATTTTAATGTGTTCAACAACATAGTGGCATATTACCCCGTCTCCTGTACAGTTCGTCAATCTAGGAAAATACAAAAACAACAAGCCAACTATTTCTATGAGAGACTCAATATGTTTTTTTATCAAATTTATTAGACAATATTTTTACTCGAAACGACTTTGCCGTTAATGCGATATTCGGAAGAGCCACCAATGACAGTGCGGAGAAAATTTATTTGGGTCGAGCCTGTTGCAAATTTTGACGTAACGTAGCAACTACAAGCAATAGTGAGAACCCTTTAATCACGTGTTTACGGTTTTAACGTTAAACCCTGTTTCTAATTTTAGAAATGGTAAATGAAGGAAAAGATACGTTAAAATAACAGTGTCGCTTACTATCGCCGTGTTCAGTTTGTCTTATTCAACTCATACAACACGACAGACTTAACAAAATTTGCACAAACATTTTCTTATTGAAAAATAAAAAGGAAAATCATGATGCATTACACACAACATAAATATTTCAGTTTGGCATTTGTGTTAATTGTCCTATAGTAACTCAATACTGTTTACATATTTATTTAAAACCATATTCCCTCACCTTCCCTCCACAAACAAGAAGGGCGTGGGAAAATTTCGTGTAGTCACAACTACTGTGTGATCACTAAATGTAAATGTGCTGTTTAACGTGTATGCGAGTACGTAAGTAAGTAATTTAAGTTACTTCAGAAGTTTAGCTATCTCACACATTTCAACACAAATCATTTCTGGCATAACTATCAAGTTGACAAACACACGTGTAAATAAACTGTAAATGAAGCTAATAAAATGTGTTAAAAATGTTTATTCTCCATGTGTTTGTTAGATTTTCAAATAGCCCTTTTAGTTCAGTAACACACAACGTTTTTACCCAAATGCTAATATTTACTTTCAAGTATTAAAATGTCATGTTGTGAATAAATTTATTTACGATAAATACGTTTTTACATTTGTTTTTTACATATGGAAGCCAACGCTTGCTCTTGACCGTATCCACTCTCTGCCACGTTGTGCAATATAAAGTCCAAGTCCGTTTTAGTTGTTCTAATAACATTCATTCTTACATGTATGCATATTAAGAAACTTTATGTAATAATTTTATTATAGTTTTGCATGAAATTATAGCACATAAAATTTTTGAAACTGTCATGTGTGTAAGAAAACAGTTAAACATAAAGATAAATTTATTAAAATGATGATTCCCATTTGCAGGAAAAATTAATTTTCCCACTGTTTATATAAACAAACATATGCGTGTATTATGTTTATGTTCCGACATGCTTATTGGCTTTAGCAACTGACTAACAATTACGACTAAGAACCCCATCATCACGTTTAAAATAAGTAATAATAATTTGTTGTAATAATACCATGTCTGCGCAAACTGTGTGTTCAGTCGTTGGCAAGTTTATCTGTTTTTGTTTGTGCTTAGTCAATAACGCCGAAACGTACATTCACACTCTTGTCAACTGTCAATGAACAGCAATTCGAACAAGGATTAAATCCTTAAAGGATACACAAATGTGTGCTTAAACGAGCCCTAAACCAACTTTCAAAGTGTTTATATATATATATATATATATATATATATATTGGACAAGGGGAAGGACAATTATATTGAATTGTTAGATGAGATTTAAAGTATTAGAAACGTTAATTGGTTCATTTATGGTAGTGTGTACTCAATTTTTAGAAAAACATCAATAAAATCTTTTGGTATGTGATACTTCAGACAAATTACCAGGAAAAAAGGTTCTGTTTTTTTAGTAATTAAAAGTTGACTGGCTTTTTAGCTCCAAAAAAAATCATATTGGTAATCAGTCAAGGAAATATCCTGTGTTGCTTAATACAATTAAATTGTTTGTCAAAGCCTTTCAGACTGAATATATTAATAAAAACTTTTAATGATATAAATTCGTTGTTTTAATGAAAATCTCCTTCAAAATATTACCTGTTGTCAACAAAAAATTGTTCTGTATGATCATTTGATTGTATAAGTGCAATAATTTAATAGTATTAACGACCATATTTCATTAGATCAATGACATTATTCCATTTCATCAACGAATTAACTTGCCCGCATCAATAAAGTTATTACATTGAACAAATGCAATAATATCATTCTATTGACGAAATTCTTTCCTTGTGATATTGAAATTGTCATTGTATAAATGAAATTAGTTCATTGCATCAACGAAAATATTTCACTTATTTGACGTTGGCTGAATTTTAAAGAAATTTTTCTTTGGGTTAATATCGAAATTCATAGAATGCATAAAGAAAATTCTTTCAGTGTATTATATCAAGTAAAGTATGAATTTTTCTTCTAAAATTCTATTTGCAATCCTCCTGATTTTAATGTACTTTGAGTATCTTCCAAAAATATTGTACAAATTTCTCAACGTTTAGTTGAAGTCTGTCTAAAAGAGTCTCTAGCTGATGAGTAACTCGCAGTGTAAAAAGAAATATGCAAATATTTTTAACTTAAACTTATGCTCCACGCATTGAAAATTATTTACAGCAAAAACGAAAACGTTTAACTTCAAGAGAAGCATAAAAAGTCATAATAATTGTCTACGGAATCCTCCATTACATTCTGCAATTATATTTTGCGTTATTAAATGATAAAATTAAACTGATAAACTACAGAATGCAATACGAATCTGTTGAATATTTGCATGTAACTGCAGATATGATCATGTACGAGTATTTCATGCAGTTGTGAGAAGAACAAAAAAGAAAAGAAAAAAACCAGCGTTATAAGTACATCTGCATTCGAGAATAATTTTGTGCGTTACAGGAAGATGAAGACCAATCGTTAAAAAACTTATTTATTTTATTATAATTCTTTGTTGATATTGTTGTGATATTTCAGTTTCTGGCTACAAAATACCATGAATATCTTCCGCTGCCTCAAATACATTTTTGGTTATACAATTTATGATTCTTTCCCATTTATCGTGGATGCGTTAATTAGCTGTAGTGTGGCTATTTTTCTTTTTGTTGGATTTATATTTCAGTTTTTGTTCTTGTGTTTTGATTCGTCGATATCAATGTTTTACATCGAAACTCTTGGATGAGAAGATGACTCTTTGAATCACAGTGAAATGATGCTTGTAGCTTTGTGACTGACAGATGACAAAGTAAAGTGTATCCGCAACAGAATCTATCCAGCTGAAGTGGAGTTAAGTTTTTTTTAATAAAATTTTTTCCGTTTTCGGTTGCATGGGCATTTGGTTGTTTGTCTGTTTGTTTGATATTTTGCTACACATTTCTACGGGAATCTCTTGAATCTCTAATAAAAGCTTTACATGGTGAAGAAAAATAATTCCAACAATTGTGATAACATATTCTTATTGCGATCACATATTCCACGCGATCCAATGCTTGCTGCGCAATTCTTTATGCATATAATTTTATGCAGGGTTCCGCTTTGCAGCAGCCTCTTTAATGTGTGTAGGATTGAGGAGATGAGATAAGATAATGCAGTATCCTCCTTCGTCGGTACCTGTAGATAAAAATCACTAACGAAGTAAAAAATAAAAATAGCTACAACAATTTTTCTATCTTCTCAAATGTCCTTTCAACGCTATTCCCTCCTTTCCAGTTTCGACACAATTCGCTTCATATGTAAGGCTCGTATTCTCTGAGAACTGGGTCTAATAAAAAATGGAGGTTGACCTCTTACTAAAATTAAAGTCTGTTGTGTGATGGACTTAAACATTTTCTCTTCTGCTGCAAAAATACATCGATCTGCATTTATCATATAGTCTCTGTGAATGCTTTTTATATCGCTTTTATATTGCAAAAGCTTTCAGTTCCGTTGTCAGTGATTTTTAAAAAATATTATTCTTTCTACGATTCTAATTTTAATGAGCGCCTCGGCTACTAATTTATTATACTAAAAAACGACGCTTGAGTTGTTGTTTGTTTACAGTAAAGCAAAACAGCTGTTTTCGAAAGCCGCTACTCTTTCATCATCATGTGTAATTTTGTTTATCTCCACTTATTATTATTAATTAGTTGAATGTGATAACAATTCTTATTTAAACCGATTTTGTTATAAAATATGACGCGAAAGTTGTATCATAGAAATATTTTTTCATGTCCTTCTGTTGTTGTTGGAGGGGTACCACTGTTCCGCGCCAATACTAGTGCCAATACTTAGAGAATCGATTAAAATAAATTAATTCTTTCGCATAACCTTGATTCCAATATATACCATAAATAAAGAAAGTCTTATTAGACTACACTTTAAGTTTAGCAAAAGTTTGTGAATAAAGTTATTATTAAAGTTAAAGTTTGCAGCTGTAGTACAACTTTTGTTTCCCCTGTTTTCAGTACAAAAAATTCCTTTTGCATAACAAATCCATACATGTAAATCTGCGTATGCACTTGTATGTTATTCTGTTTGACTGTATATCATGGGATGCATCCATTTTCATGCCTCTATATGAATAAACGAAAAAAAAAGAAAAAATGTTCTCTTGTATGTGGCCGTATACGCTTCATATCGCACTAATCAGTATCTGCAAGTACGAACGACTTACTCGCTAATGTATTTTATGCACTTTTTTAATGTCATTTTCATTTCATTTCATATTTCCCTTTCGCAATACGTTTTCCATTTTTATTTCCTTTTTGCTGCATTACTGGTAATTAGTATTGTTGTTAAAAATTAAATGAGTTGAACGAAATCTAATTATGACGATACATATTAACTTGAAGTGGTTGACTGATGTAAATTGATGGGAAGAAAACACTCTGATATATATTGAAGAAGTTTATGAAACAAGTTAAAATAGAAATGCAGTTCAGATATTAAATTCAATTCTTTTTTCACAACCAGGAGACTTTTCAATACTGTGTGGCAAAGTTCTATGTATTAGTGTTGTGAATCATAGTTGGCTCTTGATATTGTTCTGAACTTTGAACTAAATTTTAATGTCCATCTGAACTATTTATTACACTGCTCAGCAAAAAATAATTTTTTTGTCTCTCCTTTGAATAAAATTAAATGGACTATATGGATTTTGCTGCTGTAAATTCATATCCATCTTAAATTTTTTTCCATCAGGTCGGAATTTTTTTTATAGGCGTGGCAAATTTTTTCAATAGCAACTCAATTCTCTATTCTACACCGCAGAGGAACACAAGAAGCTACTAAATTCTACTATCAGTACTCAAGAGTTTGCTTGCTCCTCATAACTTATTAAGTGGATGAATGTGACAACAGTTTTCATTTGTACACATTTTACAAGCACCGTATCAAAACTAAATTTAAAAAAAAAAACTATTTTCTTTATATGGAATATATATGAATTAAATGATTAAAAAAGAATAAAGTTTGCTATTCTTAAGACTTAGACATAAAGGCTCTATATGATGAACTATACAGTGCGGCATGATTATTTATTATTTGGCTAAGAATAGACAACTCAAATCTCAGACATTTAAAATATTAAAAGCTTTTCTTTTTTTGGCTAGCAGCGATATTGGCTTACAGTTTTACAAATATTTTCTTTGTAAAAATAACTTTTAATAATTTAATTATTTATATGAGATTTTAATTTATATATTTTCTTTATTTTGTGTGCTTGCAGACAACCATCAGATCGTAAAAAGGAACACATCAAACGTCCTATGAATGCTTTCATGGTATGGGCTCAAGCAGCCAGACGTGTTATGTCTCAACAACATCCACATTTGCAAAATTCTGAGTTGAGCAAATCTCTGGGAAAATTATGGAAGTAAGTAACTGCTCATATCTATATGACTAATAAAAAATATTATAAAATAATATAATAAAAATGTTATAAGTAAAAATTCATCGGCGAAGTCAAAATAGCTACAACTAATTCCATCTTCTCATCTGTCTCCATATGTCCTCTTAACAATAGGCCCTCCTTTCGGCTCATGCACTGCATATGTCGGGGTCATCCCTTTAATATTAATTCTAATAATAAAAGAAAAACATTCTTTAAAACCTCTAACTTTATAGCAACAGGCGTATAATGCATTTGATTTTCCTTAGGAGCTAAACAAGAAACGTAAAACCTCTTTAAAATGATTTTTGTATAACTCATTGTCGTTGCAATTGTTTCATTCATTTTTAAAAATCATTTGAAATTTGCCTTATCTAAGACGCAGTATTTCTGTAGACAGTCTAGTAGTCAAGTTCCCCTTTCTCATATATTTGCTGGACACTTTCTACTCCATTGTTTAATACTCGTTTGTATATTATTTAAAACGCTTTTGTATTGTTGAATGTTTAATATTCGTGTCAATTAAAATCCAAGAACAAAATTTTGTGGTTCAATAAAAAGTCAAAGATAAGAATGAAAGAAGTTTTTGCCTGATTTATGAACGCAGAAATATTTTGAAATAAATTTATATTGATGAATGATCACTTTTTTTTTCGAATACGACTGAATGGGTGATAAGACATTGAAAAATACTTGATTCACACACTGGAATTTGTTCGTTTTAGTCTGCCTTGAAGATCGATTATAATATTCAACAATTTGCAATTAAAAATAACGAGGAAAATGACTAATAATTTTGTTAATAAATTTTCTGTTTTAATCAGTGAAGTATTTTTAATTTAATTACGAAAAACTTTATTAATTTCAACTTTTTTAATATAATATAAAAGAATTAATTCGAAGTAACGAGCTTCAGAATTTTTGTATTGATTAACTTTTAGCAAATCTCTAGACAAGCAAACATTTTGCAAATTAATACTATTTATCTCTTGACAATATTTATTAATATTGTATTTCTTTATGACCAGCAGATTTTATGTAAGTTAGGAGCATTTTGTGTTTAATAAATCTCCTTCACGAGCTTCTAGGCACTGATTCTGTGAGACTAAGAAAGAAAAAAAAACAGATTGAAACATTTAATGGCTTTTGCGTAGGGTGCTTGAATTTGTAAGTTAGCTTCCCTATTCATAATCAATTGTGTCGTTTATTTGCTTTTGGGCACTAGTAACAATCTTTGAAATAGCAAAGTAGTGCGAGTGTATATAAAAATTCAAAACAGTCTGGTGGAAGACTAACATGCTCCTCCATAGAATCGAAAAAGGTGAAAACTCTAACAGCAGGGATTTCCTTTCGAGTCAGTAAACTAACAATAGTGCCACCGGATCCGGTACGTCTCGCAGATGACATGACTTCTAGGCGATGAAAGAAAGATGATCGCGATGCATTCTGTAAAAAAAGATGAACGGGTCTCTTTTGGGATATTTGAGAGATTTAGTTGGCGAGTACACGTGTTGGCTGTGCTGAGAAAAATTTCGGATATGGACTGGTGCTCAGTCAGCGCTAGCGACTGCTTGGACTTCTATTTAATCGATAGCAGAAACTTCTACGTGCTACTGCGAAATCCACTGAAGTTGCAAAGCTGGTGCTATAAAGTTCTACGAAAGGACAGAATAGTTCTCATCTGCGTTCTAAGACGCATGCGCTTCTAGTTATTTCTGGTTACTGACGGCATGGAATTTCTTCACTGGAATAGTAACAATCTCGAATGGGGTCTAACATCTTAGCAAGTTGCTAGTGGATTGGGGGCGCACCCGGGAATCATGGTGAACACTCAATTTCAATCGGTGGCTCCAAGAGGGCTGCGGTGTCAAACCATAGTGACATGAACACACTACAATCGTAGACCCAATTGTACAGGATTATCGAATTATTGAACTGAAAATCGTACATTTTCTTTTCTCACTGCTGAGTGAACTGGATATGAAGATGGTTAAAATTATTACAATGAATTGATTATGGGATGTGATATTATAAACTGCTTGAGTTAGAGTTACTTTTAAAACCGTTTACATTGAAGTGAAGAAATATATAAATTATTGAAGTATGGGAAGACAATAAGGCGTGAATAGAAAATGAATGTCGTTACTAATGCAATTTACAAAAGCTTTAGGAAGAGTAATTCAGTAAATCAATTAAAATACATCAAAGCAAATTACAATTATTAGTTCAGTTCGCCCTCACATTCGTTCTCCAACAACATCCCATTAAATAAAATAACGCAAACACATAAAAAATCCATTTAAAAATATATAAACTGGCATTTACCTTCTTTGAAATCACAATTATTTTTCATTAAAATAGTTTTTAAAACAACTTGAGAAAACTCCAGAAGTAAAATTTAAAGGAGCTTGAATAATAATTTGCAACATTTTTTTGCTTAGCATATTTGAATAAAAGTTGTTGCCACAAGTGAATGGGTTGCTAACTTTTTAGCTTTTCTTGTACACTTTGTAGAAACCTTAAGGATACCGACAAACAACCATTTATGGATGTGGCAGAAAAATTGCGAAAAACACACAAACAAGAGCATCCTGACTACAAATATCAGCCAAGAAGAAAAAAAGGACGTTCCCTAACAGCCAGTGCTGTGCAATGTGGTGACGGCTTAAGTGTTGCAGTTACAGCAGCTGCAATGATGTCTTTGACCAACGGCAACAATAATGGCATTAACATTTGCAAAGGCAACAACAATGGAATAATAGAGGTCCAGTCCAACAATGGCCACAATAGGAAAACAACAAATACACAAATGTCGACGAGGCCAAATGGGAAAAACAATAACAGTAGCAACAACAAACGGAGTAGACCAACAGCAACAGTAAAACAAATAAATGGAAAATCGACGTACAACAGCATGATGGACTTGAATGAAACAGTAAAGAATGCGTGTAAAACTGCGGGGTTATTGACTCAAGGACTCTCATTGACCAGTGGCATGGTAATGGGTGACGACACAACTGACTTTGTATACAACCGGTACGACTACACAAAACGTTTGGACAGTCCAAGTTCAACTGTAAGCTCGTTACAGTCATTTGGAACGGCTGGAAACGACAGCCAGCAACCATTAACACCGCCAGCCACACCATACGCTCGAGCAGGCAACCAGCAGCCACAACAACATATGCAGCGTGCTATGATGGCTCCTCAAATAAGCGATACTGCTGCCATAAGTGATTACAATTTACTTAATATTGAAGGACGGGAGTTTATCTCACTGGACGATTGTTCCTTTGGCAGCCCCAACAGTAACGCGGCCATAAACGTTAACGCAGAGTTGCTAGAAAATCAAAATCAATTACCGCCATATGCTTTGCAATTTTATGCAAATCGTTCCTCATACGAACAGCAAAATTCTCTAGAATATGAAAACTACAACAACAGCAACAACAATATCAGTGACACTGGATTAGCAGCAGAGTACACATCACATCGGCGCTTTGATTGTGCCTCATCTCCCACGATACACACCACTGAAGCATTAAATTATTTTAGCATATCTTCACCGCTAACGAAACCGTCTCAAGTCATGACAGCATCTTCCCCGAAGTCAGCTGCAGCAAATGTTAATAATTATGCGGCGCCATATGCCTTGAATTCAAATACGAACGTTATGCCGCCGACCATGCCAAATGAAGATGTTGAAGTCAATATCGAACAATACTTTATAGACCACTTGATGCCAATAGAGCTCAACAATGCTTCTCTGCAAACAACCACAACGATGACCACCTCTTCAACAGCATCTGCCTCTTGCCGTTCGCCCCCGCTGATAAAACAGCATAACGAAACATCTGCCTCATTGGTTGCTAATAACAATTCTACGAAATCTTTGTTATTTGCCAAAATGACACAAGAGTCACATGTGTTGCAAGCAACCGCAATCACTACTACAACATCATTAACATCAGCTACAACAGCATCAACAACGTTAAGCTGTTTGCCTACACCCTTAAACTCTTCCACATCCTGTTCATCACCGAGAAGCACTTCTTCGCTATCATCGCCGCAAAAACTTTGTTCATCATTAGCAGCTGTAAAAACTTGTGAGTCGACTTCGTTAAAGTCACATATTCATGCCACTGACAACTTGAATTGCTTTTATGTGTCTGGAAAACATACAATAAACACCGTGCCTTTGCCAACAAATACAATAACAATGCCAGAAGCATCCAATTTGAGGGAAAGCGTACAACTACAGCAACATCAACAACATCATACACCTGAATTTCCCTCGTTCAGCAACGTTGTTAATGACCATCATCATCATCATCATCAACCACATCCCCATTATCACCATCATCACAATAATCTTCCTACTTTTTCCAGCCAACATTCAAGTCTATCTCCCCAAGTCCAACAACACCAGCAACAACAACAAGAACAACACAACCATCTGCTATGGAACGGCTATAATGTACAATAAAAGTCACTTAGTTTTTATTAGTTTTAAATATACTTGTGCGTACACAGCCACACTTAAATAAATTTTCTTAAATATTTTGTACGTTTTTCTTCGTATTCAAAAGCTCTTTTTCCATCAAGTCTTCTTGTATTTATTCAACGATTATTCTTTAATACCTTTCCCATGTTTATTATCATCATTATTATTATTATTACTACGTTTATTATTATTATCATTCTTGTTTTATTTTGCGAACTAAAAATAAATTCAAAAATAATTGTAGCATAATTTTGTATCGCATTTAGGTGAATAAAATGTGATCACCGGTCTTCACGAGTGTGATTATTAGAATATTTAATCGATTAACTGCCAAGTGCGGTTAAGCGATTAATTGCTGCCCGATTAGCTGCTGGATTAATTTAAAATTCGCTCAGCGAGTAAACCAGTTCACTCCGCTAGATTAAGCAATTAAACAGAATTTAATATGTATTTTTTATTATTATTTAAACACACGCATGAGTATTTTTTATATGTAAAAATATTTACTTATTCTCATATGAAAAATTTATGTGTTGCAAAAACTTAAAATACGTTAGAATGTGATTTTATTTTTATATTTTTGGTAGAGAGTTTAAGTAGAAAATAATAATACTGTCTACGGAGACCATTTTCTTCATATATTCTATTAACTTTTTCATAGACCCAGTGAAAAATTTCTTGAAAATTCAACCAACGTAACGCTTCGTTGGATTAAGAAACCAAGTTTCGTTAAAATTATTTTTAAGAAAAATTCGTTGATACTATGAACTAATTTCATTAATACAACAATACAGTTTCAATCATACACAATAGTAATATCATTAATCGAATGAAATAATTGCATATGTTCGATGTAATAAATTTATTGATCTAAGAAGTTAAGGCTTTTATTAAATGATTTAATGTCATTGATTTAGTGAGGCAGGATCGTTAATAAAATAAAATATTTCCTTTGATGCATTGAAATGATCATACAAAACCATTTTAAGTTGACAACTACTCAAATAGATCAGAAAAAGTCTAATACTTTCAACGAAGTCTTCATTGAAACAACGAATATATTTCTTAAAGACTATTAAATCCTAAATTTTTAAGTTTTCATTAATATTTTCAGTTTTAAAGAATTTAAAAAACAACTCAATTTTATTAAAGAGCAGATATTGAACGTAGAGTTGATTAGATTTTTGCCATCATAACATTTGTTCGCTACATAAAGTCGAAATTAGGTTTAAGCCTGATCAGTTGTTCAAATGGAATTACGCCATTTGTAGGTTTCTGCAAAGTAACTGTTTGGCTAAATAGTTGCATCCACGCCAATTGTTACTTGTTTCTATTTGTTTCTGTTAAACCGGCAGTACCTGAACTGAAATCTCAAGTAAACAAAATCAACCCTTCTAGAACTTCACTGACTCAACATTTTATTTAGTGTTACCGCAATTAAGCCGTATGAAAGTATTTCCTTGATTGCTGTTGACATTGTGGCAACTAAAAGATGTAATTTTTAATTTGAACTCAAGTACGCAAAACGTAACATAAATAAGAGTATTAACCTTGAAATTAAATCTCTCTTCACAGCCAACAACCTGTGAATTTATAACAAACTCTTGTGTGCAGATACAGAAAATTGTGTTTATGTTTTGTATAAATTATTTTGAAATTCTTTCAAGTCGTTTGCTGTCTGAGAACAGTCGAGAAAACATGTATTTTCGCTTCCTGGAAAGCGCTGTAGGATTTATGAAAATTTTGCTTTGGATACGCAGGATGTTTGGGAGACAAAATATTTAAATTTGAGATTTGCAATGGTTTGTTAACTTCTGTATTTGGAAAGTAATTATACAAGCCAGTCCTCTAATTTGATCCGAGATAAACATGTTTTAAGCAAAAGCTCTTTCTTAGTTATGGACCACTGTGCGATGTTTGCGGGTACATATTTTACAAAATATCCTTGAAATCAGCTAAAGCCTTAATTTCCTTGCTGATAAGAAAATAATAAAACAATAAATTGAGAAACCTTTTGTTTACAGTTGCCTAGTAAACACGTCCATATATCGTTTGATTTTAAATAAAAGACGCATGAAAACGTGTTAACAGGACACATCTTGTATTCTCTTTCAAAACATAAAAAAAGTGAAATGTAATCGTAAAAATAGAAAGTGTTTGTACAGGTGTGGCTGTACATATAAAATAGCATTAAATATTTTGTCAGCCATTGAAGATTGAGATTGATTTCTTACTCTGCTATACCCGACGCTGGATTAAGTAGTTTATTACACTCACAAATCATGCGGAAAATTGGTTAAGAATAATCATCTCCATCAATGTCAATATATAATGACAAAACAGCAATACCCTTTTTCTCATTCGCATGGGTATAGAACGAGGTAGGACAAACAAGAATAATATTGTTAATGGCAAATAGCTAAATGTGTCAATTGCTAAGGAGCAACATAATCATGGGCTTTTCTGTTATTCTACAGTGTCTTGAAAAAGTTTAGTTTTGTAAATAATTTTATGACTTAAGGACTTTTGGTTGTTGTGTGTCATACATGACAACTAAATATATTTTAGTTCACTATTAATCCACAGACGGAAGAACTTTGTTGAGGATTTCGGTAATGTAGTGAACATTTGCCGGTGAAACAAGAAGAAAAATGGCCACTCAAAATTCGCTATCTTCTCTGGTCTTTTCTCTATCTATTTTTTGCACCCTTTATCCTTTTTTCTAGCTCCTGCTTGAGTAGGAGTCACCCACTGGATTTTGGTCCTTCTAAATATATAAAAGACAACTGAATAAATTAATGTCTTTTGTGAATAATCGTAAACATTTTATAAGTATTTGTTTCTCAATCTTTTTATTTTTTTTTAAAATTCAATTTAGATTTATAGACTGTAAGTTTTAATATTTTATTCAGAAATACATGAACAATAGTCCAAGGGACAAGGGAAAACGTGATGAATTTCATTTTTAATTTAGCCAGCAAAGCAGACGAATTATTCTCATTCTTGCTTGCGAAAAGCATAAAAGCGAGCTGTTTTATTCCAACAGCAACAAGGGTTTTTTTGTTTGTGACAAAGTTTAATTGTTTTTAGCTGTTCGGTCACGTTCATTTTTAAATAAAGGAAGAATATATCCTGGCACCCATTAACAAATAAGGTTTAGGGAAAGTAAGAAATATATGCTGTGACGTTTTAACTAATTTTTTGTTCTTGGAAATTCAGGTAACATTATTCTTGCTTTTAATACAAAATTTTATATAAATAAATAGCCACACCTCGTAATTATTTCTAAGCTTTTGTTCATTTCCGATCTTACTTTAGTTGAAATCATATAATTTTTGAAATGGATGTTTGAGAGATATCGATATCCTTACGATGATTATGCATCTAATTCAATTTTTGCCGCAGCTTGTTGGTCGAAATTGCCAATAAAAGGGCACGATAGTTTGAATAACTAAAAACTTTAATTCTTTCGGTAGAGTATCTCAACGAAGTGCTTGTACAAGCAAAGTGCTGTCAGCTGCGGATAGTTCGACTTGATGAATAGCAATTGCACTCTACTCAACTGTACGTAATTATACTTTTCCATAAGTTTGCAATATTCGCCGTATTCACGAAACTGCAAATTAGTTCAGATAACTATCTATCGTTCATTCAGATATACTCTTCTTTGTGCTTGTGCGGATGTCTTCATTTCTTCCTAATTGTACAATTTGTATGAGTGACTAAAACAGGACTTTTTCCTTTTCATTATAGAAGGAGTTGGAGAAAATAACTTGTTTTCACTTTTGTATTTAAATTTTTTGTCTTAAAGCCAAAATGACCTGACTTGTTTTTTTTTCTTTTAATATTATTTTTAATTATTTTTCTTTGCTGTATCTCTTTTGACATTTCTTTGGAAACTTTTTAATATAAAGTATATATTCCTTACTTGTGTGTATATTCCTTACTTTTATGTTACAGACCCTTTTCGGAAATAAGTTTAAGTATATGATGCATTAATTAATTTTAGAAAGATGGTTGAGATTTGAATACAGAAATAACAAAGAAAGTGTAACAAAGAGAAATTAATTAATTTTTTTTTTTGTTAACAAATACCATTATCAGTATTTAGAAATAGAAAGAAACAAGCTTAAGTCCTTTAGAAAATGGAATGAAAACAGCATGATTAAATAATATTTTAAGCAACTGTCACGAGTTTTCCTGTTTAGATGTGAATGTTGTCTTTAAGGAAATAAAACACTCATGTAAATGTTTTTTCAAATTTTTTGCCTAAAAATTTTAACAGAAATCGTGTCCTTTTTGGTTGCTACCATGATTCATGCTGTTTGAATACACCGGGTATTTTTTTAGCTGTATGAGAGAAGTTTGAGTGTGTGAAATTGTATTGATATTTCTGTTTAATGAAATTTTGCAAGTCATCATGCATCGTTTGAAGCCAGTACAACGATTCCAAATGGAGAAAATATATTTTAAAATATATAAAAAAAATAAGCGTTTATCGCACTAATTTTACTCTTGCCGATCGAAATAATAAAACAACAATACAAAGAACCAGAAGAGAATGTCGGTGCTTTGACAGTGAAATATTGTAAAAGACTCCGATACATCGATTCGTTATCATTCTTATCTAATTGGTCTTTGTCCTTCGACTACGTGTAAAATTTTAGGTACACGATTTGGAACCAAAGGAGATCCGTTTGAGTTTTTAAATTTGAGGTTAAAGGTTTCTTTACCAAAGGATTTTGGTTGATAAAGAAGTTCATCATTTAAATTCCAATGTCAAGTGGGGAGGTTGCTATATTTAGAAGACAATTCGCAAGCCGTTAACAAATGATTATTACATTACTTTAAACTGACTCTTTGGTCGAGATTAAACGCTGGCGGCATCATCAATTCCAATATCTTCCAAAATAAGCAGATGTTAATGTGAATTACAATATTAATGCAGCCAAGCTGACTATCTTGTTGTATTTAAATATAATGAACCTTGTCCACTGGCCCTTTCACTCGCCCCTTGATTGGTTCTTGTGTCTAGAAAACAGTAACTCTTGAAGCATTGGAAGCCAATATTTCGGACTATATTATTTCTTAATGCTATCGACTGACTGAAAGTTAAAATCTGGTTTGAGCATTAGAACCATAAACAGGACTGTTGCAATATGTATTTAATGTTTTTTTTTTAAATAAATTAAAAAAAAGTTATTGTAGCCTTTCCTGTAGAAAACAGAAAAATTTCAGAAGTTATTGTTCAAAGAATCTTACATGTGGTAATTAAAAAGGACTTTAAAGCAAAGCGAGGATAAGAATACATGTCTAATATAATTAACAAGCGGAGCTTCTTCAATGTTATTAAAAAAAACCTATCACCAAATATATGGTGAGAAATCAATTTGTATGTCATTTGAATTGTACTCGTATCTAAATTTTAGATTCTAAAATAACATCATATGCTGACATCTGTATTCTTTTATACATTAAGAGCATGAAAAATCAAAAGGTGGCAGATTTAGTTAAAAAATGCTCACTACAAGAGACAAGATAAAACAAAAACTGTTATATTGCCAAAATAGTTGCACAATGGCAACGCTGCTGTTGTCCTTATAATTGAAAATATTCAACGTGTTCTCTTACTTCAATAGAGCTTTCGTGTAGTTTCTGGAAAAGCTTTTGCTCTTATGGTCAGGGGTTCTACCTAAAAATCTTCAAAACTTAACCGACAAATATCGAAATCATGAAAGACTATATGTTTAAAAATCGTCGTGTAAAAATTATGGTCTGAAATCAAGAGTTTTAGTAACTTCGTTTTGTTAAAAAAATTTCATATTCTATAAGTGCAAGATGAATACTGTATGTATATATTTAAGTTTGTATGTATTTGAATTTTGTGTATGTTTAAGTTTCAAATAATACTTGGCAAACAAAACTCCATCAACTAAAAACCTTGTAAACCTAAACGCTTTTTTTGTTAGTAAATATATTGATAGAATTACTTTTACAAAAATATACTGATACACTCTTATCTAAGTCTAAATTCTCTTACTACAGTTCTATTAATTGGTATTTCGAAATACCGATATCAGAACAAAGCAAACAAAGATTTTGTATGATTTGCAAAAACAATGTATCATCAATTTAAACGTTCCACAGTTTGCTTGTTTATTACACCTTTAGGAACGTGTAACATTGTGAATGTTTACAAGGTTGCGTTTAAGAATGCTCTGCAAGTGATAATTGCAGCTCATTCATCATATCAGTTTTGCATTTGATATAACACGCTTCACTGGCAACACTGATCTTTCTTTTGCTTTCGGCTCCTTCTTCTCTCACCTCTTAATAATAGTTTCGATGAAATGTTTATACTGCGCGAATGTGTTGTACTAACTCACGCTAAAATAATAAAAAAAGAAAAAATTATTTACCGTTTTAAAAAATAAAATGTTGTGTTGTGTTATTTTTTCAGTTTGAAACGTGTATATAAATGGGTGATAAAAGAAATAAGCAAGTAAAAGAATATAATAAGAGCAGTTATTATCTGATGATGTTTATCAATAATTATTACCACAATTATAAAAGTAAATATATAAGATGGAAATTCCACATCATATGGCCTTTTTAAAAGAAATTTGTGTTAATAAATTTAAATATTTAATACATGTGTGTTTGTGAGTGAGCGGCAAAAAAATTTAAGAAAACTAATTTAAAGTTAAATTCAATATTAAGGTAAGATTTTAAGTTAAATATTTTGGATATATTTTATATACATAAATAAATATTCCGTTGCTTAACTATGTCATATATTAAAAAATCTCTGAATCAAATTTGGAAATAAAATATATGTATGTAAAGTCGAGAAAATATCTTAAATATTGAGAAAAGTCAAGTGAATTGCTCGAGATCAGACTTGATTAATATTATGAATATTAATCAAGTCTGATCGTTTCAAAATAGCCTTAACAGTAACATTTCTAAGCCGTGATTGAGTAAAAATGTTATGAAAGTTTGATACCTGCATATAGTATTAAAAATTCCATTCACTATCAAATTTTTGAGTTTTGAAACGTATGAATTTTGTATTCAAAAAGACTATGAAAGTCAAAAACATTCGTTTGTTCTTAATAACCGATGTGAAATTGAACACTTCTTGTGTTAAAAAATTCACGTGCTAATCAAAAGTTTGATTGAAGATATCTATGGATTTTGTTACATATCCTGGCAACTCTTAGACAATCTTGTTTTTAAATAAATCTACTATCAGTCATAAAGCAGCTCTGAGGAAATCAACATCAAGTGTCCTCCACAATCAATCTTTAATTGCAAACAGACCACTGATCGTTTACCCCCTTTCGAGAGTTTTACGCTTCACTCGCCCTGGTTGACTTTTAAACCTCAGATAACTGATAGGGTTTAGGTTCTTCAGAGGAACATGCAGACATAAGTCGTGTACAGTCAGCCACAGAAATGGATAAAAATGCGGACTAACAACATCGCCAATATATGGTCACAGTCACTTGCCGTCATCTGTGCACCGTTATTTTGCAAATAAATTTGAAAATTACATATTTTCTATACAAATAAGTAAACATAAATACAAATCTATTATGATGTACTTCACAACTACCGTTATAAAGACACTCTTAAGCTCTGAGAGATAAATAAAATGTTTGGTATTTTCGGCCGTTCTCTTATTTAGCAAAGTTGGGCGAGTTTCTCTTAAACTCATGTAAATTATACTCAAATAAATGAGAAAAATATTAACAAGCAGATGGGCAAAGCACTGGCAAATAGCAGACATTTCCTAGGATTATTAACTTTTCTAAAATGTTTTAATATGTGCCGCATTTACTAAACCGTGAGATATTTACACAAATAAAATTATACTTAAAAAATAAATTCTTCCTGCTGGGTGATAAAGTAAATTAACCTTAACATCGAAATCAAATATGTAAAAAGAAATAGAACACTCTAATAACGGCTGTAATAAATAATTAATTTTGTGCGTTGTGGTCTTTTGTGTTGTTATGACTTTCATGTTAATTAAAGAAATTATTATTATTCGATTTATTTAAAATTGTAGCACAAGTTCATATTGCTTGACTAATTATGGGGCTTAATATAGTTATTTTTGAAAAAAAATATTTAAAAATAGTTGTGCCTTTTTATTATTCATTCGTTGAATGACATATTGTCATACTCTTATTATAAATGGACAATAAAAAAATATCTTAAACTTATGATCCGGAAGTAGTGCAAATCTGCATCTTTTCTAATGGCGTTTACAATGAGTTATCATTCCAAGAAGTTATCGTTTTTCATCTCTTCAGTGTATCCAAAGTCATGTTTCTGAAGTTCATTATATATGATTTTTAAAGTAAATTTCACAAGTCTCACAAGGTATACTAGCAGTATAACAGTTCGTATGACAGTTAGCCAATTTATAATATATAATTACATATTTTCGAGTTTGGATTGTTATCCACAAAGACATATTCAGATACTTTTACGCATTCAAATTAAATAGACTGGATTATAAGAAAAAAGCAAGTCTCTTGTGTTTTGTAGTGTGACAGGATTACAACACAAATGAGAAATATTTCCTCGTTAGTATATTTTCAAATACCTTTGTGTATGTGTATGTGTGTTTTCTTTATTTTTCGTACAATTCACATCCTTAAATCTAATACCATTAACAACTTCAAACAAATGTTCATTTAAATTGATTTGGCAGCAGTTTTCTTTCACAAGAATCACAAACACAATCTGTAGGTCATACGTGAAATTAGCTTTCAAAGGCAGGCAGTTAAATAGTGAGAAATTATTTCAAAGTTTTTGTGATGAAAATAGTACGTATACAAGTTTATGCATAATAAAATCGTTCGTTTAAATACTATCGCGGTGATTGGAGAATAAAAGAAAATTGCGAAAATAAAAATACAAAAATTTCTTAAACAATGTTACATAGCATTTATGTATGTGTGTGTTTATCCCTGTGTGTGTATACACATTTTTGGCTGAAATTATTGTTCATGGCTTTCACTTTTATAATTTTTAACTTTAAGCTTATTTTTATATACTTATAATATTATTCTTTATTTTGTTCCTTAAGGTACGTTCACACTGGTCAAATATTTGCCCCAAAAATCGTAACCACGAAATACTAAAGAAATATTTTTTGTTTCACTTGCGTGTTTATTGAGTAAAACAGTTTCATAATTAGCTAATAAACAGTATAATAGAGCCCATTATTTTTGGAAACTGTTTAAGTCAATATATGCTTATCTGAAGTAAACCGTTTTTCATAAGCATTCAGTGGTTACTTTTTTACGGGCAAATATTCGGCAAGTGTGAACGTACCCTTAAACACAGGAATAGCTGAATAACCGAGAAGTAGAAACGGCATATTGAGAAATTAATCTGCCACATCACAGAGTTCAATTCTGCTCGAAAACGGAATTGATTCTGTATTTTTACTTTTTTAAGAATGATAAAAGAAAAACTTTTAGAAATATTTTTTTGTATCTTCAAAACACAAGTTGAATTGCAAAATGTTTTGCCACCCACCTCTCAACTTGGCAAAATAAACTGATTATGTATATATACATTTTTTACTCTACGAAACAAATAATTAAATCTTGAGAATACAAAGAAGCTCAACTTTTTGTTTGCTTTCTCTTAATTATATTTAAACTGAAGTTAAAACAAACATTTTAAACTTCTCCCCACAAGTGTTTGGGGCTTCAGAAAAACATAATTTGTTTGTTGTTTCACTGCTAATAACAACACTGGCCTGCAGAACAATTTTTATTCCAGCTTTTTAATGTGTTCATGTAGGAGCCGACGCTATTTTTAGTCTTCCAAGCTGGTCAAATAACCAGCAGTGATAATTTTCGATAACAACAATTCGAAAGAAATTTTTTTGAAAATGCAGGACAACATCGTGTTGCGTCCAAGGTGAGAACTGGAATGGGCTTCAATATATTTGCTTTTAAAAATGAAATCGATCCTTCCAACTCCGTTTCTAAAAAAGTCAAATGCAATTATTTTTTAAGCCCACTTTTTATAAAAAAGTTCATGTACTGAAAAAAAAATACACAAAATAAAAATTATGCAGACCAGTGTAATATATCGAATAATGCGAAAGTTTAGCATTTAATTTAATTTTCAACTTTTAATTTGTTTAGTTGTTGCATATTCTCTACGGTAATACAATTTGTAACCACAGTAACTGACAAATATTTTGAAATCAGTTTTATTCTACTTATTTTCAACACCAGTGGGATGTTGTTGTTCTCATTCCCTATAAAATTTATGAAAACTACATATTTTTTATACAATAATTTTCAGATTGGGGAAAAATATTTTGATATGGTTTTTTGGTGGGAAAAAAAATTTAATTTAACTTCTTCAGATGGAGGCAGTTTGATTGTTTTATCACTTCCCCCAAACTTCCTGTATTTATGTGAGCTACTGTGTATTGAAATAGTTGAGGTTAGTGTTTTCTGCCAGTATGTTTCATTATTCATTGTTCTGGGATAACTAACTCTCGGTCACGTATATTGACTAGTCAGTCGTATGAGTGTGTGGCATTCTTTTGCAATACAATTATTGCAAAACTGCAAGCGTACGAGTAATGCGGTTATACATTTTTGCACGCCATCCCAGAAAAAAAGAAATTTTCTATTAATTTTTACAATGGCCTAATAAAAGGATTGCTCAATACACAGGCTGTGTTATGGTGTGCAGTAGCATTTGAAGAGACAATTTCAAATGAAGTATCCGAATACAAAAACCAGTTGGTAGCAACGTGTTTTACTTATGAAATTGTGTTTTTAAACACGACTTTAGGCATAGAACAACTGCCTTGAATTGGGAAAATGTTATCCTGTTAATGAAAGGAAAATATTATAAAAGTACTATATTATATTGTTTATCTAAATATTAATTAACTTTTATTTTATGATTAAAAAATTATTATACCATAAATTTTATGTAGGGCTGTACCTTTGAAGGTCTTGTTCGAAATATATCGTTCAATAATGTTTTCAATTGTATAAAATTTGTTTCTATTTAAATGAATCGCTAACAAATAAAAAAATTAAATAATTCAGCAAAGTAAATTATGAGGAAAGTATTGTTCTGCAAGAAATAAATAAATCATTAGCTGTAAATATTTTAACATTCGCAATAAAAATTTTATATAATTATATAATTTTACAATATTTTTCCTTAGGTGGAAATAATTTTTATTAACTGAATGTTTATATATTTTTGTTTCAAATATTTGTTAGATCCTGATGTAAATACTTTCGTCAAAAAATATTTGGTATATTTGGTATTATCTGATATTTTTCGTATATGGATTTTTTATTTATTTTTAACAGACATAATTCAGAAAAATAGAACATGAAGAAAAATAATCAAACGTCAATACAGGAACTTAATAAAATAGCACTAAAATCGGTTCCCGTAACCTTTTTCATAATTAAATTGAAAGAAATTTATATAAACTGTTATCCCATTCTAACTAAAACACCTAACAAGTGGTAGTAAATCGGAATATACGTGACTAATGCTGATGAAAGGGTAGCGGATTTCGAAAACACATATTCTGCTCTGATGTGTAAGTTGAGCATATAAAACTGTCGTTGAATCTACCTTGTCCTTTGGAATATTTAGCATGACTTTCTGAATTTAAAATATATGTCCAACAATTAACCACTAAAATTGAAATGGGGACGACTTTGTTATATAAATAAAATTCACCTGTAACTTCCCATCTTCAACTCGGATGATTATTTAAAACAGGTCCTTTTTATTCATCCTAAAATAAGCAAATAAATATCACACATTTCATGTCATCGAATGATAAATATTTCTTGCAGCAAATAAAATAAAAAACCGAATATAAAAAATATTTGTAGCTAAAAAATATTAAGCAATTTAATTGTAACAAACAAAAAGTCTTGGAACCGTAAAACAGATTTTTTTTTTGTAAAAAAATAATATGTTAGAATAAAAATTACGAAAAACATGTGATATTGTAAAAATTTTGTTAAAAACCATAAAAATTATGTGCTTGAATTCTCTCCACGATGTTTCCTTATGATTGCCTTTTTCCTTTACGCAAATTCAAGCATAATTATTGTTTTCGCTGTGTGAAATATTTATTTTCATAATGTTGCAAATTTGTTTGTATTTTACACCAAAAGACTTGTACTGCAGTGTGGTAGTGAAGATTTTTGTTGATTTTCTCTTTATTGTTGGAAATATATGATGCGCATAATTTACAAAAAAAAAAAAAGAAAAAAAGGAAGAAGGAAAAGTGTACGAAAGTATGAATTACAAGTCATATTTCCATTGTTAGAATTTTTTAGATAATGTTGTGCATATATTTAAATTAAAGGAATTAAAAAAATATGTATTTTAACACGCTGTTGAACTGAATAAATATTTTGCTTTGTCTTGCAACGTCTGGCCTTTTTGTAGCATAAATTTTTTCTCTTTTCTTGCCAAAGAACGGCAAGCAAAAATATTACAACGTTTGCATATTGTTTGTAGTCCTTTGAACTTTCCATCAAATTTCATCGCCCGATGGGGCAGACGTCTACAAGGAGCTGTTGGCTGAACATGTTTCTTGTGCAGTTGTTGTATTAACACACACACTTTACTTTTTTGCTTGCTATGAGCTATAACCCAGCCACCTTTGGATGTTAACGTCTTTCATGAGCCACATTTATTATTTCTATTTTTTCTTTTGTGCAATTTTCTCTTTTTTCGTCCTCTTTTCCTGCTGAAGCTAAAGCCAAAGAAGCTACACGTTTAGAAACTAAGCAACCGGAACGATTTTAAACCCACCAGTAACTGTTGTGACTTCTTAGTGCTTTAGCAATTTCAAGTTAAATTTTTCTTTTGCAAAAGGTGCTTATAAATGTTAACTGCTAATATGTTACCATATATTTTTCTATTCGGTTTGCTTGTACTTTTTGTAGTTTTAAGGATTTTCATGAAAACGAGTTGTACAGGGATCTTAACGTTTATAAGTTTTCTTTCACAAATCACACTTTAATCATTATTTCCTTGAGTTTTATATTCCACTTGGAATATAAAAGTTGGTTTCTTTGCTTGGAAAATCAAATTAAACTTTCTTTTCTTGTTTGCTTGGAAAACAATTAATTTTTAAACTGAAATCATATGAAATATTTATTTAATTTATCAAATAAGAGTTTTTGCGCAGGATATGGCTTTTAATTAATTTTTACTTCTTAACCATTTAATTTAAGCAACATTAAAGCTAAAGCAATAACTTTTACTTTCTGAGGAACGGAAAAACATTAAGAAATAACTTTTATTTTCTGAAGAATAAATGAAAGTGTGAGAAATAAAGAAAACTGTTTGTTGACCGAAATATGAAAGACAAAATATAACTTTATTTTTGCAGAAATAACTTTCAGTTTCTGAGGAATCAATAAAACTTTGAAAATGATGGGTAAATTTGACTATTTTCATAAAAATCAAACAGGTGAAAATTAATGCTTCTAAAGAGCGTGTTTTATGGAGTGACACAAGTTTAAATTATAATAAAATAAGGAAACATATTTTTAATATCAATGCAACAGAATGTATTTCCAAGAAAACTTTATGAAATTAAGCTTTAAGTCTGTGACCGTCACGGCTAGTGGGTTGAATCGCTGGAACACCAAGTTTAAAGAGCTTTTGGCAATATTTGTGGCCCTATTTCGCCGATAATTCCACGAATGTTAATTTCCAGGTGTTCAATTATTTCTGGTTTATCGACGTAGACATACCCCCAATGGGGTTAAATTACACGATCTTGGTGGTCAATTAATTGGGCCATTACGTAAAATTATTATTTCATCAAAAGTTTCTTTGAGTAAATTAATTGTAGCGCCCGCTATGTGAGATATGTCTTGGTCCTGTTGTAACCACGCGTATTTGCAGCACGAAAAAATTTCGAATCCTGTTCTTATACGATTTACTATTGACAGTAACATACTGACCATTATGGGCTAATGACTCCACCAACCATAAAGCGCTTTGTACTAGTAATTGCCTGTGGATTTAACGATGTTTCGACAAAATCTTGTGGATTCTCCCCACACCAAATGCGACAACTCTGCTTATTACGTACCCATTCAACCAGAAATGGGCTTCATTGGAAAATAAAATTTTGAATGGATTGATTTGACGAATAGAATAATTTTATTAAATAAAAAATATTAACAATTTATACGAGTTGCTCTGGTGTAAATCGATTCATAATAAAATTTCAAAGCAAACTTGTGTTTTAATAAAGCAGTGATGCCAACTCAAAGTTGTGACACTTCAAAAAAAACACGCTTTAAAAGTAATAAATTTAACAAGGATTGCCTGCGGCTATCGCTAGTGCACGCATCATCTCGCTTTAAGTTTAAATTTCGAAAATAAGCGTTATTCTGAAGTTGTATATTCCATAACGGTGGTGACCTTGAAAGACCACAACATTAATATTTACTTAGCAGTGGATAGCCAAAGGAACTATAAGGCCGCATTGCGATGTTTTTTAAAGAATTTATCTTGACAGTTTGTATACTTTCTTACATTAATCTAGTTGTAATAAAATAACTGGGTGCTGGAAAAAGTATTCTGCATAAAATATTTTTTTTTGTGCCGCAAAGTATGGAAAATAATTTCGAACTTTGAATTGTTTGCGTTTTTATTTTACCTGGAATGCATCTGCTGGTTTAAAAACTCGAAATAAATCTTATCTAAAGTTTAATCTGCAGTAATTCCAAAGCTCGAAATTAAAGAAGCACCCTGCTAATTGAATGTTTTTACTCAGTCATATTTTGCTTGTTAATAATAATAAATTGAATCAGAAACGTAGTTTATGTGCGAGTATTTTAACGTTTGCATTTCAAGAAGCAAAATGTCAACACTTCCACAACTACACTTATATATATATGCATAAGTGCAGGTGTATGTGTTTTCACTTGCATGTGTGTGCGACACAAGTGCGTAGTGAGAGTTATAAACAAATTCAATTATAGTTTGTTATCATATAATGAGTGCAGCAGAAAAGCCTGCTATCGAGGAGCTCACTTGCAGCTACTTTTAAAGTCATGCAAAGAAAAGATTCACTTCTGAACTAAAAATGTTAGTTCGTAAAAATGGAAATAAGCGTGGGAACACTCATGATAACAAAAAATAGTGTATGTGATTTGTTTATTTTATGAAAATTTAAATTTCATAAAATTTCATGTGTATATTGTGTAACAGTAAACAGTGGTGATAAACACAATATACACATGAGCACTGAAGATGAAAGTGTAGCGACTTTCGAAAACAGCTGTTCTGCTCTGCTGTGTAAGTTGAATAAAGCTGATGTTGACTTCCTTTGTGCCTAGGAATATTTATCATCATGTCTTTCTGAGATTTTAACTAAGTTAGAACAATTAGCCTATAAAAATATTAATATAGAAAAAATAATGTATTTATATCGTCTTAAAACTCCTTGAAAAGAAAGGACACTTTTAAAGTTTATCTTCTGCATGTTCGTTTCAATAGTGTGTTAATTTTAAGACCTCAAATTATAGAGTGTCGAAAAGCTAACTTCATATTATATAACGTTAACAACGAAATAGGAGCAGTAGATTAGTATAGTAGATAAATAATATATTATTTTTGCATACAAAAAAGTACTTAAAAATATTTTAAAGTAGAGCCGATAAAAATTATAGTACAGAACACTTTCGATTATTATGCCATTAAAATAATTTCCTATTAAAAAGGATACTTGTCTTGTTTTAAATTCATAGAATTTGTTTAAAGGACATGGAAAACATTTTCTATGAAAAACTAATAATAACTTTTTATTTATGAAATATTTTTTTAACTTCAAATTAGTATGAAAAACGAGATTTTGCGAAACAATTATTGTGGAATATTATTCAGCTTTAAATCTGATATCCTGTTTTGTGAAATATTAATTTAAAAGAAAAAAGGAGAAAGTTAAACTATTTGTTTCTTTTGTTGTGGTTTTGTCGATAACAATCAGTCGCTGGAAACTCGTTATCTAATTCCTTATAAATTTTTTACCACTCCTTTTTCTTTTACTCTTTCTCAGCTCAAATCTTCAGCTGCAATACTTAAGAATGCAAAATTATTCTTCTGTAAATTTATTCTTTTCATATAAAACTAAAGAACGCAGGAGTCATGTGAAAAGTCTTTTAAACGCGTGAAGCAAAAATATGCAAATATTCCTTGGGTGTGAGCCTGTCCGGGTGTGAGCCTACTCAAAGATTTTATATATCAACTTTTAAGCTGAAGATACATATCTTTGCTTCAGCATATTAATACGCTTAAAAGCGTATAAAATTCTAAAGAAAATATAAAAAATATTTTTTCCAACACGTGCGAAGCATTAACTTTAAATTATTTTCAAGCTCGTGTACATTTGAAAAGCTAATCAGGTGGGCTCCTTTTGTACAGCAAATAAGTGTGTGATGGAGAGCAAATTACTTATGCAATGAAATAGGATCAAATGGCGGTTTTGGAGAAGAAGATGCAAAACCACCCAAGTGCGAGAATTGCCTTCAGCTTGTCATAATATATTTTAAAAAATGTTGCAGTAAAGATTGAAAATCAGCAGAGAGACAAAGACAAAAGCACAGTGCGTCATAGGATTAGGGCCGTTTTCCTCAAAATGTGACTTACAAGTTTACAAATAAAATAAGCCACAAAACAGTAACAGCATTTGTAAAAGTTGTATAGTTTTCATTCTAATTTTACGTGCAGTTCTGTAACTTGAAGTTTTCAGAAACAAGCCCCTAATATGGCATTAATAATGGAAATAATTTAAATGGTTTTGTTCAAATAAAATTTAACAATTATAATGAAAATAATACTGAGACGCACTTCAATCGCTCTCGGTGTGAAGTATAAAATTCTTTCGACAAAATCGAGTCATCAATATTTTTGATTATGCGATCCATTTTAATTAAATATTCTGATTCATTTAAACTTTGTTTAATAACTTCCAGTTGATTAAATTTTAGCTTTTCTCAATTAGTCGCTTAAAATTATTAAACTTAAAAAAACTTATTCAAAAACTTTTCTTAAGAAATATATAAACGAAAATCGAGTTGAGGTTAATAATTCATTGTTTTTTATAACCCAAGCTTGTGCGTCCATATCTAATTTACTCTAATTGAATCTCACTTAACCTTGTAGAAACTCAAAAGCAAAAACAACTAAATGCAATAAGTCATTTGCCTTTAACTTTAGCTCATGCTACAGCTATTAAAAAGGTATCCTCAGGCACAACACAAGTCAGAAAGATTCAAACGAAGCATTTTCCCAGAAGCTTGTAATACATTACAAACACACACACACACACACGCACAAACACACATCTCACATTTACTTGAAAGTTAAATTTCAATAATTTGTAATTTCATTACCTTCGGTATTTTGGAAGTATATGACACACACACACATACACAAGCACATTTTGTACATAAATGGTATTAAATTATATCTAATTTAGTCGTGTTATTAAATTTCTTGGGTAGTTAGAAGACATTTATGAAACATTTAAAGCATTTAAATATTTTTTTTCTTAAGGTGCAGCTTAGAGCTCATTTTTAAAGAATGTAAAGCTTAAATCATGAATGCATGAAGGCTTACAGACAGACTTTAATACGTCTGATACTGTATTTATAAGATATTATAAATTATATATTAATTATTTATTTGTTTATATGTTTATTTTTTTATATATATAATTTTCTTTTGCGAGTGAGGAGGGTTTAAAGCGTCCTCGCACTTACAGTGACCGTCGTCAGCTGCGTCGAGTGCTGTTTCCACTAAATTAATCCCTTCTCTTTTTCTGGTATTCGCCTTCGCGGAACCCATTTCTGCATTACTTTTTGAAGGACAAGTAACAACGCCCTAAAGAAGGACTATTTTTTATATGGCCATACACAACCATTATTGTTCTTCTAATTCATTATACTGAGGATCTATTGGTGAGGGCTCGTTCTGTAATCGTTGGTCGACATCGTCTATTATTATTATTATTATTATTATTATTATTATTATTATTATTATTATTATTATTGAGTATTCGTAGGCCCGTTTATTTTTATTGCATTGGCTAAATCGCCGACGACCAAAAAATCTTCGAGGTATAAAATGTTTACTGAAGCGTGTACTTAATATAAAATTCACATATATAAATATTATGTATTAGCTCTGCATACCATCATGTACATAATAAAATTTTTCAGTGCATACTTTAAGGTGGCCTTAAGCAAAATATTTTTCTCATCACTCTCATCTTTTTTTCATTAAAAGATTTACTAACAAACTTTATATATATTTTTATCTCATAGAAAACTTAAAATTCTATTTTAATTTCGTTATTTTTTTATTAATTCTGGTTATGCAAATTTCCAATCGAGCTTAAGAAAAATATATATACATAAAAATAAGCCTTATTTCTTTTACATATGATTGATAATAGTAAAGGTAATACTGAAATCAATTAGAATATAAGTGATTCCTTTTTGAAGGATCCACTGCAGTTATTTAATCTGCAGTTTGGAGTTATTTAATCTACATACTAAAGAACGAATCTACATACTAAGGAAGCGATAGGCTTGTCTGCAAAAATCACACGAGATCTCCGGTGGCATTATGGCCCACGACCATGCTAACTGCCGGCCATAACTCACACATATCTTCTTTTAATTTTTCTACTTTTAGATGAAATCTAAATTTCAACTTTTATTCCACAACACAAATACGCATTCATGTTTATTTTTTTTAAATAAATATCTCTCAAAAAAATAAAAAAACTCAACTGCGATAAAAAAAAATATATACGACACGTAAAACGTGTTAAAGACGCAAACTTACGTGTAAGACTTCATATTGGCAAGACGAGTAATTTATTTAAGATTATGAAAAGCCTAAATTTAAAGCTTAAAAATACACAACGACACAAACGACAACGACAGCTGTTGACAGAAAGTAATGAAACAATATTATTTTACGGTGGATTATGGGTTTTTCTTTATACTTTTACCTTGAGTATTTGCCATCTGTTGTTTCCTTTGTGCTGAATACCATTAAAAACAGGAGAAGTTGTCCCCCATCAAAAATCCATTAGTGTGACCGCAACAGATGATGATGCTGTCAAGAATAAGCAGGGCGGTCAGTTGGGATCAGCCAGTATTGCCGGGATTTTTTTTATTTTCCTTTTCACTTCTGCTTATAGAGTCTTGAACTGATCTAAGTCTATATGCTTTTCATTTTTATAATAATAATGGTATCAATTTATATTATGTAACTCGTTTAATGACTCAATTTTATCTCTATAAATAAATATACTTTTTTTATGAATAGAAATGTAATACCTGGAAAAATTTACAAGTAACTTCCAACTCTGTGTAATTAAAATAACTTCTTAATGAATTATCTGAATATTGTTTATAATAGCTTCCAAATAAGACGAAAATTCAAACTAAATGAACCGTTGGAAGTAAAGAAAAAGTAGTTCCCCGAAGATATCTTCTTTTTCGCTGGGGGATAATAAAAATTTTTCTGAGAAAAAATCAAGATCAGAATTTTCATATTTTAACAAAGAAATAAAAATATTGTAAAATCAAGTTCTACTTTGATTTGGATTATAAAAGTCATAATTGAACCTTGACTAAAATTGTCAGGGTTCAAAAGGACTAGTGACTTTATGAGTTCACAGCAGTAAAATAAGGAACGAACTGCAATGAAATCTGCTGTTCAGATAAGTATATCGAAAGCCTGTAAGAACTCGTTCTCACATTTAAATTGTTTAAACATATTCGTTACCTGATTAAGATAAATGTCAGTGATTTACTCCTAAAGGAATGGGCTTTGGAGAACATCATGCATATGGGCCTTTCCGTTTGGCTTTTCCTAAAAACTAAATCAAGGAAACTAGATAAAATACGTGAACCATGGCATAAGTTAAAAAGGATATGAAAGCTTATCATTAACAAGTCCATACGAATCGGTTTAAGCTTAAATAACTACTAAAAGATCATAAATTTAATAAAATGCTTGATAACATGATAGCGACTACAGCCGCATTATAAGATATTGATTCCCAGTCTTACTTTTTCCGCTGAGATACGGCACTTTTCATTAAACACACCTTTTTTGACTGAAAAGTGCTGCTATTGTGGTTGTTGTTTTTGTTGTTGTTGTTGTTGTTTACTTGTTTAATTTAAAAGAATGAATGTCTTGCCACAAAACCATATTTCCGCTTCCACAATATGAAAGTATTTGCTGTTGTTTGCTTTTACCATGGCCTCCCTGGTTTCGTTCGGCGCATTTCTAAATAGCCGACTAAGAGAGAGCGAGGAAGCACCAGAGTAGAAAATACTCCATAATTTATGATGGAACAAAATTTTATCGTATTCCATTGGGATTTGTTCATTTCATTTAAATAATGCAAAAGCATACAATGAAAGTATTATTATTGTTTTTACTTTTTGTGTTAAAACAAAAACGAACAACTATTTTGTGTAAAACGCACTTTAATTTTTTTTGCCACGATGTTCAGCACAACAGCGAATGGCACGTAAATGTGTAATGAAAAAAAGGAAGAATGAATAATAGAAGAGATATTTTCTTTATAAATTTATAATTTAAGGTTAAATTGTGTACGAACTTAAAAGTACTTCAACTGTTGGCGCAATACACCCGCCCTATTTATTATGTCACTTCTTGTGTTTGCTTAAGTTGAAAACTTTCCATTTTAAATGTGTGTTAGTTTTCACGCTCTGGCGTTAGTTGAGTATTCAAGTGCATGTTTTATCTCTTTAATGCAACATTCATATCCGAATAATGGCATTCAGCGTTAATGCTTTATCTGTTCTTTAACACTCTTCCACTTTTACTTGTATTTCTATTTTAATACCCCACCGGAAGAGTTATTCTTATTCAATTGTGTACTTTAATTTTATATACGTGCAGTAACTCAAGGAATACGCAATCATCAAGAAGCGATTAGATTAGTTTTATTATATATTATAGTTGTACATGGAAATTTTGTATCCGCTGCAATGAAATAGGCAATAAAATCTGCTGGCTGGTGTTTAGAAAATTACTTCGTCACCTAAAATATAAAGAAACATATCAACATATTTTAAAAGTTTACTGGAGAAGCAAAAGATGTTAAGAAACGGAAACTATTTGTAATAGTGAAACAAAGTTTATATATCCAGATTAATATGAAACTTTTAATTTAAGTGGGAAATGCGTCGGGTTTATTTTCGCTAAAACGAGATACGTGTACGAAACTTACTGTGGTAAAAATAATATTAAATTTTATAGGCTAATTGTTTGCAAATGTTTTTAATTCAGAACGACATGATAAATATTCTGAAGCACAGGGAAAGTCAACATTATTTTGCTATATTCAAATTAGACAGTAGAGCAAAACAGTTGTTTTCGAAAGACGGTACACTTTCATTATCAGGTTTCTGTGTATTTTGCTGTATTACCATTTGTTAGATGTTTTAGTGGAATAAAGTATAAAATCAAACTCTATTTTTTCATCGCATCCTAATATTCTGAATTTCTATTCTTATTTGATTTTTTACACATTTATCATGCCTTTTCAAATTAAAAACATTTTTCAAACAATTAGCCTGTAAAATTAAATTTAATAAAATAAATAGTAAATAGTTCGATGCGAAAATTCGTTCGTTGTATGAATTCTGATAAAATTATAATTTTGCCAAATTGATTCTCCGAGCTCCTATTTCCGTAAAAAACTTAGCGCGCTGCTTAATTCTGCGCCACTCTGTGAGTTTGTCCAATACTGAAATATAGAAATATCAAATTAGAGGTGGCGAAAAACTTAATAGCGAATTGCTATTTAACACCTCAATTTAATTTTAATCCTTATAAATATTTATCAATAATGAGCATAATATTGAGAGTTATTTGCAAAAACAAAACTTTAAAATTCAACAATCGAATCCATTAAATGTTGTTGTGATTTGTGGCAGCTGTTGTTAGAAACACACATTCACTTCAGATTGATTTTTATGCGTAGGAAAGTTTCTAGCCACAATATCGACTGCTTATTTTTAAATCCCTAAAGTATTTATTTGATTAAGAAATCATACACACAATTCACACAACAACTTTGTGTATTTCCTTTGACATGAGTATCATTTTATAGCCAACCTTGAAAAGTGTATAACAAAATACGAAATAATTTACAAGCCAATATTTTAGTTTTTACACTAGAAGTATTACGGAAACTACTTTAATCGAATAGATAAGACTAAGCAAATATTCACATTCCCAATATCCGTTTAATTTGACAATATCAGTTTTGTAATGTAACCAAATATACTTAACAGGATAGTGCGGTATGTGCTTATTTCGTTTTGCCATGATTTTCACCGAAGCTGTTTAAATATTGTAAAACAAATGGAAATTAAAAGGAAATTGAGAAACGAAACACGAAAACAATAAACACCAACTCATTTGGTATAAATGCATGTATATATATATATATATATATATATATATATATGAGTATAATGCATAAACAAGTAATTTGAATATCATGAGTATATGAGCGTTGGTTAAGGGAGCTCGATTCTTGGCAAAATCTAGATGGTTCCGTACATCGATTAAAGTTGACAAAAAAATGGAAAGTTTGAAGGCACATGAAACTGTGCTCCATGTACTAACGATTTGTATCCAGCATTACAGAGAACATTCGTCCTTCGGTCAAAAATGTCCCTCTAGTCTTTCTATTCCCGCAGCAATGCCCAGCACATGTGGAAATCATCAATAAATGCGGGGCATATGAAAAAACTGTTGCTTCTATGGCACAAAATTTATTTGAATCGCATGCTTTTCGGCTTAATCAGTTCTTATGCGATAAAAATTAAAATAAAAAATAATTAACACATTCCCGTGTTAACAAAGACATACAATGCAACATTAATTTATTATTTAATAATTTGGCCTGAAACCTTTTTAATTGATATTTCATTTATAACTCTGCTCCTTTTGTTGCTTTCAGAAACTTTATAATTGGATTTGCGCGTTGCAATTATACAAGGAATTGAATAACTTTTTCTTTTGTTTAATCGTTTTCACTGCAGCAGAAACTCGTTTAACATTTTGCATTCTGTTGGCTAACAATAGGCCGGAAATGAGATTTCAATACATTAAAAATGCATCAAAGGAAAATAAATGCGTATTATTCAATAGCTGCTGCAGCGATATAATAGAATTGATTTTGTAGTTATTATGCCTTCAGGAGCAAAATAAATGTGGCTGAAATAATGCGAAGTTAAATTGTTCGCAGTCATAATTTTTATCTTCACGGATTTTTTCTTTTATCAGCTATTAATTAACGGCATTGCCAAAATCTATAATATATATAAATTTTATTTAAATCCTTTGATTTTATAAAAATTTTTACTGCTATCAATTTTCGAAATAAATTTATTTTTCAAAAGAGTATATTTTCACAAATTTGAAGCGCTTATTTTTCACTTGATGACTTGTTAAATTGTACAGAGTTGGTAATTCTTAAATTGTATTTTTGATATGTGGAGGAATTTAAATAAAAGTTTAACATCAGTTCTGAAAATCTCAAATTTCCCTCCAAATGTGATTTTTTAAAATTAAATTTCATTTTGATACGCTTACAGTTTGAAAAGTGTTTATAGTTCTGAAAAACATGAATAAAATTCCAAAGCCTATTGAAAAGTCAACATCAGTTTTATATATATATATATATATATATATATATATATATTCCTTAAATATCATATATAACTTACAACTGTTTTAATAAGCCGCTACACAAGTACTTACGTGTATTTGTATTTATTCTCACTTATCAGTTTTTTATATTGAATGGGATAACAGTTTCTATTTGTAACAATTTCGTTATGAAAAAGGATACGAGAAGTGTATCAAACGATGGTTTGTTATGCGTCTGTGATGTCGTTTGATAATATTTTTGAGTTCTATTTTTGGTTCCTTGTTTCTTAGGCCAAATATTTTTTTTTGTTTTGAATCTTTTTAAATATATTTGACCGTTTTTTGCCTTGGTTTTTTTTTAGTTTTTTATTTAAACGAGAAGAGTTTATATATTCAAAGTATCAACAACATTATATTGTTGTTTTCGTTGAATATTCACCGGCGAGGTAAAAAAGTAAAAGTAGCTTCAACACAATTCTCTAACCTCTAGTCTGTCTTCATAAGTCCTTTTAACACTTTCTACTCCTTTCTCAGTTCTAGCACAATTCATTGCATAGAAGGGGTCGTCCTCTGAGTGCTGCTCATGCAAGAATACAATAATTAATAAATAAATAGCTGCTGCATTGATTACAAAAATTTTGTAGATCGAATTTCTTCGTTTTGATGTTTGGCTTAAGGCGTTTTCTTTTCTAGAAAACATGTAACATATTTTCATATATTTTCTAAAATCTGGCGGTTTGGAAAAGTTTTAAAACAGAAATTATTTTTCGTGACCGGTGTTTGATCCATTCCTAATAAATGTCTTATTTTAAATAACAAAATGTTGACATTTTCTGTTAAAGAGTGTGAAAATGTTGCATTATTTTCTAAAAAAGAAATCGACATGAGTTTAGCGCTTCTTCAAAAAGACATGTTAATATATTGAACTTTTAGCGCAACTTGGAACTTTTTTTAAAAATATAATCTTTTTTCTATTTCTTTTTCACGTCTTAGCGTGAAGCACAAAATTCTCTGCATACATGCACATTAATTTATCTGTTGTATAAAATACGTTTTAGAGCAAAATTGATTTCTTGCTTGAAAACCATTTTTTGGAATAAAATGAAGCCACAAACTGTTGCAAGTATTTTGTTGTTATTTGTATATGTGTGGGAGCCTGTCTCACACAGCACATTATGACCTTTGACAGCTGTCACTGTAAATAACATGTGGATTTATGTGCGTACGAGTACAACAAATGCGCAACTATTTCATTTTCAGTCAAATAAAAATATCGCTCTCATGTTTATTTTATTAGTTTCTCATCTCCCCAGTTGGTTTTTCGGTTTTGATGGTTCTCTATGCTTATAATATTTTGTAAATCGATTTTCTAATATTTGTAGCAACAAAATATTTATTTATATTTTTATTTTTGATTTGCCAACTTTGGGAAAAGTTCATTTCAAGAAACACAAGGATTTAGAAGCAAATGTTTCCAATAGTTTCTGGTGGTATAAAGTAAATTGTCTTTTGTGAACACATTAGCAAGGCTTTAGAAATTATTTCAGTTATATATTTACTAAGTGTAGGATGTGTGTATGTATTCCTTAAATATCATGCATGCAACCATATAATAATTATTTCTTTTGGTCTTCTCTTTTCACTGCATGCTTTCCATGTGTAATCTGAAATGTTCAATATTTATCCAATTAAATTGGTGTCCTGCAGATAATAAAATATAAATCAATTCAACATCACAGGGAAGTAATTAGTAAAATCTCTCAATAGAATTCAATTGATATCAGTCTCTAGATAATAATTGAATAATACATTGAAGTATTACAACAAAACCATATCACATG
Organism: Linnaemya vulpina; assembly: GCA_963675445.1. Lineage (NCBI taxonomy): Eukaryota > Metazoa > Arthropoda > Insecta > Diptera > Tachinidae > Linnaemya > Linnaemya vulpina. The sequence continues at coordinate 24,039,299 of OY776277.1, forward strand.
GCTAATAAGGACATGAGTTCAATTTTGCTAGTTGGTATTTGCAAAGTATTTTAATACGTTCCCAAAGTGTAACAAAACTGTTGGCAACTGCATTTCCAACAATGAATTATTAATGATTATTATTTCATGGTCTTTTCATGCATCGGATGAAGCTTTAAGTGCAGCATGTGTATGTTCCGTCTTTGTTTGTGCATTAAAACGTGTATGTTTTTGTTATTTAATGTGAAAACACAATATTGCATTTTCAAATGCCAGACACAATAAAATTCAACTTAATTGGAACGAAAGTTTCTAGTTAATATATTTGTGTTGGCAACAAACAGATTAAATATGCTTAGAACTGAAAAAATTTCAAGTATTTTGGGGAACTAAGTTTTTTTACTTCTAAAGTTTTTTTTATTTACTCTTTCTCAGGAAGCGATTACTAATTATTAAGGATTTATTTTACTTACACAACGTTGGAAGTTATTTGTAGTGTTACATTTTTATATATGGAAAAATATTTTGTTCATAAAAATTTAATTGAAATAAAATGCATTGTTAAAATATTTATATAAAAAAGTTGAGGAACACAAATTATTAATAATTATTTGTATATTTGGGCGCTATTTGGCGGAAGTCTGCAGTTTGTTTAATATATAAAACTTCTATTGGCGAATGACATGGAATTGTCTATTGCATTCCCGAGCCTTCAGAGAGAGATCGCAGTAAGCGAATTTTTCTTATTAATTTAAAATGTTAATAGAAAAAACATAAAAAAATCCAATTTAATTAACTTCAGAAACATAAGTGAATCTGAACACTAAAAATGATACAAGAAACAGAACTTCTGGCACTACCTCTGTATTAAAAATTTTGGGTCTTGTTGTCGTTTTTGGAAGCTCTTTGTTTTCTGGGTAATTTATAGAAAAAAGTTAAAACAGTGTATATAAAATTCACTACAACTTCTAATCTTTAGACGTCCGCTAATCCGCGGATCTGAATAAGAATATTGAGTGCTGTTATTGGTCTGGTGCATGTATATATATCCTGGTGTATCTCACATTGTTGGGTGTTTTTTTTATCCTAAATGCCAATATTTTTTTAAATCTTTGGATGGTTTCGTATGAACAATATTCAAATATGTTCCTCCTCTATATCCCTCATACGCAGTTTCACATGCATGATGTATTGCATACTTTTCAGGTGTTCAGCTGTTGCATCATGGATGGGGGCGAATGCGTGATATAATAACGTGATTGAATGTCATACGCAGCAGATACGACACATATTGAAGCACTCTTTTTGGAGTAATTTTATATTAATAACCAATAAATCATTGAATATTTAAGCGTAGTTAGAGTTCATTTTCATAAAAAATTTGATATTTCATAAAAAATTAGATATTTAAGTCATATTTTATATTGTCATGCATTTCTTTGAGCTGTTGGTAACTCCTTGAACTGTTGGGTCGCACACGTATTAGACGGTTTCTCCTTAATGCAGATATTTGGACATCATAAAATTCTTCTTCGTCTGAGTTCATTTCTCTTGTTTTTAGTATCGATAATTATCGTTATTTAAATGACAACGTTTTTAAAAAAATTTTTATCTAAATGACGTTTTGTTGAGAAAAGCAAACGTCAAGTTTATATTATGAATACCCGAATTTTAAATCATGTATAAATTGTTCAACGAGAGACATTTAAATCTTATGTAACTTTGCAGCGAAATACAAAATTTTGTATTAGGCCAAACCACAGGCATTAAGATGAACTCGTGTGACCTGATGATGTTTGAATAAAACTTGTGAAATTTTTATTTTTTTCAAATTGGAGGAGTGATTCTCTTCTACCAAAGCCGTTGGATGAAAACAATTTAATTATCTGTACTATTTTCAAATAAGTTCATATGCTTGAATTAAACAAATATTAAGTCTCAAATAATAAGTTGATTCTTTAAAAAGTATCTAAATTTGGTTTTGCAACTATTATCTTTATAAACTTTTGAGCTAAAAATGTGAATAAGAGATTCCAATTCTTTAAATATATATTAAAATCGATATATAAAATGTACTTAAAATTAACAAAATATAAAAAATTAAAAAAATACAAACCCTGCCATGTATTTTCCGTGTCAGTTCAAGCCTTGCGCTATTGCACACAATCCCAAATAACTTTTTATATCCTATATAAACTTAGCTAATTTTCTTACCATCCATATTAAATTAATAAAAGCGTAAAGCGAAAGATTTGTACAACGAACTTATAACACAATCAGACATAAATTTACTTAACTTCTTCCAAAGTTTAGTAATTAAGGACTCATTAAAGTTTTCTTAAAGAGTCTATATTTATCGCAGATGGTCGACTGACTATTTAATTTTCAAAATAGTGTTTGTGAGCATGAAAAGTAATTAAAAGATTTGTGCTGATGTGGACTATTAGCACAAAAGCATTTGTCATGACTTGATTTTATATATTTCATCTCTTATATATTGCAAAATTTATATGTGACTGACATTTGAGAAATAGATTAACTTTAAATTATTGTTATAATTGCCTTGCTTGAAAAATAAATTTATTTTAAAATGCAATTTTATCTTGTTCGCTGAATACACTGCAAAAGTCAGTTCCAGTCTTACTAGTAACCCTCACAGTATGTGCTTTAGTATTACAATTCATTTCCTCCTGCACACATACAAATATATAAAACATAATTGTAACGCAAAAGTCTTGTCTTTATTTATTTTAAAATAAATGTTTGACTTAAAGTGCTGAGATTAAATAAATAGACATCAAATTAAGACCATTTAAACAGCAGTATTGACATCAAGCATAAACGTGTTAAAGTTAAACGTCTTAAAGATTGCCTGCTATGACAGCAATGAGTTGTAGCGGTAATTGCGTATTATCGCACAGTAAATCTTTCAATTGCTGTATAAGTGCTCGTGGAAAAACTAAGAATTATATGTGTAAATTAAAAAGATCTTAAAAAAGTATTCAACGTTGAAAACTATAATATTTTATTCCACATTATTTTTGCAAGACCGGTGGAAAGTTGAAAACTTGTCTTGCGTAAAAATGTCTTGGGCAAATGATTTATAAATTTGCCAGAAGCAACAACAGTTAAATGTCCCATTAGCATAAACGTGACTTATTCTTGTTTTTATGCTGGTACTAGAGTTAATGAGTATTAAAGCGTACAAGAGATTTTTTATTTAAGAAAATACAAAACATTAAATAAGTAAATCATTAAATAGGACGTACATAAATAAATTGGGACTAAGAGAATTGTAGAGTTTTTCAGAAACCCATTTTTATTTATACAGTCGAATCTTGATAATTTGAATATCGTTACTACCTCAATTGATTTCCAGGTCCCGTGAAACTAATCGATATATTGAAAAAAAAATCTCCGCTATTTGGTCTCCTTTTTAATATAAAATTATTTCGATGGCATCTTGTTAGCCGATGCTCTATAAATTTAATTGTTCTACAGCGGTTTGTTGTACGCAAAATAAAGAAAACAATGACTCCGCTGATCTCATCTCTTTCTCGAACGTTTTGCAACACTAAATTTGGCTTTTAAACACACTCTAACTTGATCTCACAATATTCAGCTATATCACTGATTCTGGGTTTGTTTCCTTCCTTTATCTCTTTTTTTCATGGACTTGCCTTCTGGATATGACCCCTACATGTGCAGTGTATTGTATCATAACTAAAAAAGAGGCGACTAATACATATTAGAAGATAGAAAGCTTTGCTGTAGCTATTTTAACTATTTACTTCGCCGGTGAATTTTTTGCTACACGGACCGACGAAGGAAAGTGCAGTATTCTGCTCTTGTAGTACATGACGGTGTTAATCCCTAACGTTAATGTTCAGCAATCAGTGCTATGACTTTATCGTTGAGACAAGACGATAAAAATCAACACAATCTAGCACAAGAGCAGATCAGAAAAATTCTACACCACATTCATGACAGAGTGCGGAGTCGAACTCGGGATTGAAGGCGTTGTCCTGTGTTCAATACCATAGCCAACAGCACCTTCCATTCCGAAGGAATAAATTTGTAGTGCTCTAGATCCTGATTTTAAAAATATTTGCTTTTTATGTTAACAATTTGACAACGTTATCAAGGTGAGGTAATAATTATTTAGCCAAAGGAAACCCAGCGTATTATGCCAGAAGATCATATGATAATCTCAATCCGAAGTGCACCGGAAAAATAGTGAAATGCGGCCAAACTAAATTCCGATAACTGAGTTTTCTTTAGAGGAGTGATAAATATTTCCAAAAGTAGGCTTCAAAAATAATTTAAAGTAGTTTATTTACTGATAAAAATTTGTTTCAAATATCTATTTGCACTGTAAGATATATTTTACTCAGAAAAAATTATCGTCCTACGAAATGACATCCGTTTGCGAAGGGCATTGTACTCTGTGACATGGCTAATTAATAGTTGTGTGTTTTTGGAGTAAATAAAAATTGGATTTCTTTGTCATGCCTCTACTGAATTTGTTGGCTAGAATGAAGCAGACGAAGACACGTAGTTAGCAATACCAGGTTTCTTAAGTGAACAAAAGTTGGGCACCCACGCCCACAGAATGGACACAAGTAACGATTTCTTTTTAGCTCTTATAACAATTGAAAAGTGATAAGATAAAGACAAATTGATAAAGACAATTGTCTTTGATTCAAAGAAAGCGACCGACAACTCCATTTTAATTATGTTATTTTAAATAAATCATTTGAAACAAACGTCTGCTCTCAATTTAAATACATATAAATTTTTAACAAATTAGAAAAGCTCTGTTTGAAACTGGAGATCATATTATCAATTTTTTCTTCCATGGGTCGCAAGAATCGTGATACCATTATAATTTATATTGCTAAATTAAAGTAATTAAAGCACTTAAACATAATGGAATTAATTAAGTCTTCGTGGAATTCTTATTAACTTATTAATATAATTGTATCTATTCAATGAGGTGTGAATGTCCTTGTGGTTGATGTAATTTGATTTATTATAGCAGTAAATAGCCAAGAAATCAATTTAGATTTCCTTGTTATGGTTTTCTAAGTATGTTTTGTGTTGTATAAGTCAATTTGAAATAATTATTACAGTTGAGATTTCTATTGTTATCTAATTCATTAATTATTTCTTATTATTTCAGTTACAGTAACGGTCATAGCCAGTGTGCTTCAATTTGATTGACTTACTCAAACCCAAATCTTAAAGTGTTTTGAAATAATTTCCTTCTTGTCAACTTTCATCTTGACATAATAATTAATGTTTCTATTGCGTCAGTAAAACGCGTAATATTCCGCTGTTAATTGTGTGCTTTTTAACTTCAGTTTGTTAAAACTTAAACAATACAGTTTCAATTTTTAATGTCAAAAACTTTGCTTTCAAATATTCCGAGATGAGTGATACATTTGAACGGCATTTCAATTTATTTTCCGTTTTATGGAAATGTAAAAATGACAATAGGAAACGACAAATACATTCTTTGAACTTTCGTACTCTTTATAAAAGAGAACTCTCTTAATTCTGCTATAATGTACACATACACACACACTGATGTCCTTTGTTGCGTTATAACGTAAGCGTAGCACAGTTGAAACTTATAATACAGCAAACAGGATATCTTTTTACTCAGTTATTAGAACGCTGTTGAAGAGTCAAGTTAAACGAGTGCTGCTTGAAATTATGTTGGTAATGTTTTTGTTATTGTAAAAGTAATACTGCTGGTTGTGTATAATGAAAAAAGATTTTGTTGGTAGTCTTTTAGAAGGAAAAAATAGCAATTTCGGTCTGCTAGTGAAAACAAAAAGAAAACACCGGCGGTTATAAATTGACATTTTCCTTTTGCTACAAACGTTTTATGGTTGTTTGCAAAGTTATCAAATTGTGCCCGCATAAAAAATAAGAGATTATTAATAAATTTTGATTTTGTGTATTTAGGATTGCAAAGAAAATAAAATATTATGTCTATTTATAAAAAGATTTATGATAAAAAAAATATTGTGATTACAACAGTCTGCTGTATGTTGCTGTCGATAAAACTCAAGTGGATGCTGTGATTGATTTTATATTTATATTCTTGTCCGAAAGATATTAAAAACAAGCAACAAATATAATTAAATCAAAATGAGGCTTTGTAACAACAACAACTGCTTCCTATAGTTGAGCAGTATAATTTTAGGCCACACATTTTTAAGGAGTTTCAAGTTCTTCAAAGCTTAAATAATTGCAGAGCATAAATTTTAATTAAATATCTTGAAAGGATTATTTCAACAATTAATGGAACATCGCCAACAACGTGTAAGCGGTTTATTTAATTGTTGGTTTAAAATTGCTTTAATTCTATTTAAAGCACAAGGGCTGCAGTGTTGCGTGATTAATTGCAATAAAAAGAACTGAAACATTTCGACAGTATAGATATTCGTTATCAAGCAAGTTGGAAAAAATTTATGGAAATACACAATAAACTACACACTGTTGGTTGGTTCTCAATATTTATAAGGCGTTTGTTTTAAAAAGTGACCAAAAAGGACCCTGTGAAATTGTTCTAACTTTGAGTCTAGCCAGTGCCAGATAAAATATTTTATTTGTCTTGATTGTCCTTCCATATTAATTTAAGTTCAGAACACACTGTGGCACTCTATGCGAACGCGACATTTTGTGCTGGTGGCAACGTTTGTCATGTTTGTATATTTTTAATATGTAAATTCTTAAATAATACAAATGCGGTGATACAAAAGCCCATAGTATGACTTTCGCTTTAATGTGGCCTTTAAGATTTATTCTTAATTAAAAATAAAAATAATTTAGGCCGCTGTGGTTTTATATATTCATTTAAATTGTCTAAAGACGAATGAAACATGTCTTGAGACAAGTAAAGTGAGTGATTAATAAAGTGAGTGAGTAATAGGGAAAGGGCACTGGTTGATTACTTCTGAATGAATTGAGAGCGGTCAGCTTTAAAGAGCGTTGTCCTTGTAATCAGTTAATATTATCTTTGATAAGTGTCAAATTTAAGCCTATAGAAGCTTGTTAGTGATGATGTTTCTTTACAATAATTGTATGCAATATTTATTCCAGAGCAACATAATAAATAATTTTTATTTTAAATATTTATCGATGTTAGGATTTGGGCTGATCTCCCAACTTTATATTCTAAAGCCCTCCAAAAAGCATAAAAATATTCAACTCCTTATAATATGTTGGCATTTATTTGCATTTTATTGCTCTTAAACCAAATCATCTTTTAAACTCTCATACATCCTTGACTTATGCACAACCTTTCTAAAACCAAATGAGAGTTGTACCAGAATAGACGTAATAGATCTTGAAGTTTTTAGAAAACATAAAAAATAAATTTTATTTGATATGAATCAATTAAAACTATGTGTATAGTTAAAAACAAGTTATTTTCTGGTGCATAGCGCTTTGCCAAAAGAATGTTTCTATACAGATTTTGTATATCCTTCTGATATGTTGTAACTCTTTTTAATTAACAACATTCCCTGATATTTTTAAACTTCAGATCTCTTAAAAAATGATGTGTTTTTTCAATATTTCACCACACAAAGGAGTTACTATGTTGAAAAAACAAATAATTACTTAAAAATCAAGAGAGCTTAAGCTTAAAAATATCTGAGAATAATATATATATTTTGCTGAAGGTTTTCTCCTCTGGCCAATGGACTTTCTTCTTAGAAATGTGCTCGATGTCTGCATCCATTCACAATTCTATTTTACTTTACTAGCAGGCTTAACAAAACTTCTTAAGTCATCATAAATAAATTGAAATATTATCGAACTATCGATTCTCTAGCATTACAATATAAATTCCTAAGGGAATGGAAACAGTTGAGAATATACCGATAATATTTTTGGAAGGGCAGTTGGGATAAAAATCCTAACGCAACGATGGCACAATCCGATAATGAACTCAAACCAGCTATTTTTCATTTCATGTAGAAACTGATTCCAATTATCTTGTTAAGATTGTTTTGCATTTATGCAAATTAGAGCCGAGGTTGTTACCATTTTTATTTAATATTATGAAGATACACATCCTGGGGCCTTCTCTCTCTCATCAACTGTTAGCACGTAACAAAATATTATTTTTCATTAAATTCTATTGGCAAATATTTTAGGAAACCCAAATGAGTTCATAACAAACTCATCACCATAACAAAAGATAAAATACATACAATTTAAACATGAAAAGTCAAACAGCAACCGCAAGCGGTTTGAAGGAAACATGTCTTATCAGTAGAAATTTCGTAGCTATTAAAGCGAAAACAACTTAAATTTTAAAACTACAAGGAAATAATATCGTTTAGAGGAAAGAAAAAAAGTAGTAGTAATAATAATAACAAGACCAACAACCTTCGCAACAAATCATATCGAGTTAAAAAATAACTATTTATACATAAAAAACTGTAGGAAGGCAAGACCTAGAAAAAGAAAATGTTTTGGATTTTACGACGTACTGGAGCAGCAAATTTTTTCAATTCATTGAACAACAATTGCGGCACATCCAAAGGCCATGGCTCAAATACACAAACAACTCAGGGTAAGTACATTCTGTCTATATTTAAGTACGAGTATGCAGACAGAAAGAAAAGAGCGAGCACTTTACACAGATTTTTTAACAAAAGCTAACAACAATTTACGTTACAACGAGCAAAGGAAAATCGGTCATGACAGAAAACTAAAAGCTTGCCATTTTGCTGAAAAAACAATTTTCTTTTCTATTTAAATTTGCAAATAAGCATCTTAAGGAATGTTAAAATCGTAATCACAGAAAATATAATGACACAACAACAGAAAACATAATAACACATCAACATATATTTCGTTCCGTGTAGTTCATATAAAATAAGTAACATATTCGAGTGTGCGAGTGTTCCTGTTTTGGATAGCATCTTAAAAAACAACAACAAACATTTTATCTGGAGATTAAGATATATAAAAACGTATATATTTACATACCAGCATATGAATAATCTCGTCTACATTGTTTCCTTCCATTAGAACCCACTTCCTTTCAGCATACTTGGGTTGGCTGGCATTCAAGGCTAAAGCGAACTTGAAAAAGATTTGCTTTCGTATCTTCTCTCTGTTGCTGGGACTAGGAAATCCTTTGTGGCTCATTATGGTTGCAAACCGTAAAGATAATTTTAAAAATAAATACCATCGACAGTTTATTTAGTGTAAAACAATTGTTTCAAATGTTTATTACATGCTTTCAAATAAACCTTAAATGGCATTCAAAGTAGTTATTTACGTCATATTCTTTTTATTTCCACTTTTTATTGCTAAATTTATGTTGAATCTATTGACCATTTGGTTTTGCTTGAGCAAACAGCCTTTTTTTGTGGTTTATATATTAAATAAAATGTTTCACTAGAAATATTGTGTTCTCATTATAACAATTATTATTTCATGAGTTGTTTAATGAATTGATTTGGAAATCTATAAAATTTTTGAAGCTTTGATGTCTTTTTATATAAGAATTGTTTATTTTTATATGTTCCATGTTTCTTTATGACTTTCAGTAACTTTTCTTGCTTTTTTGCAAAACAATAAGAAAATAATAGACTGAATAATTTTAAGCTTAAGAACTATTAAAATAACATTAAAAGTTCAACTACATATAGAAATCAATAGTACTCTTAAGAAAATATTCACTTGGTGAAAGTGTGAAAGTCCATGTCCTTTGTGTGGCATCGCACATTTATTGATATTGCCTACAATGTCCTTGAAGGAGCGAAAGGATTAGCTTAGAATTCCGCTTAGTTACTATGATATTCGCATAGATCCAAAGCCCTTGATGCTGGTGTCCATGGACGGAGGTTAAATTATCAGTGTCTTTGAACAAACAACCCATTATAAATCAGCATAAAATAAGGATATTGCGACTCCGTAAATTAGGCAAGTCTAAATTATATATTTTTTTTCAACGAAATATCAGTTCCAACTTGTTTTTGATCACTATCAATAGGAAACAAAATTTGTCGTCCTGTTAACCAATTAGCAGATAACTTGGTCTCTACGCTGCTTCCTTTAAACATCATGGCGACACAAGTTTTGTGACCCAACTGCTGTGGGTATGTGTTAGTATTCTCCTTAGTAAAAGTTTAAAGCGTGCGATTGGTTTTTTGTGAAACTATCATTAACATACAGGTTTGAGTTTTAACGAGCACGATCCAGGTTAAATTGGTAGGATGCTAATAGGAAATGGAAGAAAAGGAGTCTAGCGCAATAGGGTAATATAAAAATAATCCCTTTCTGCTACCTTTAACATAAAGGAAAAAGTCTTAGAGGACACGAAGCTTTTTAGAATAGAGGAAATATTAAAGCGATGCAGGATATGAGTTGCACCCATACGCCTCTTTAATCTTAAATCCAATACTTTTGATAGACTATTAGGGAATAACCTGCCATTGAATTAAGTACAACGTTTGAGTCTGTAAACCTCTTTGAAAACGGTTTCAGAACAAATATTTTACGCAAAATAATGAAAAAATTTTCTTAAAATTATAACTCAATCTTTATTTATTTATTCACTGTTGCAAATAGAATTTAATAAATAAATAAGAAACAAAGTCGAACTATTAGATAGACATATTTGGCAAAAATAACTTAATTACCTACCTGAAGCTCTAAGCAAAAGAAACTCTTTAATTGTGATAAAACATTGTTGCTGTTTAGTCTACATAAAGCTAAGTCTGTCTGTTGCGTGCGTTTTCAATGAAAAGTATTAGAATTCATATTCGTTCAAGTAATAAACAAAATCTTCTACATTTTGCCTTCAATTGTGCTGTCTCCATATCTTTCCTGTGACTCCTTATCGATGACATAACAATTGCACAAAAAATACAATAAAATCCAGTGAATGCTTACCACTAATTGGAAATAATCAACGGAAAATGATTCTATCGTGGTTCTACTCGTAAAAGAACTTAATTATTTGGTTGAAGACAGATGTTGTGAACAAGAGTGCGATTAATGGCCATCAATTAATGATGTTTTTGACTACAACCAATAAGTCTGTTTATAATACCCCACTTTTAATTATAGTGTAACAAAAAAAAAAGTTCTCAAGCTCAAGCTACATCATTGATCAATATATTTTTTGCGCAGAGATGTGGTGTACTGGCTGCATCATTACAAATTAGTTTGTACATAAAATGAATTTTTGGCAACTCATTTATTATGTGTATTGTGAGCAAAATTTTGTGTTAATGCGATTTCTAGCAGGTCTAAATGAAAGACCATCAATTCAAATGACTTGTCATTTTATGTGTTCTTTTTATGAACTGCTTAATAATACTAAAATCGCATGTCAGTTACAATTCAAACAATTGTGAATTTGGGACTCTATTTTCAAGTTACGACTTATCATATTTCTCTAAATTTGCTTAAGAGTTCATATTAAGACAACAGTAAGAAGCACTTGTGTCCTTGTGCCAGCCAATAGGAAAATTTATACACAAACTCTAGAACGTGTGTTTGGTGGTACAATAACGAGACAATAAAGTTCTTCTTGCAAATTGAAAGTTTTTAATTACGACGTTTATGCTAAGAATTTGGAAAATAAATTTATCTTTTGCATGTTTATACAAAAATGTCTTATAAATTATTTATACATCAATAATTCGGTGGGCCAAAAGGCACTCAAACGTGTACTACAAACAACAGAGTGACGTGTGTGTGTATGTATTTACATACATGTTCGGTGATGAGATAATTAATTTTATGTAAAAAAATGGTAAAAAGAACTGCTGCCTCAAATGATATATTATAAGAAAAGTACTTCCTCTCTTGCGTACGAGGATGCAGTTATTTCAAAGAGTGGAGTTTTCTTAAAGCAAAGAGACTTTCGAAGAGGCAAAGCTGGTTGTGCTATAAACTTTTTATTCTTAGAAATAAATTTTATATGAAATGCTACATAAATCTTGTTTTGGTGAGCTCTCAATTCTACCTCCGGCATAAATCTGATGTTGCAATTCCGTTGTTAATAAAGTCTTAGATGTTATAAGGATTTCTAATGTAGCAAAGTTTAATTAAAATTCCAACTAACGGTTAATGCCGAAATTAAACATCCTCATTGTCAGCATTGCTTAGTCATACATCTGTACATGCATATGTATGGATGTATGTGTTGACTAAAAGTTAATTGCCGCAGGCATAAAAAGATAATCATTAATCTTGTTCATATTCATGAACCAACTTTAGTTTAAGTCCTCATTAAGGCTTTAAATGGCTGGCAAGTGAATGTGAATGAACCGCATAACTTCTTAACGGATTTTTCTTATAGCATAAACACACACACACACACGCACACATACATACATACAGACTAATAAATATATATAACTTTTATAATACTTTAGCCAAACAAAAGAATATCCTTTCTTGTTTCTTCCATTAAATAGCGATGAAAAAGGTTTTCGCACAGAGTAATCAGAGGCAAGCAAAGTTTGCGCCACACAAGACGGCATGAGTACGCATAAAATACAAACAGACGTGCACACACTTAAAAAATAACGAATTAATCCTTCAAAATATTTTCCTCTTATTTCAGCATATTTTTTACACCCGTTTCTTAATTTATTTACTTAACAAGTATTTTTTTTTCATTGGTATTGGTGAACTGTATAATTTTTCGTTCATGTGAGTGTGTATAGAATAGGATTTCAAGATTCTTTTACGTCGCCCCCCTCCAATCGTATTCTCTCTTGCCACAGATGTGCACAATCATTCGGACATACTGGCATGTGTGTACGTTAAATCAATACAAGTGTAACAAGTTAAAAGCAGAATTTTGTTTATGTTTGCCATTTTTATTGTCTTTTATTTAAGACACGTGCTCAGTAATGAAAATATATTGTCTTTTTATGTGCCATTTTCGTAACTCAGCAAAAACAGTCTGAAATATTATATTTTTAGATCTCGCTCAGTTGTCCTCGTTCGTAGTTGAAGCAAAACTGTATACTCGTCGTTTTTTTTTTTATATAAAATATATATTTTATTTGAATTGACGACAGTTAGAATTTGTGGCATGGAATTCCATAAAAACGTTATCCATTGTCCAGTAACTACATAACCAACACTACATGGAAATAGTTGACCAGCGTAAGTCTTAAGCTTGTAACATTCTTATATTAAACTATTGTCGAATAATTTCTAATAATTATTTAATTGCGAAAATTGATCCTTGGTGATAATATTGTTAGTCCATACTTACAAAAAGTTAACAGGTTCAATTAAGTAAATACAGTGTATTTTTTATAGAGTGTCAGAATTTTGAGTTCGCATCACTGCTATATTTGAACACCCATTTAACAGCTGAGAGTTGCTTTTTGTTTAGTCTGCTCGTAGGAAATGGGTTATGGAAAGGAGGATAGAGAGTATCTGTGGACGTTCAATTTGAATTTTTCCAAGTTATACGTGGCAGAAAAGACCTCTATAGAAGGTTATTTCCAATTACCTTTCGAACAAAGAATGCATTCATTCTCTCTGTAATGCGTTTTGCATTTGACTGAAACTCGCCCTCGACCTCTAAAGAATGTGGTCTTTGAAAAGAGTGTGTAGCTCACAAAAACAAACGATTTTCGGGCTAAAGTCACTTGAATACATTTCCGTTGTAATCTCGGTAAAATATTGAAACACTCCCCACGTTGCGTGTGTGCTGCAGTGGGTAAATAAAGTTGACTACCGCATTGTTGCAAATGAGCTTCTTCGCTGTATCCTGCATGCGGTCAGAAACTTTATAATAGAGGTGTATATAATTCTCGTTAGGAGGTATATATAGTAAGGAGATTAGATAGTATTGTGAAGCACAAACAACGACAATTAATTTATTTCAATAATTTTGTTAGAATATTTCGTAAAACAAGTGGTCGCCAACTTATTGAATGAATTGAATACAGAATAAACGGCGACTAATATAGTTTTCGGTGACTATATAAGAATCGAAAATATCGGAGTTTAAAAAAAAATCACACCTTCATAGAAAGTCGCTCGTGATACGCATACCAGGACATTGAACTCCTCATATCAGGACATATAAAAAACACCGAAGCTCTGCAAGAACACATTCTTTAACATCCAGTGCTAAATGCATAACAAGACTTCAGATCAACTTAATACAACTGAGAACTTTCAGCGAATACTAAAAACTTTGCTCATAAGATTTGGCATTAAACATTTATTATCTCTAGACATGGAATATGGCAGGGATGTGTCACGGCTTAACCTATTTGACCCTGTCAAAGTTGTGTAGTTGGTTTTCTATTATTTTCATGAAATTGCTAAACTGCTGCGGACTATCTATTGTACGCAAATCGTTCTCCGGGTCACATAATAATTAAAATGCCCTTAAATGTTGGCCTACCCATGTAGCAGATCGCACTTTAGTGATTTGCAAGAACCATATTAATGAAAATTCTGAAAAACAATACTTGGCTGAAATGATTTGAAAATTGATTTCCTGTTGACTGCGTCCTTTAGATATTCGTTCATTTGCAACATGGTTGCAAGCATGCTTTCTTTACATAGCAGGCACACATACCAGCATATGTCTTCTGCATGCTTCTATTTAGAAATTCTCTCATCTGGGTTTCTTTTGTCAGAGAGAAAAAAAGACAGAAACCTCTGCCTTCAAAATTACAATTGTAGTATTTCAAGGTAAAATGACATACACTCGCAGCACATGTTTGCGTTCAGGAATTTTTAAGGTACTTATCTACTCGTTTCATTCCTCCGAGTAATTTGTTCTTGTATTTAAAAGAAGATTTTCACATTAATTTCACAACGTTCATGTGTGTCAATAGTAGTTCTTGTTTCACAACATTAAAAAGAAAAATGCTTTGCAAATATAAAATTCTAGAACAAGAATAAAATTTTTCGTACAAGGCTGAATATTGAAACTTGTGTTGCCAGCAACTGAATAAAAAGTAACGACCGTTGTCGCAAACTGTCGATTAAATAACAATCTGAACAAAAACAACTTTCAAACTTGTAGCTAGAATTTGGAAAGAGGATATTAATTAAGCCGGAGAGGAAGATTTTATCCAAAAGGCTTAATATTTTAACTTCTATTCTTTAGATAATTGTACAGAACTACGAATCATCTGTGGAATTCTTCGTAGTTAACTACGTTGCCACTTCTTCTGTGAAGTCCACAGTCAGTCACAGGAACCGGTTATTAACGTCACCAAGAATTTAATATTCCCGTGTTGCCAGTATCATAAAATTATTCAAACTTACTTAATATCTGAAAATTTCTTTAGTAAGTTTTTTTTTCCAAAGGGATTGCATTTAAGTCGAAAAATAATAATAATGATGATAACAACAACAATAATAATAATAATTTAATAATCACAATTATTGGGTGTATATTATAGAGTGACAGAAGTTTATATTATAAGAAAACAAGGAAATGTGATTTTAATATCTATGAAACGGGCTTTATTTGAAAGAAAATTTTATGAATTTAATGTTCAAATCTGATATCTGCCATTTGTGCGTCACGCCTGGCGCGTTGAAGCGCTGGAACACCAATTTTAAACAACTTTTGGCAGAGTTTGCGGCCTTATTTCGCGGATAACTCTTCGAATGCAGCTTTCCAGGTGTTCTATTGTTTGAGGTTGATTGACGTGGACAAGTGACTTAATATAAGTCGAAAGGAAATAATCCAATGGGGTTAAGTTACACGATCTTGGTGGCCAATTAGTTTTAAATGACAAAAACTTAATTCCAAATAGACGATTTTGTAAATTGAACTGAAGGTAAGAAAAATGTGTCTGAGTTAGAGCAGAAGTTTGAGAGTATTAAGTTTTCCATTGAGAAATTGTATGATAAATATATAAAGAGATAAATAAATAATTAAGTCATTTAAATTTACTAATCAATAATTTTCTATCTTGAGTTGACAATTGTAAGGATTTTTCAAATTTGTCTGTTTGCCAACGAATCAAATAAGCGGCATATATTTTGAGCTTAATTTTGCTAGGAAGCCTAAAACATATGTGACTTAAGCTTCTTTGGCCGTCATGGCTCAACATATTTACGGCTTGATTTTTAACGTCTTGACTATCTAAATATCACATAATCTGTCTCCCAACATATAAATTTATATATGGCTCAGCTCCAGCTTCCATATTCATGATATTTAAAAAGAGTTCAAAATTAATTTTTAACCAAAATTTTGTTATAAAAATCTCTTAATATATAATTCAAATATATTATGAATACGGTGGGGATACTGTCTTATGATAATATTGCCTTTCATATAATATTTTTATGCAAAAATATCATTTTTAATTGGATTTACAAAAGCGCCAAGTGGTTGTTTAATTAAAACACATGCATTAAATATAAATAATTTTAGTTAATAATTTGCCATCATAATGCTGTTCAACGAACGCACTTAAATATAATTAATAAAAGCAAACACGTAACTGATTTAATCATTTATTTACTTTTCAAAATTTTATTTACATTAACTGCCATTTATGTATCGCAATCACATTAAATTCCAGCACAATTTTGTGAAACGGGTAAACATTTTAAAATTATTCATGTGGAAAAAAACATAATTTGCCTTTAGGAATATTAACATAAATTGTCAATGTAGCAAAGTGTAAAGCAACTTCAAAAAAAAAGGTGAACAGGATAATCTATGAAAGTCTTTCTTTCTGTCTCATCATTAATATGTAGAACGAGTTCAATGTAGACGACTGTTTGGAGGTAAAAAGGTTAATAAATTAAAAAATATTTCATTTTCGCTCAATGTAAAGGTGGTAGCCGAGAGCTGCAGGCTGGCACGTAAACTTTCATAAATTAAATTTGATTGATAACGCAAATCGATTGGGGAAAATTATAATAATAACAGCAGTGGGTTATTGTGTGCGTATTAAGAAAGTTGTTGTCAAAGATGTCGTGATCTTAAATTGTTAAATTGAAAATTATTAATCAGTCTTTTGCGAATATACAAACTAATTATTATATTTTTAAGGACTATTTGAGTAAAAACTTTTATTATGAGTGAAAAATATTGAAAATTTTTTTTCATAATCATCAATCTTATCGTATGGCTCAGTACTGATTTCAGCAGGCATCGTATCAGCATTATTTGTTAAATAATTTCATAATTCACTGTTGGCAGCAGTCAGTAGGAACATCAACTATTTTCTTAACGAAACAAAATATGACACTAACTTGTATTAATTTTTAATCAATTAATAATTTAAATCAATTGATTAATTTTTAATCAATTCAATCTAGAAAATTTTATAGTACAAATTTATAAAATAATACAACTTTGAACGAGATCGAAGTGAGTTAAATGGAAAGCAGACTCTTAGGAAATATTTATTTGGCTGTGAACTGTTGACGTTAATTCAGTGTTCTTTTCATGAAGATTCAGTATTTAATTTACGAACGTCAGAAAATGTTTAAGCAGAATAGACAGGAAAATTTACAAAAGTTCGTTTTTGTAGGCAAAATTAAAAAGTAATTTCAGACAACAAACGCAAACACAATCAACAACTCCATTAGCAACTGGCACACAAATTGAATATTGACGAAATTAATTTCTTTAAGAGTCATTGATGAAACAATTTGTCGTTCAAACAAATCACACAATTGGATAAGAGGGAATTTTATTTATTTGCTTTCATGCACAAATTCAATTATAAACAAACTTTTTCCTTTACAAATACGAGGGGGCCGTTGTATGAGAAGAAGTAGATTGAATATTTTATATTAACATTTTATTCTTGGCGTTCGCCTAATTCGTGAAATTCTTCGATTTGAAAGAACTTATATACTTGAATAAATTTATATACTCGTATGATGAAATATATAATATTAAGGATTTTCCTGTTCATGTTTTTTTTATAGAAAGTAGCTGCCTCCCTCGTATGCTCTTACAGATATTTCTCTTGACATTGTAAATAATATTTAGTCCTTAATTTGATAAATAATTCATTTTACTTTCACATACAGTTTAAAGTGCTTAAGTTGCAATTCATAGTCAATTACGCTTCTCGGTGCTTGTGAAAACATTTAAGTAATAAAAATAAATTTCTAATTTTATTTTAATTTAAAAGCAGATTGAGCTTATATTTTATACTAAATATTAAATTATAAATAAATTAGTTGGAAGAATACGTAGCATTTTTAGTTTTAGAAGCAGCCGATTTCGCTGTGACAAAAAGCAGCCCTTTCGGTCTTGTTAACGGTAGTGGATATCTTTTGGCATATTTATTGCAAATCTGATGCGATCTTCTAAAACAATCTCTGCTAATATTATTTTCTGAACAATTTTTTTCACTTAGAATGTAATACTGAACAACCGTGAGGCAGCCTGCAGGTATTCACTTTGTTCACCCGATTCATTTGGATTCGACTATTTTCGATTAACGGTTAAATCGATAAGTTTGATCGACTAACGATGGTAGTGCCTCATTCAAGGGATAACGCTCCACATATTAAATGAAACCATATTTTGTCGACCAACTTTCATTGGTTTTCTGCTTTTCTGCTCCCTGCTTTGGAGGATCGTCGTCACAATTCTTTGATAGAGAGTCCTTCAGCAGCCTGTCAGAGCTCTCAGGAGTCATTCTTAAGGAACTCAGACATTTTGTTAAGAACAGCGGTTTGCCTTACCAGCCCTAATTCATAAGAAGTGAATTGAACTTTTTTTTCAAAAAAGGCAGTTGTAGAGTTTATGTAGTCTGCTCGCGTATCATGAGATAAGGGCTGTTGTGGAGATGCCAGGATTCTAAAGAAATACTCGGGAATCCCTGGCAACATTTGCTATGTCTTTGCAAAACTGCGGCAAGCAACAGATTCATGATACATCATTTGCTGAAAGTCCTGTCAAGGATGGATTCGAAAGCAGAACGATGGTTGGTGAATGTTTTTATGTTCCGAACTACAATTTTAGTTTTTCATTCAGCCTTTAAGATGGTGCAGTGGCTTTCCAGCTGAAATATTTTTGCTGTTGCTTTGTTCTAACAAAGCCCCAGCAAGAGTTTGAAAATTCCAGGAATACGTTCTTCTTTCACAATAAATATATTGACACATTTTTCAAAAATCCTTGTTCCCTATTGTTAACTAGTTCACACTTTAAAATAGCATTTTTGAGTCACAAAAGCTTTGAAATTAACAAAAACAATATGTCATGTGTGTCTCTGTCCATAAAATAAATGAAAATGTAAAAGTTTAGGAAACGGAAGATAATCAATGTACGAAAAATATATCGATTAAAGCATCGAAATAGTGATTGCGTGTTATGGATACACTTTCTTCCATACTGACAAAATCAGGTGAAGCCACAAGGAGAATGCAATTTCTTTAAAAATTTTTTTGCTTGTGATTTCATTTATAAAAAAAAGTCAATAATGTCGCACGAAAAACGTAATTTCGTTTAGATTATTTATTAATGTTGAACTTGCAAGATAATATGGTTATTGTTGAAAAAAGGACAGCATAGTACTCCCAAGTTAATTCAATAACATTTTAGGCACAAAGAATTGTTACACAAAAATATTTGATAATATTTTTGAATATTAAAAAAAGGGTTCCTGATATTGCAGCTAAATGTCGCATAAAATAACAAAAGAAGGCTTCTAAGCACATATAAAATCGTATAGAATTGTTACCTTTTGGCAAAGATAAAAATAAAAAAGCTAAAAACATCCCCCTTTTTTATCGCTACTAAAAGAGCAACATGTTTTTTGAAACCATTTTTTTTATTGCATTTTTGCTGTAGGCAACATTAAATAGCTACACGATTGATAAATTCAGAGTTAAGGCAGTTTAATGAAAATAGCGTTCAAAATGAAATTTATACACGTAGAAAAACTATATCCCTGTAACACAACCAAGACAACAATGTTATGACTTTTACGGGAAAGAATGTTTGGTTGGAAAGCCGATATTGTTTCGATCTACACAATAACTTGGGATAAACAATTTCACTACATTCATAAAAATTTTTTAAATTTTATGATACAATTTACTACAACAGTACAGCAGCAAATGAAGTATTTTGTTTTACAACAACTGCGAAATATGTATAAACTCATTGTTTTAAAGCAGCTTAATTGTAATGAAACTATGGTGTAAAGTTGTAAAGCCTGTCTGATGTAATTGATAAATTCTTTCTGCAGTCAATTTGATTTTGTTTATTTTATTTTTGTTGTTTTGAATTAATTTATTTGTAGTCAAGCAATATAAATAATAAAAAATTATGTTTGTTGTCAAAACTGATTTTATTGACATGCACATCAATTGCATTATGCCTGTAGCAACAACATGATGCGATTATATGCGGCAGTTATACCGTCGGCCTAGAGTGCATGTACGCATAGCAATTTTTACGCACAGAATTTGCGCCAACAATTTAGCTTTTTTTGCCATTGTTGAGGCTCAAATTAAACTAAAAATTTCAGCCAGGCATTGTAGCGTCTCATTTTATTTCAGATGACATTAAAATTTAATATATTTATTTAAAAAATTGGCCTTAGATGGTTTACACTCTAAGTCGATGATGCTGTTTTTGTTCGAGGGTGCTACTGAATGAAGTAGTGAACATAATAATACAATTTCTTAGCTGGTGAATTTTTCTGATCTGCATTGATGCAGGATTTTGTTAACTGTTGTTGAGTTGGTTCAATGACGAAGGTCGCTGACATAACTCACAGCGGTTAACACCGTCATGTGCTTAAAATACAGCGAATACAGCCTCCTCCTTCATGGCAACCTGTAGCAAAAATTCTAGTTCTGGCTCAAGTCAAGCCAACAAAAAATGTTATTTGCAAAAATGTATGCCTCCAGAATTCTATATGAGAGGTAGGGCTAACTTTTAGTTGGCATTGGAAGGGGTCAATTGCCACAATTATTATACTCGGTGATATCGTTCATTGTAGTTTTATTGTGGTATTCTTAGTATCACTCGCATTTGTGGTTCCATAGAAACCGGTAGAAGAAATATCCCAGAGTAGCCTGTCTAAAATCATATTTCTTTCGATTTTAGCCTGATTAATATGATTATAATTGATATTTTCAATATTTCGCTCTTAATAAAAATCGAATTCAATACAAATTCAAAAACAACGCACAAATTCGCAGATTTGAACTTAAGCCTGAACAATAATTTTGTCTGAGTACTTAATCCTATAATTTCGACTAAAAATATACGCATTCTTGTTCAATAAAAATGTATCCTTTTTTTATATCATATATTTTATATATTTGATTATAGTTTTAAATTCAAGATCAAACACGATTATCCATATGTCGCCTAATATATTTTTTTTTACAAATAGTAAATTATTTAGAGCTGCTTGTTTGTAAGTGAAAATTATCTCCGCCATATTATTTCTTATCGTGTACTTGCAAATTTAAAGAAAAATCGTATGCCAATTTTAACAGGAAAATTATTTTCCGTGGCTGATGTTTTGCAAATGAATGCTTACCTATAAACATGTGTATGTGCGTGTGTGTGTGTGTGTGTATCTTTTTGTCAGGCTACAATTCATTCAAGCAAATCATTCATTTTGTTGCTTCTTTGTACGGGGAATACAATCAATCTGACGTTCTACATCTTATTTTTATTCAATTTTATTACCGTCGTTTATTTCGCCTCCATTAATGTATCCGTATGCGAGAACTCGTTAAATGCCATGTACCATTAAATATTCATCGTGAAATAAATTAAATAAAAGCAATAAGTAAAATGAAATAAAGCGTAGACGTACATACTAAAAGGAAACGCCCAAAAGACGTGATCGAAGGTGGTCTTGTTGTAGAAGTATTCCATATAAAATCTATATTGTGTTTTCTGTTTTAAAATGCATCAAACTGGATTTACACTGTTCATACTCCCGCCGGAGTTCTATATCTTAAAGTACTATTCCGTAGCTGGAATTTTACACTTCTAATAAATAATTTTTTCCCAAAATTAAAAAAAAAAATAAAATAATAGTGGGGAGGTTCCCAGAGCACTCCACTGGAGCTAATTACGATCAAATGATCGAACAGGAACATACTCAAAAGTACCTCAATGATAATTTCAATATATTTTTATATTGGAAAAAAGTTGAAGTTAAATTGAACTGTAAATGATAAACAAATTCAGAACTTGTCTTATTTATGTGATTGATATCTTTAGCTTGGCAATATTTTTATTTCATGTGTGTACAATATCATTTAATGGGAAATAAAATATTTATAGACTATAATTATGCGCTTCGCGAAAGCAAAACTTTTGCGTCGCTCTGAGTTTTTAAGCTTCACTTGAATAGTAACACAAAACATTTACTTTTTGTTATGTTTCAATAGTTGGTAAGCAGATGTGATTTTTATTTAAAGTAAAATTTAAGTTTTCTTAATTCCTTGTAGTGTCACATTAAACGTAGAAACACATGAAAAAATGCTTGATTGATTGGTTATATACAGATAGAAAACTGTTGACTGGAAAAGATTTGTCTTACATTTTTTAAAATAGAAAATTCACATCGATGTATAATATGATGTAGTGATGGTGCTGTTGGCTTAAGTAGTGAAAAGAAAACTACGATGTCTTAGATTCCGATTTCGACTCGCACTCAATCATGAATAATGGTGCTGAATCTTTCTGATCTGATTTAGTGCAGGATTGTGTTAATTGTTGTCGGCTTGTCTTAATGACGAAGATATGGCACTGGTCGCTGAACACTATTGACGGAAATTAACGCTGTCACGTACTGAAAGAGCAGGACAGAGTACCCTCCTTCTTTCTATCTTCTTATTTGCCTTTGGATGTCCTCTTAACACTGTTCCCTACTTTCCAGTTCTGCTACAATGCACTGTATATGTAGGGGTTATCGCCTGACTGCTGATCCAAGAAGGAAAAATAAGTTTTTAGGAACACGTAGCGTATACTTAATAAATTTTTGATGATTCCAAGTCTCAACCCGAACGTTTTTGTTGGTCATCTTTTGTGTTGTGAGTGAGGAGAGGAAAATAGTATTTAGTGCGAAGTTCGGAAAATTTATTTTCACTTTTCTTTTAATTTTCTGCTTCGCTGAAAAGAGGATTTTTAAAACTTTGAAAAGAAACAAACTTGAATGTAACAAAATTCCTTTTAAACATAAATAATATGAAACAAAATAATAAATTTCACTTCAAACCAGTAAAAAATCCTTTTAACACAAAATATATAAAATGAATTGTTAAGAATTTGGAAGCAAAACAATAAAAAAGAAGCAAAGCTTCTCTTTATAAACACTCAGGCAACTTCAAAAGGGGAATTGAAAATATTTTGAGCAAAAACATCTTTGTGTGATTTGGGACTAACAGGCGATACATGATCGTATTGAAGTGAATAAATCAGTCCCGTACTCAACTAACACGGAAGCAAATAGTTTAATCTAAAAACAGTTGATGAGATTGGACTTGAAAACTTTTATCACATTCAACTAAGCCAATTAACAAGTGGTATTAAATAAACATGCACATGAGGCATGTTTACGGTAGCGTAGCGGCTTTCGAAAACAGTTGTTCTGCTGTGTAAGTTGAATATATCAAACTGATGTTGACTTTTCTATTAAATAAAATAAAAAAATAAACCCCTTTTGTATTAGTAGAGACTACTGGTCAACTGAAAACGATACGAAAGAAACAAATCGAGTGAAAAGAGTTGTTCGTTTAAAATAAAATTTCAAATTTTTGTTAATAAATTAAATTTGTGTAGCAGATTTGCTTCACTTTCAATAAATAAGCAAAATATTCCAAAAAGTATATGTTTCCAAAATATTTCAACGCATAAAAGCTACAAAATAAAAGCATTTTGTGCAACATAAACTTTAGAAATATATACCAACAGACATACAAACACAGCTGCATGTATGTTCGCATGAGGATGCTAACAAAATTCAATTATAATGATGCATGATTGGAAATTTAGCATACGATGAAACTAAAAACTGTGGTTTTGAAACATCAAATTGCATTAAATGAATACGTTTCCATTTCCGTTGGCAACTTCATTTTATATTGTACAAACAAATAACTGAAATTGGATTTCCGATTTCATTGTGTTAGTCGAAATTCAAAGGTCAAATAAATAATACTAATTTGATAATTTTATAAAGCAAAATAAAATGTATTTATAAAAAAGGCAGCGTATAAACTGCACGCTGCCATACTTGAAAAGTCTTTAGTCAAATTTGCAATTGAGTTGTTTTTGTAAAATTAATTGGCTGCAAATTTGTCATTATTAATTACAATTGGAAAGAAAATATAATTATAATCAAACGTGAGTTTGATCTATAAAATAATTAACTAAAATTAAAAAAAAAGAAAAATATATAATTTGCTTCGAAAGCTGCATGTTGTAGGATACTGAAACCTTCTCCCCTAAATAATCTTTTGAAATCAATTTTTTCATTCAAGAACATTTTATGTGACTGAAGATAAGATACTTTCTTATAATGTCCCTTCTGCTAAATTAAAAATTGTGAATGAAATCATAAGATTTTTCACTTTTCCTTTTGATTTATTGACTTTATTTTTGTTGAGGAACGGAGCACAACATGTTAATAGTTGTTTATATAATTCGAATGAGATTTTATAAAATTTATTTAGGAAATAGGGTCAGTTAATAAGGCTGTTACGTTGTAATTATTTTCGAGCAAAACGTTCTTTGATTTCAGCAATTTTCTCTCTGTTTTTATACTCACGCAGTACTGATAGACGGAAAATTATTTCTAGGATTTTTACGACAATATTTTTACTTCCGCGGCGAATGCGAACAAAAATTTCACGATGAAGGTGAGTTTGTATGCTGGGTTTTTTTTTGGTTTAAAATAATCTTCGTCAACAAAATTTGTGTTCATAAATTTTTTTATTACAATTGAAAATATTATCTTACAAACTTGCTGCAGCAACCTTAAGGTTCTCATTTCGCCACTCGGCCCAAATATACCTTCTTCTTTTTATTTATTTCTTATAAATATAAAATATTTGTGAAATGATTCGTCTCATCGCAGCAAATACATACACTTCCCTATTGGCTCTATGCAAATTAGAATAAATACAAAATCATATTAAACATTGTGTGATATCTGAGAATGGAAAATTTTCCCAAAAGTGAAAATGCCATTTTTGTTAACGTTGTGGTTTTCGTTGGAAATTTGTTACTAACAAAATAGTATGACGCAACAGTCTAATAATAGACGATTGAACCAACGATAAAGAGTAAAAAAATATTACACTGTGCAAAAAAAAAAAATTTTCGAAATATTAAATAGAACGTTCTTATCGAATAATACTACACAGAATTGGCGAAGCAAAACAGTTAAATGAAATGTTTTCATTATGATATGATGTAAACTTTTATTTTGCATTTATGAAAATATGTGGCCAAGTTGTAATAAATAAATGTATCTGAGAAAATTGGAGAAAACCTTAAAGAAATGGCGGTGCTGTTGGCTAAGGTGCTGAACACAAGACCGCGATGCCTGAGATCCCGAGTTCGACTTCACACTCAGTCATGAATTTGGTACCGAATTTGTCTGATCTTTAGTGCAGGATTATGTTAATTGTTGTGGGCTTGTCTCCATGGCAAAGGCCGAAGTAAAAGAAAGATACTTTCTAAATTGTTGTCTTAACACCATCCCCTCCTTTCTAGCTGAGGCACAATGCGCTGCATATGTGGGGGTAGTTCGCTGCGTGCTGCTCCAAAACGAAAAAAAAATTTGAAATAAAAAAGTAAACTTTTTTATATCATCCTTAAAAATCTGAAGTTCTAGAAAAGAGCCATGAATGCAAAAAGAAGTTGGTTATATAAATTTGTTTTCGCCATTTGCTCAAGAGTTTTTATTTCATATCTGATAATCTGTAATAATTCTTTCAATACAATTTACAATTTCTGAATTAAAATCGACATACATATTCCGAATTTCAAGTAATAAATTTCAGTTTAAATCGACGTTTGTTGATTATAAACTGATTAATTTAATTTACTTTCTCTGCAACGTTAAGAAACATCTCCATTGGACTTAAACAATATTCAAGGCATTATAACTTAATTATTCCATTAATTCACTTCGAGTAGCTCAAATGATAATGGACTGTTTTCTATTGTTGGTTTTTTTGGCAATTTTTTATTAATGTTTTTTTAAGAAAGTGAAACATAGTATAGACGGAAACATAAATCTATGTATGACATGCATTCCATTTGGCTTAAAAGACTTGAAAACTTTAAAAATATACGCTTATTTTTAGAGACTCTACAACTTTATGACATAAAATTGAGCACATGAACACATGCGAAAACCAATAAATTTTTAAAAAGGTTGTATGTATTCCTTGCATACATTCTATTCTTATATGACTTCTTTCAAACAAATAAAAATACATTTTTATTGATTATTTTATGTTATTTGATACAAACTGAAGTGGCTTTATTCTTCTTAGAAGACATGTCACAGCAGCTGCCAAGGAAATATCTGAATATAAAAGCACATTCGAATAAATATATGATGTCGAATATATCTTTTTTTTTGCAGTATTTAAGTAATCATGTATGCACAACCGTTTGGAATATTTATCCTTCGCGACACTGTTGCTTGGAAAAATTGTTTGGGGATTTGTTTTTACCAATAACTTTTACTAGGAACCATTTAAATGCCTCGATATGGCATTTCACTTGCCTTGCTAAAGCCTTAAACCGATAAAGTTATACCGTTGCAATATAAAAAACGAATGTGAGGGAATTGACGATATTTACACTTTAAGAAATAATGAAAAAATAAACTGGATCTTAAAAAAAGTTAAACAAAAATTAAAGTGAGTTGTTTTGATTTTTAGTCCTTTTTAGGTCTTCATCCAAATCCCTTGTCATTCAGCCATATTTTCAGGTTTGGAAAAAGAAAGTAGTTGCAGGGGCCTAAGACTGAGCACTCATGCATTGTTTGGAAAGTCACGACATTGTTTGCTTAGCTGTCAAACAGAAACTAAATCACATAATTCGCTTAAAGTTTGTCAGTAGGATATTAAGAGATGATGGTTGACGCAACGTGTTGTATTTTAGTTTTTGAGACAGAAGTCAAAAAGTCAAGGAGATATTAAACAGCCCTCGTTTGAAGACTGTTGATGATGTAGCTCGAGATTCTATGATTAAAGAATATCTCGAAGTTTTTTAATGAAATCAACTTCCCATTTTTATTGCAATTTATTTTTGACACGGTACTCGATATCGATCGTAATTTTTATTTATATTGTATGGAGGTTTCGAGTGACGTGATCCATTTACATTTTTAAAACAAATTGGCAAAAAAGTATCATATTAGAGAATATATTATTTGCAGATTTATTGTAAAATTATTTATTGCAAGAACCGATAAAATTTATTGAAAACTCAACCCAAAATCTTTAAAAGTTTTCAGTTATAAGAGCTTTCTAATAGCGACCATGAGAAACATTTTTATGAATAAATTTATTATGAATAAGTGATATGAAATCCTGCTTTAATATGAATTAAAAAACTTCCTCTTGTAATTGCAACCAAGATTTGCCTCTTATTTCGAATTCAATGATATCTTATTTACGTCACTACAAACAAAATGGAACACAATAAAATGAGTTAAATAAATAAATAAGTAACAAACAAGTAACCAAGTTTTTTAATTTAAAATTTTTTTCGAAGAATGCATAAATATTTTACTGTTGTTTTCTTTGTAGAAACTTATTTAATTTATAAAATACCAATCCATTCCTGTGAGAATACAATTACATTGTTACACTTACACATGCAGACATACATACTACCTGTAGTTAGCATCACCTTTTCCCTCTTCTGTTTTGAATAAACCACTGAATAACTGGGCCACTTGCTGTTTCTTACATTCGTAATAAATGAAATGTATGGGTTCAAACATTGAAAGGAATTGTTAAATTTTTTTTTTATTTTTCTAAGAAAAGAGTCAGAAAAATTTACAAAAGTAGTGAAATAAAATAACTTATTAAGACGAAATAAGGAAAGAAATCATAATAATAAAAATAAAAGCATTAATAGAGAAGCAGTTGAAGTAAGAATCACTTGTTCTGGTTAAAAAGTAATCAGACTCGGCTGCAGTTTAGGACTTAGAAGATCCTCTTAATATCTAATGATAAACAGTTTAAATTTATTTTTGCTGAAAATTGAAAACACAAAATAAAGTCTTGGCAATAATAGTTTGCAATTTCGTACAAATTCTTAGATAAAAAATCGAGGTACCGGCAGGATCTTTTCTTATATAGGATTTTCAAAAACAAACAAAAAGTGCTTGACTACACGAAGAAAATAATGAATCGATGCTCGATGCACGCCAGCTTATTTATAAAATCTGTATAAACAAAAACTGTTATTACACTCAACTAAGTCATCTAACAATTGGTGATAAACAAAAGTGTTCAACTACTGATGATGGCTGTGCAGCGGTTTCCAAGAACATGTCTGTCCTGCTCTGCCAAGTAGCATGGAAAATTATATTCATGTTGAATTTCCTTTAGCTTGTGATAAATAAATTATGTCATACTCCTTCGCTTAGCTTCTAAGTTTGCTTTATTTGATTAAAGTTCAAGTGGGATTATGTAGAAAAGTTTTGCTTTCTGGTTCAATAACAAACCATATTAATTAATTATTTCGGGTTAGAAGATAAAGCAGAAATAAAAGTCTCATGAATAAAAAGTTAACTTCATGAATCTCATAGTGAATCTTATTAATAGTTTGTCTTGTTAAACACTAACAAACATATTTCTTTACACGATTTGGTTAACGTTAATAAAACTTTATTACGCTGGCATTTAAAGATTTTCTAAGATTTTTCCTGTTATTTTCGAAAGTTTTGGCAATTAACTAAAATACAAGAAAAACAATTTCTAACTTTTACAAGTAACGTTCTATTTTATTTCGCTTAAATCTTTAAGCACTTTAATTCATTCTAGTGCCAGTGGCCACAAAAACTTTTTACACATTTAAGATTGATTGTTTGGTTTTCTATTTTGCTTTTGGGAATATACACAATGAGACGAGCGTTTTATTCCCCTTTTCAAAACTTTCACAAAATTTTAGACAGCTTTTCCATAAAATCAATACCGCACACTATTTATTTATCGTGGTTGTACAGATCTTTGCTGTTGTCTGTATGTATTAATAACAAAATTTGTAAAATTCGAGAATATATTTTAAGAACAAAATCTATGGAAAAACCATTTGAATTATTTGACAAATGATTTTAGGGCAGGCATCTTAACTATACAAATTTTTTGTTGTTATTGCATTTGATTTTAAATCATTTGGTATTCAGTCATTTTGTTTCCAGGTAAAAACAAATTCAGTCGAAATTTTTATTGTTTTTTCATTTTAGGAGTCATTTGGAAATTTGCACACTTTTGACTAAAAAGCTAGTAAATTTTCAGCATTTATCTCTCAATTTATTTTCAACTTAAAGTGTTTTTAGTATTCTTATAAATTGCCAGTGGGATTCACAATTAAAGAGAATCAATAGCATGCAATTTTTCACAGGTGACAATATTTTATTGAAATCTTTCTTTCCTCCTTCCTGCAATTTATTTTCCTCGTTCTGGCACCATGCATCAGATATGTGGGAGTCATCCCCTCAGTGCTGGTCCAAGACAAGAAGAAATCTATTTCCAAATTTTCTCCTGTTGCGATATAATTTAGATGCTTTATCTTTGCCAAGTGTAAAAACACACTTTGAAAACATTCAAAAACACAAAAAAAACATATTAATAGTCCCACTAATCAACACAATCTACAGATACAAGTAAAAGTACCCGTACTACCCTGGGCGTATGATAGATTTTTTTTTCACGTAAAGCATACACCCTTCCGATATTCAATGGCACAAGTATGAAATTAAATATTTCTACTGTGTATAAGAGAAACTTCAACAGCTTCATAACATCTATTCGATCTAATAATACTTTCTTTATTTAAATTAACTCATCAGTTCAGAATTTGATATTTATCAGCTTTATGGGCTCTGTTTATTCTGTCTTAATCTATTTGCTCTTATTGTTCATATAATTGTAAGAAATTGTAAGTATGCAGTGCATTATGACAGAAGTAGCAAGCAGGAGATAGTGTTAAGAAGACAGATGAAGAAATTTGAAAATTGTGCTTTAGATATTTTTTAATTTTTACTTACAATTTACTTTCCAATTTAAAAACCTTAAAAAAACAACTTGTATGATTCAAATCTATGAATTGCTAACAATTTGTAAACGTTTACTCCATCTCTAAATATGCAAAGAACTTTTAAACAGTTTTCATTTTGGAATTAACTGCTTGTAAACAAATAGGCAAGTGGTGCCTTCTCTTCATTTGCCAGCTTGACAAAGCCTCTGTATGTGTTTATGTTAATCAAATAGTTAAAATTCTTTAAAAGTCCTATTACCAGGAACATTACGCAATTACATTTTTTTCCAAAGTTTCATCTCAATATGTCTATAAACAACCAGATTGTTCATTAATTGGTTTTCTTTTTAGTACTTCAAACTTAAATGCCATGTCGAGCAGATTTCTTGTCTAACGATATCCATTAAGGCTTTTATGATACAATTATTCAAGCTACGGAGAGAAGTAGTAATCAAAAATTTTTTATTGAAACTAAGTAGTGTTGCCAGCAGCCTGGCAGGCAATCATATCATTCATTATGATAGAAAACATATTTAAGAAAACCCCATCGAATTATATGAATAAAATATTACTTGTTTAGTTGCTACAGCCAATTACGGTAAAAAAAGAAGCTCCCTTCTTTAATATGTACCCACTAAATGTTTACAAGAATTAAATGACATGAGCCCATAAACATGCCTACAATCTCAGCAGCATTTTCAATTGCGATTCGACGATTCTCCGTGACAAATTTTATATCTTTTTAACATTTTCACCAGTTGTTAATATTCTGGGTTGTCCAGGACCAGCGTCATTACCCGAATTTTCTCGATCTTCTATAAAATCTTTTACCACTTGCAAACATATTTCTGATTCTAGGAACCAGCAGCACCAGCCACTGTCAGGATTCTAACTGTTTAAGCGCACGTTTTGCACAAAATTTTATAAAAATTGTATGATCGTTTTTTTCTGAAAGTAGAACATCGTGTAGCATTTGTTCATCTCAAATGTACCGAGATAAAAAAATGCAAGTGTTCGTACGAACAATTAGACACATTATAATACTCCTTATTCTATTATAATATCATACCAGTATCAAAAATACAGATTTACTTAAATCACAATTTAAATCTACAAAAAGTTTGACTAATTTGAAAATTCTGGCAACGCTGATTTGAATATTCAGAGTAGTTCTGTATTAAAAAAATTAACGGAGATCCTATCAGCCGATGATGAATTAATTACGAAATATTTTTCATACACTGAACGCAAACGAAATTTTAGTCAGTGCGTCATAGGAATAGGATATCAAGCAACAGAAACCAAATCATTGTCAACGGCAGAATATGTTCCTTTTCCTAATTATGATTTGACGTCAGCCGAAACAATTGGCTTAATTGTCAGCAATAGAAACGAGATAACGAAGTTCTTTTGTATATATTTAACAAGACATGTCTGATACATTTGCATGCCACAATAGAAGCGAATAACAAAGTCTGATATATATTAAATTAATTAATTCACTGTAATTTTTAGAAATTTCTTTTTTTTAAGATTTTTACTATATCAAGAAGCGCTTGGTGAATGGCGTGGACTGAATGAAAATGATTTTTTTTGTAGTTATCATTGGATGTCTTAAAGAACACGTACATTTTTAGCTTTACAAAAAAGAAGAAGAAAAAAACGCTGTAGGTTTAATACAAACGATTTAATGTACCAGAGTACTTCAGCAAACTTAATATGTGTACGGATGAACAGTCAGTTTAATTTTACAGAACTCTTGACCACCCACAGGCAATAAAATATATTAAAAACGTGAGAAAACAGAAAATACGTTGCAGAAATGGAAGTTTCAAAGAGCCACCATACAATTTAAAAGATATTGGAAGCAGTAAAAATAGATCTCCACTCTATTTATTAGTTTTAATACAAAAATGTTAAAAGTATATTGAAGGCATAACGCTTATTTGGCAACTTGTTTATTGAAATTTGTCTTATAAGAAGGTAATAAGTCGGAAATACTTTTTATGAATTAGTCTTAGTTTTTCGTAAGGGGCGGTGCTACTGTAACCTGTTTTTATATTTCATGATAAGGCGTAGTTTTCTATCAAGCAAAGATACTGACATGGAATCAAACGAATTTCGTAATGAAAAACTTTTAGTTGAGAAATAAAACGCTTTTCGCTGAAAAAATATGGCTTACAAACTGCGTCTAATTTTTTAATTTCTTTTGGAATAGCACCTCTGGGGATATCTCGTACATATTTCAAAACTAGGCTGTTAATATGAAAAGAAAAGAGATTTGAGAAGACAAATATTCAAGTTCTATTAGATTTCGTTTGAAGATATTGTTGATAATATTAATTTAAAAAAATATAAGTAAAGAACACTCATGACAACTGTACAGTCGTTTTAAGGGCATCTCACACTATCAAACGCAATTTTGTGATCCGCGGCATTTTTATATATGACGATTTCTTTCAAGCTACAATATTGAAGTCCATTGTGACGGCTTTACTTATTGGGGGAGGTATACCTCCTAAATTCTTGAATAGATTTTTTTGACAACTGTCCAGTCGTTTTTAATACGACTGTAAAAAAATAATTTCAATATTCAACTCGTAATAAAAAATTCTTGGATATGAATTTAAGCTGAATCAACTATTTTCAAGGTTGTACTAAATATTTTTTCACAAGTATATTAAAAAAGTGTTTGTATTTCAAACTTATTTGTTTGATAGGAAAAAAACTTTTAACCCTAGAATACCAGCACTATTTAGTACTACAATAATGCTAACCCCACATTAATTTGACATATTGCGGCTTAAATCAAAGCAATTATTTCAACAATTTTCTTTTCGTTTCATTTATTGTTACTTAAATAATTTATAATTATTGTTACTTAAATATTTATTGTTAATTAATAAAATTAGATTTTAATTTATAGTATTTTAAATAATACCAAATTTAATATAAAAGCAATAAAGAAACTCTTGAATCGCATTAAATAGCAGCTGCAATAAAAGAAATGCTCATTTATTTTTATACCATTTCACTTAAAACGTTCTGAAGACTGAATATAAATATATATGAATTGTTTTTAAATTTCTTGAAAAACTATTGAAGAAAATACTTGTGGAATTTGGCACCACAAGACCCCTGCAGCAACAATAATAAAAAGAAACACACGAAACATATGCTTCTTTTAATATTCTAGAGTTGAGGTTGTTGGGCCGTCAGTTAATCTATTTAGTTCGAAAAATACACGCCTTCTTGAATAGCTATTTTATGTATTATATGATTTTGTTGGCGAAATCGCTAGAATAAAGCGGGTCCTCTTTATGATTGTATGCATACATTGTTGTCAGCACACTGGCAGTACGATATAAAGCTCTTATAAAAGCGTAAGAGTGCGTTTCATTAAGTTCCTTATCGGTTGTAGAAAATTGCTAAAATATATGGCAGGCCCTTTTGCATTTTATATGACGATATGCTAGAACATCAATGCTGAGTCATTTAAATTTAAAAATCTGCAGTTGAACACACAACCATATATTATTTTGAAGAGTTTTTCCGGTTCATGTTTTTGTTATAAAAACATAAATTATATTTTAAATTCATCACGTAAAACCCTTTTATTTAAGTCCAATTTGTTTAGATTCGAAGGATGTAAAATATCATGTCGGTTTTTTAATACTCCCTTGAAGTTTCTTAATAGCAAATCATTTATTTACAAACTGTAAGTAAATAGTTTCTAGTATTTTTATACCAGTTTAACACTAGAGACTCCGTGATCCCACTTTTGTGCCGCAGCGATATTTGATAGCCCACAAAATCTTCGCATATCTATCAAGTTTTATAACATACATATTTAAAGATTAAAAATTTAATATGTGTAGAGCTACCGCTAAGATATTTTTGTTCCATTAGTATCCCGAGTAGTGGAAAAAGCATTAGATATTTCAAACAAAACATGCAAATATAAAGAACAACTTCAATTCATTTTGCACAAATACTAAATCTTACCAGATACCAGAAGATTAAATTTGTGCGATAAAATATTAGCAACTGGTTCACAAGTGTTCCATCATCCACCCGTAATACAATTATAAATATTATATAGAGTACATTTTTTTAATGTTTTCATTTCCCGTAGATTGAATGCCTGTTTGCCGATATCACACGTTACCGTTCGTTCGCACAGATAAAACTTAAAACAAAAACAATATATTCGAACTTGCTTTTGCTTTAAATATTATTTACGCGATCAAGCGATAGCCGAGGAGATTGGCGGACAGACAGCAACCGTTTGATATAAATTAATAAATATTCGTGCCATATAATAAGAAACATTGTAAAGGTACATTTTTGTCATGGT
Source organism: Linnaemya vulpina (assembly GCA_963675445.1). Classification (NCBI taxonomy): domain Eukaryota; kingdom Metazoa; phylum Arthropoda; class Insecta; order Diptera; family Tachinidae; genus Linnaemya; species Linnaemya vulpina. The sequence goes on from OY776277.1 coordinate 24,073,867, forward strand.
GGCAGTGTTAGAGAGATTGGAAGTTTCGGCCCTTCTAGTGTTAATTCAAAATAAGCTAACTATTGGCCAGTGGTTCAGGGACAAGAATATGAAACTTAAGATATGGATAAATTCATAATGAAAGAAATTTATTACAACTTATGCGCAACCCCATCAATTGGAAACAAGTGGTTGGTGGTGGCATGTAGCACATGTTTCCACAGTTAAATGATAACAAAATTTTTTGTGTAAATATGTACACACTCATACAAACACATTGTGGAATACATATTCATTCATATATCCTTCGATTGTAACAAAATTACTTACATGTGTTCTCTTATTCCCATTGCAGATAAATATGTTAAACGACCGCCCAGAAAGGCATACGGACGTCTTAGTGTTGATTCAGATGATGCGTCCTCAGCTAAACATATAATCGATGATCCTTATGATGAAATTGATAACTTTGCATTGATTTCGCCTGCCAATGAAAATGGAAAGTACAAAAACACGAATGTTGGCAAGATAAATAAAAGTACAACGGAACTGCAACAAAACGGTTGTCTGCATCATACAACTTCACATAAAAATGACGGTGAATGCGTGGCAGGTGGCAGTGGATGTAATGGAATTAATTTCAGTGAAAACGATAGTGGCTGTAGTACCTTGAATTGTTGTAATGGCGATTTAAATAATTCCTGCATCGATGATGGTGTCCACTGCACAGAAACAGATTGTCAAGGAAATTATGCCGACAGCAGCTTATGTCAGTACAATATAAACAATATTTGTGGCGGTGGAACACCAACAACGGTCACAAGTAATACAATTTTAAAAGGAAATCCAGCTCTGTGCCGTCTTTATAATGGCAAAGAGGTGAACGAAAATACAATAAATCGATTGCAGGCAATGGCGATGTCAGACGATGATGACTATGGTAAGTCGCATGTTTATATTTGTTGTCATTATTCTTGATACTTCATTTTATAATTTTTGGAAAATTTTCAACTTTTCCCCGATGATCATAAATGCTTTTGTTTATTACAAAACCCACATATTTAATGTTGTTAAACTCTTTGATTGTTATGCTTTTTATTTGAAATGTTTGGCCAGAGTTCATATTGATTTGCATTATTTTACTTTTATTTCATTTATCTTTAATTCTTTCATTTATTATTTATTTGTTAGACAATCATCAAAAAAACAAAAATATATTAAAAATATAAAACGAATTATGAACGCGACAATACGACTTTTATCAGGTGCATTTCGATCATCATTATGTTTAGTGGATCGAGTGAAATTCTAGAAACATGAAAATTATCTAAGTCCTTAAGCAAAAATATTCCAATAGAACAAATTTTAAAAAATAGTATAAATAGAAGAGAAAGTCTTTCAAAATTTGTTTTAGAAATTGGAAAATTTTCAAAAATTGTAAAATGCTGAAAAGTCCTTAATAATTAAGTATAAAAGAAAAGTTATCATGAGGACTTATACGTAACAGGGTTAATCTTTCACTTTCAATATTTACCAAGACTAAACGGACTTGAATTTTTTTTTTTGGGAATTCTAAAAGCCTCATATTTGTTTCACTGATGGCTCTAAAATTATTGAATCTGTTGCAGAACTGGTCGCAATTTTTCAAGTTATAAAATTTTTTAAGGACAGAAAATATTAATTTAAAGTTTTGTGTAGACTCATTAGCTTCTTTGAAGCCATAATAAATGATTAATTTCATGCTGCGATTGTTGGAAAACTTTGAGTGGATACAAAAACTGATATTCAATATTTCATATGGCTGCTGATATATTATGTAAGCTATCGATCAACTGCTTAAAATCATAATTTTCATACAAAATTTAGGTTGCGTTGAGGTTATTTTTTGGGATTTAAAGCTGAAATTTTTTAGAAATTTATTTTTTCTACAAATTGTTTTCTTAGTTTGGTATGAATTGCTGAAATTTTAATTTTAATATTTTACATATTTAATTTTTTAATAACACAATCTGGCGAATTTGTAAAGGTGTGTTAAATTACAGGTTAGGAAGTAAATTGGCTTAAAAGCACAAGTAGAATAAAATTATGGAAATTGAGACTTATTCACAATGTTGGACGAATTTCTATCTCCTTCTCGTAGGCGAATGTTCCCACTTTTCAAACAATTTTGCACCACATTTGTCAGCAAAGCTTCGCTTATCCCGTCACTTCAAATGATTTTGTTGGTAAATGCGTTGTTCTTATTCAGTTTTTGAAACGGCCAGTTCACATGACAGTAAATCTTCATAATTAGGATTCTTAATTCGTTTGTTGAAATTTTTAATGCCTTTAAAAAATAAATATCTAAGAATGACAATCCCTTACAAATATTATTTAACAGAAAATTTACTTCCTAACCTGAAATTTGCTAGGCCTGTATAAAATAAAATAAGAATTATTTAATAATATATTAATTTTTTTTATTTTATAATATTATTTATAAGTCAATACAATAACAATAATAAAGAGATATTCATACTTAATAGACCGTTTGTTTAAATTGCACAATATATTCTGTTAGATTTTCGTAGATTTCTTTTGTTCCTGTTTTAGTAAAAATTTGCTTGTCGTGCGCGCACATAAATATTTTACTTTTTTCCGTTGTTTTTTTAATGTCCATAATAAATAAAAATGATTGATCCTTTTCATATCCTGCGCTTATATTCTATAGCTGCCGCTGCCGTATTCTATTTCGTTCTAGTCGTGGTTCCGTAATATATACATTTATGGATAGAATCATATAAATTATAAAACAAAAACAAATTTTAAAACTTTATTCTCTTTTCAATATATGTATGAAGAAATTTTTCTTTTCTTATTTAATTTTTTAAGCTAATCCGGCCCAATGTATTTAATGTTAATAAAAAAATTTATTACATTTTTTACCCAACGTTTCGTCAATTGTTTGTCGACTTCTTCAGGGGTTCTTTTGTAATGTTACATTTTTTAATACATCAGATACATATTGATAATACTAATACAATTTACGTTATATTAAATTATGATCACAGGTTTATTTTAAGCACAATCAAATTTTAAAATCTTTTTTATTTTAATTGTTTAACAGAACAATATCTAATGGAGCAGTTTTCCTGATTATCAAAAATACTTTTCTTGTTCTTTAAATTCAGCGTTTATGGAAACATCAATTTTTATGTAATTATTATATAATTTACTTTATATGATTTTAGTTTGCTGGTCTCATTATCACTTTTTTTATTATTTGTTCTTTTCAATTCCTTTTCATATTGAACAAACATACGCCATTTAGCGATCCTTTCATTTTTTTTTTTTTTTGAAACATACATTTTACGTATTAATAAAAGAAAATTTTGATAATGTTGCAGATGAATCGCTGACATGTAACGTCTGTGATAGAGCATTTCACTGTCACAGGCAACTGGCGTCACATCAGCAAAAGAAACGACATTTTGGGTAAGAGTTTCGCAATACAAATTAACTAAAGAAAAGTTTTACGTGATACATGCACTTAGACAAAACAAATAATAGGTATGAAAATGGCGTGAGTTAATTTTTGGCGCTTTTGGGAAATTGTTGCTCAACTGATTCAATATGAGTGTTCTTCAAAACAATTAAATTTTTAACGCTCTATAAACTTTTCTGCTCTCCGATAATGAGCCTTCCAAAAAATTATTATGTCAGGGGAGATGGAAAGAGTGCTTTACACCATTCTGTCCACTGTTCCATTGCCTTGGCATAACAAATTCCAAGAGTAGCATGTATTCCCCGAGTGCCAGCACCAGAAAATCAATTCCTTTGAATTTTAAGCTAAAATCTAAAAATACATTTCATTTTATTATGGCCCGCCGCATTTGTGTGCCATCGAAATTCTCTTGCGCACTCAGAAGAACAGGAAATAAATATTATTCAAAGTTATTGCAGTATGAAGCACAGATTTTCAAAACAAAACTTTTTAAATCAGTTCCTGAATTCTTTTTGTCTGTGTATGACACGGTATTCTTGTTATGAATCACATGATTGATTGACTGATTAATTACATTTCTTTTTTGAAATGCCGGTTGTATATTTTGTTTGTTCCTTCTCCTAAATAGATGTGGCGGATGTGATAGTTTATTCCCATCTCTTATGCTTTTGGAACATCACAAAGAGGAATTCGAGCATTGGAGTGATGATGAAATTAGCCGGCGCGTGTGTTGCCGTCGCAATCGTGGTGATGATTACTTTACAGATACGGACTCTTTTACCAGCGAAGCGGAGAGTGAGGACTTGGAAAGATTGCTTTAAGCAAAATAAATAATAAAAAACAAAAGAAAAAAAATATACATAAATAAAATAAACACAGAGCGAAACATGAAACAGCACAGCTTTTAGATAATTTTAATTGAGGAAAGTCATGTTATATAATGACTTTCATATTAATTTCAAACTTCCTGTAACGAAATTCTGCTGCATGCACGAGAGATGTTTTTCTAAGAACTTTAAGTTTAATTATATGAAAAAGTTGATCAGCACAAAAGAGAAATCAAAAACAAAAGAAATATTTCAAATAGTTTTTTGATAAATATTTTTTATCAGTAAAATATTTTATGTTTGTTTTGAGGTATTTAATTACATTTGGAAAGAAGAAAGTTTAGCGATTGCGTTAAGTATCTGTTGGTAGGGGGATGAATTTCGAAATCTTTTCTTTTGTTTTATTATGAAAATTTTCTTATTTAATTCGATGTACATACATTTTGTGTAGCTTAAAGATGTCAAAATATTGTGATGTAATCTGATTATAATTTTTTGTAAACACATTATTTACTAACGCACTAATAATAATAACCTGAAGTAATTTTCCTAGAGCGCCTGAAAATATCGTTTTGCTGATCATAGACCATGAAGGGCTTCCCAATGAACTGAAAATTCCATTTGATTTCAGGATGCATTCTGCTCCATGACATGTCGTTGTAAAGTGCCAGAGAAAGATTCAGATGCGACTAAACTGTTACGTTTATAAAAATGTTTTAAGTACCTGTCCTCAGTTTCCGGGACTAATTAACGCTTCTGCTAACACTGAAAGGCAGCTCAATACGTCCTCTTAAAGTTATTATAATCAAAATATTACTTCCCAGTTTAATAGAAAATTGTAAATTTTAAGACTTAACGACTATGGAAATATTTCCGGAATATTACTTTGGGCTTGTCTATACAATCGGCCCGTTTGCTGCGAACACGTTGTTTGCAGCCAATCAATCAATAAGTATTTATTATTTTCTTATCTTATCTCTTTAAAGTTTAAAGCCTAAAGTGTGGGCTAGCTGTGTGGCATTTCTTCCAAATAGAAATTCCCCTCTTCCTCTAGCACCATTTTTGGTTTAACAAATCTAGTTGACCTTTTTATGCGATGGTTACTTGTAATTATAAGAATATCAAAGATTTGCATTAAGAGTAGTGGCGGTTGTATTTCATAGAGTTTTTGCGTAATAAGTAATTTATTTTTATTTGAAAAATTTTTAATGTAATTAAAAACATTCGAAGATGAGAAACTAAAACAGAAAACAGTCTGTAAAATCATATCAAAAGCAGGAGACAACTAAAATCATACAGAAAACAAAAATGAAAGCTTGTGACAGAATTTACTAAACACAAAAAATAAAGCAAAAAATATATACAATTTTATAATAAAAAAAAACACATAAAAGATGCAAACGAAAAAAATTTTAAATTTTTATTTGATAAAATTATTCACAGCACTGCGTCAATGAGTATTTCCAGTGATAGTTAATATACAATTAAGTCAAAGATATTGTGCGCATACTTTTTACAAAAAAGATTGCAGCTGCACAGTCTGTGAACAATTAAGAATTTGTTTGTATAAAACTTTTGGGATTCAAATATTCGAATATATATCATAGCAATCAAACATATCCGCGAAAACTATCTATTATATATAATGCGGCTAAAATTTAAACTTACAGTAAAGAAATTTATAAGGATGTAATAAATGATATGGACTTGGCACAGAGTCCTGCATCATATTTTGTAACATTTAAGAAAAGCAGAACAAAGAAAATTTATATAAGCATTTTTCTCGCTACAATCTCACTTTTACTTGTAAGCATTATTTGATAAAATAAGTATGAACTATAAAAACCTAAATGTTATATAAAACAGTGTAATTTAGTATAAATCTATGAAAAACAAAACAAAACTTGTATATGTATGTAATTATATATGTGTGTGTCTAAATGAAACATATAATTTCCTAAAAAATATATGATGATGTGTGTTTTGTTATTTAGATATTTGCAGATTAGTTGCCGTATTTATAAAAAGAAAGGATTTTTGGTTTGAGACTTAAAACATAATTCTTATGCAAGATTCAAGTTCACTTTATTTCTTATGAATTAGGCCTCAACGTTGTTGTTCCCAAATCATTATTATTATTTTCACTTGTTCTGTTACTTTCGTCAAAGTGCCGAAGAATTATTTGGTCAGCAGCCAAATCATTTTGTTATTTAAAGTCGTTTAAATTGTGAATTTTGTGTAGTTAAGAAGCCCCCAAACAGTCATTAACTTTAACAATCGTTTGTGAATAGTCACTTAAATTAATAAATTGAAAATTATTAGTCAGGATTTGGTTGAAATCTTTGAGCCCACAATTTACTTCTATTTTATTAATTGCCCGAATTTCAAATTTTTATTAAGAGTGGCATGTTTTAAAAGAATATAAATAACTCTGCACCTTTTAAATACGCTATTGCCTCTCTTCAACTGCCAACTAATTTGAAATCCATTTATTATTGTTAACACGAAATATGTACGTAGACACGTGTATTAACGAAATATTATATACAATACAAAAGGATAAAGGATTTTACAACTATTAAGTTCGAAAAGCTCTTTGGTACTAAAAGATTTTTCTAATATATTATCCCAAACTTTTTTATATTCACTACATTTACACTAAATAAAGCTAAAAGTGAGCTTTTAGCAAGTTTATAAGAAAACTTGAACAAACAAAATATACAACAATCACCATTAAAGCTTTCCAAGGATATAAAGATTTAGACGTACCATATTGTGGAACAAGTTTTGATATTAACAGTTAGTCTAAAAGCGAACTGAAAGTATATTTGCTTTTACTTTAAACAAGCTTTTGATATACATGGTAGAGCTTTTTAACATAAAGTTAATAAAATGAATTTGTCGCATTGACAGAGTTGCCAGCGCCGAAAGCAATAAGAAAATTAACAAAGAGGATTGTAACAAAGTATGAGATTTTTATAATATTAAATGAATCTTTAAACTCAGGAATGCCGTTTTGTATAGCTTTATTGGAATAATTAATATACTTTTTTATATATCCCCCACTGTGTGTTAATAAAGCGTATCTTTAGTTATGTTAACATAAAAATTTTTATTGTTTACAATTATGGTTTTATTTCAATCAACTCCTTCCTTCTTTTAATAATGAACTGTAATATATTATTATTTAAATATTTTCGTTTTGCTTTCTTAAATACAATCGTTGTTGCGTTGTGGTTGAACTGGATAGAGATAGTGTTGAGGGAACAGACGAAGACACATGAGCAGATGGCAAATTACATTTCATAGAACCTAAATAAATGAAAAAAATGTTTTATGTTGTTTCTCATATAACTCTTAAATTGTTCTTAAAAGTTTTTTCATTAACTCAAAGGTGTTGTTAGAATTACTACTACTTATGATTTGGTATAAGAGCAGCTGAAATACAATCACACAGGCAACATTTTTTAACTAACTCTAAATAAATACGAAAAATGATATTTCGTAAATTAAAAATAGCAGAGTGGTTTTTAATACAAACGGCGATGCATAATGTTAGAAAAAAGTTGAATATGAATCTAATTTGAATATTTATAGCAAAACGTTTATGATAAATATGCCATAAAGCTGTAGCTAAGCCACAATAATTTTGGTTTATTATTTCAAGTATATATATCACAGGCAAATATGTTCTCGAATAATAAAATTTATCTGTGCAACTGCTCACTTGTTTCTTGTTGTATGTATGATAATCAATTTGTATGTGTATGTGTAAATATGGAGCTGTTGCTCAAGCCATTATCCCAGCTATAAATATTAATATCGGTAATAATATGAGAGCTCTGTGTATTAACTAACCAACCTTTTCTTGTGTTGTTGTCTGCATAAATAGCTTTTTTACAAGATTTTTTTAAATCATAATTTAGTTTCTACCTTTTGATTGAAATGGACTTAAAGTATGTAAATAGCTGCCGAAAAAAAAACAGATTTTTGAATAATTTTGGAAACTTGTTTGTTTGTGTTGAATAAGTATTTAAGTCGCCGCAGAAAATGTTTTCACATTTAAATCAAATCAATTATAAACTCATTTGCATAGTAAATTCTTTATAATTTGAATTAATATTTATGACAGTGATGGGACCGTGATTGAATTGCGACTCTAGAAGGTATTAATATAGTACTACTCCATATCAGTATGTTTAGTTTGTTTATTACAATTAATAGAGTTTTTTAAGATTTGAGGCGTTTTTATTTCAATGATTGATGTTCGACATTTCGCCAACCATCATTTATCTTCTTTAGGAAAAAATTTGTAGAAATGATTACTTCGTTACGGTTTGGTTTTGTGTTCACTTTTTCGTTTCATTGGATACAATTTTACGCTAAAAATCTAAAATCATTTAACTATTGATGTCCTTTGTAAAGCATGTTCTATCAATTTCAAATAGAAAAAGTTACATTTGAAAATTATTTATCCAACTAGTCGTCCAGAAATTTGTGGTTTTAACGCAGCAGTTGTAATTGTAAACCTTTTTACAATTTTCATATTCACATTAAGTTGTTTCATAAAATTGCTGGAAAAAAGTATCGTTACAATTAAATTAAAATTAAAAGAGTTTGGAGTGGAGAAAAAAAGATTGGCAATAATATATTTTCACCACTGATTATATTTTCCAAAGAAACTGTTTATTTTCTTTTTTCCAAAAAACCAACTTACGGAGCGCTTTTGACCGCAATTGTATTATATCATATGTTTAATTATTTGAAATGAATGATACGACCATGGTGATAAAAAACTTACTCTTAGTCACAAAGTAGAGTTAATCGATTTGGCTAACAAAGCTTTTATAAGTCAAACTTGTTTAATATAAACTTTATGGCAGAGAGTTTCACCCTGAACTTGAAATCTCTTGCGAACTGAGTGTTTTAAAAATTTTTGAGTAATCAATGGGGCACAAAAGAATAAACTTATTCAAGTTCATTTCAGTCCATAAGGAATAGCCATTAAGTGCATTCGCTGGCTGCTGTGGTCAAGTTTTGTGTTAACGTCAAGGAAAACATCCACTCGAAGCAGTACATTGAACATTAAATTGTATGTCTTTATATATTTAGTAAAACTCTTACCACAAAAATAAGTAACTGCCTTCGTCAAATACTTCTTTAAGAACTTGAAAATGTGGCTCAGAATACTATTTTGTGTAAGTAAAAGTGATGTTTACAGTGCTTTATGAATACGTTATATATAATAGTAAAACGGGAAAGTATAAAATGCTGGATATATTTTGAAACAACAATAAATGTCTTAAAATAGCTTTTTGTACACAAAAAATACTTCCAAGCATAGAAAATGGCAATAGATTGCCAACAACTGCCAGTTACTGTCAGCAACATCGATGCTAGTAAAGAAATCTTAAATAAAATTATAGAAATATAATTAGCAACAGATTAAGTTTAGACTAATTTTAAAAACAAACAACAAATCCAGCGTCGCTTGCTTAAACACATACGTACATACATAAATACGTGTTTGTGTGTGTGCATTAACTCACATTCATAGAAAAATGTTATCAAGTAAATTGATAATTTTGTGTTTCCAGTTTTTTTATCTAATAACAACTGGTTGGTCAGCAAACACGTATCTCTTCGATAACAATCGTCATTCACCAGCAACAACAACGTACCATGGCCAACAACTTTTACCATACAAACATCAGCGTAATCAAAACCATGGAGCACCTATTAATTATGAAAAAGAATATTTTTTCTTTAGCGCTCCAGAAGATGTTAACGAAGAAACAGAAGCTTTAAATAAACGTTTATCCACCGTTAAAAGACGTCAGCAGATCATTTTTATTAAACCACCCGCAAATAGTGCTTACGAAGCGGCCTTAATGAATCTAATACAGCAGACGATTCAACAGAAGACACATATTTATGTTTTCGGTAAAGAGCAAAATTATCATGATGTAAAACAAAAGTTCCAAAGAATTCAACAGGATGTGCAACATAAACCGGAAGTATATTTCATTAAATATCGCAATCCCTTCGAAGCGCAGCGAATTCAGTCTGCAATAATGGAAAAATATAGAAGAGGAAGTGGCAACAGATATGATCCTTCTTCTCCTTCAGGAACACCTGATAATAGTCCTGTTAGCAAAAACTATGCCATGAACTTTTTGCCAACAGGTGTAGACGTAGTGCCCGGCAGTTCGTATATTCCTCTATTTTTCCTAATTTAAGATTAATAGACGAAATTTGAATACCAAGACAAGTGGCTAAGATTTATTTATTAGAGTGATTAATTAATTAAAATGATTTGTATTTTAATATTCATAAATTAATTATGTATTTGATTTTACGGAGTGCTAGAAACACTGGCCTACACATTTTTAAAAAAAGTTTAGTGTTTTAAGGTAATTTAGTGGCGTTTAATACGGAAAAACTTAGCCTGAGATTATATTTCTATTTAATTCGTGCGTTTTTAAATTTGTTTTCGTAAATTTAACAAATAAAATTGGGAAAAGAATTTAATATTTAATCCTTGGACTTATTTCTTCATCGTGCAAACGAAAAAAATTCTGCTTCTTTGATAATATTTAGAATATTATTTTGTGTACGTAAAAGTGATGTCCACAGTGTTTTATGAAATTATATATCTGATGTGTAAAAGCACAGAAACCAGGTTACAATAGTTTTGCGCTTAAATTAGCAGGATATTTTTTAATATCACATCTTTTCGTTGTGGAATTTAATGTTTTAAATTTTCGATTGATATATATTTCACATTCTTAGATTTTTCTTTCGTTTAATCAATCGATTCAGCCATATATAACCAGCAGCGATATAACAAATAGAAATGTCCTACAAATATTTTTATTTGCATATTCGCTTAATCTGCCAAAAGGTTCCATAGTGAGGTAAAAATATATTTAACACAAATTGTCCATGCAATTGAGCCAAACCAAACTTCCGTCAAATAAAACAGTTGTGTGTCGTCCAGCTATTTTTCTATTTATTCATGCCTATAAAAGCATGAGGAATTTATACAAGTTGATGACTGAGAAATTCTTATTCTGATTTTGCTGACGCAGCTGATTAGATACGATCAGCAATCTGATAAAATTAAAGATAATATGTACTCTTTTTATTGACAAAAAGGTGTAAATGAGTCATAAATAATAAATAAAAAATGCAGAGAAAAAAAGAAAAATTATAAAACAAGCAAAAATATACTCGTACAATGAATGAGTGTGCAGCACTCATTATTGTTTTAGTTTGTGCGCTTAAAATATTTATCTGCGTGCGATTAGACACCAACCAGAGAGTGCAAAAATAATATTTTGATAATAAAAGCAAATATTTTAAATAGAGTTTTTTGCAGAGAAAAATTAAATCAATAATTACAAAAGTTAACAAATGCCTGGCCGAACATTTACCCACATATAAAGAATAGTTAACAGAGAATCAAAAGAGTTCATTGATCAATTTATGTATCACTTTGTAAATCGTTATTTTAAAACTGAAGCAAATGAGGTTAAAGGAAATTAAAAAGTCAAATAACCAAATAGAATAAAGAAACTTTAAATTGTATCAAATGAAAACTATGGCGAAAGGGTAGGTAAAACTAAGAACGGGGTAAGTATGAAAAATATGAAATATATAAAAAATAAATACAAATATGACGCCAAAGTTCACTCAGAGCCCATATCAACGTATGTAATATTAGTGGAAATTCATATATAATTTTCAATCCCTCTCGAATACCGTAATTTGCCACCAGGTTGCATGTGAGTTAATCACATATTTTAATACAAAAAAAAAAAAGGAACACTGTATTACAAAGAAAAAAGTGGAACAAGGGAATTTGTTAAATGGACTAAATAACATGGAGTTGCATCACAATTTTACGCAGAGCCTTCTTTCAGAGGGGAAATGGAAATGTTGAATGGACATTTTAATATCCTGTAGGTATAACGTGTATTCAGCAGCGGCCAAATTCCCTTCGAATATGATCGAAAGTTTCAATTCAATCTAGAAACAGAAACAACTCAAATTAAGCGGAAGTTATTGAAATAAATGGCAGCTGAAAGTTTAATCTAAATGATAAAAATAAATCTGCAATTGAAGCGTATTAAAAAATTATCTGTCAATTTCTTGAATAGCGAAGGTTTCTTTGATAGTTGATATTAAATTTAAAACAATACTGTTTTAGTTCGAAGAGCTTAAAGAATAACACAAAAACCAGGTGGCGATAGCTTTGCGGTTAAAATTAAAGGGTTGTCCTCCTTTGAGTTAATAAATGAGTTACCAGATCTTTTATTAGGCCTTGAACAGGCTAACACAAGGGCAAGGCATTAAATATGTAGGGGTCATTCCTTGAATGATTATCCAAGACCAAATATAAACGTCGGACAGGTTAACAGAGGCATCAAACTGGTCACTGAGCAGCAATCCGCGGACAAAGTTTAACAATAAAATTCAAATGAGCAGTACAAATTTACCGTTCCTCAAATCTCTCTTCATAAAAAGGAATATAATAGAATATTTTATATATCAACGGGTCTAATAAAAAGGAATCGCCTAAATTATAAATTGATTGTCCACGCCGCCATATAAAATAACTAAATCATGATATTTTATGAACGAGATTTGACGCCCATTGACTTCACATTATAAAGCCCCGCGGGTTATAATGACCACAAATCGGAGAACTTTTACTTTATGTAACAAAACTTGCAAAATAAATTTATCTGGTATTTTTTGTTATACTTTTGCTATAATTGATGTGGTTGTTTATAAGGTTTTTTGATTTACAATAATTAATATGCGTCCATACATACAGTGTTTTTAGGATATATATGCTGATTGTGCAATACATTTGAATATTTCAAAACCGTATTCACAGGGATCATCAATCAAATCATGTTCTGCTTTGCAATCAATGACGGTGTCAATGTCCAGAGAAAATTGTTCATTGCTGGCGGTAAATTTTTCTTCATTCAGTTTCCCATTATCGTCAAGTAGCTCAAATTTTTCTAATATACAGTGACTAAGACACTTGACATTTTTCTCGAGTTTTGGATCTTCTACAATTTTTGCCATGTCTTCAATGTCATAATCGTTGAGGTCATGCTCTCCCTGGCATTCCTTAAAAACTGCCATAAAAATATTCTTGTGATCTTCGGCGAAAATCTAGAAAACACGTTTTGAATTTAAATTAAATTAAGCAAACTAGGAAAGTTCTATTGGATGCACCTCTTGACAAATTATTGCTACCAGAACAACAATAATTGAATTGCACGTAAACTTCATTATGAAAGGAAAAAGTTTTAATGATGACTAAATATTTATTTGAAATTGTGTGCTTTTTATATAAAATCTGTCTAATACAACAAGTTGTCTACCGCAAAATATACATATATTAGCACCAGAAATGTAGAGAAGAATAGATATTCGAACCGCGTGCATGCTTGGGAGTTATTAAAATTATTACAATGAAGTTTGATGCAAACTTTTTATAATTATAGTTTTCAGTGCGATTGTGACAAAAGTGTATCGAACAACTTTTTCTTTTGTAATAAAAAAATGAAACAAACTAGACTACTGATAATGATTTTAATTAATTTGTTTATTTTAATTGTGCTTTGCGCCGAATATGAATTTGAATTGAATTTGATTTGTGATTAAAGTAATAGTTGGAGAAAGCGTCAGCTTTATTTTTTGACAGTGCGAATAAGAGTACAACATCCAAAAATATTTAAAAGAAGTGATACCTATTTTCGACATATTGTTTGTTTAGTGAGGACGTTATGTATATTCACGAGACCACTTTGATTCTTTTAACCATACAATACCCCACATTAATTGTACATGCTGTTTTTGTTTTTGTTTTACCTCTACCAAATATGTTAAGGGGTATACAAATATAAGTTTGTCATTCTGTGTGCAATTTTAGCAATAAAAATGAAAAGGAGAACTTAAATAGGCGATGTCTGTCTAGTTGTCTGTCTGTGCCGTCATAATTGATGTGTTGGATATAATCCGAATTAAATTGCAATTAAAAGCCAGGAAAAACCGTTTTAATAATTTTAATATTTAGTAAATAATTTACTATAATTTAAGTTTATTGGTTTTATTTAGAGAAAATTAAAATTTTTTGGACGAAATAAACAGAAGTTTTACGAAAACCCATTTTATAAAAATATATTTGCTTAAAAAGAAGCATTTAATTTTAGCATAATTTTCAAATATAACAAGTATCTGGTCACATTGGCCCTTTGTTATAGGCATCTCTTTTTTTTCAAGTCCACTACTTGGGCGATTTCCTGTCATCATAAAAGGCACAAGAAGCCAAGGAATAGCTTTCAGACCTACTTAATTATTGAATACAATTACATAAACTATAATCTTCGTAAACATATTAGCCTATCATCGTCAAACAAGATTGATCGGTGGATTATATATCTTAAAGTTGTCCTAAACTATTTTTAATAACTTTTAATATATTAATCTTTTATAAAAAATATATAAAATTAAGTTTAAATTCGGTTGCCATGGTTTGACATGAAACCCCTGAATCATTTTCTTTTTTGCTAATAAATTTGTTTATTTTGCGGTCACAGTGAACAGTTTGTCTTTTATTATCAATCCGCTCGACGAAGAAAAATAAACAATTCAGAAAAGAAAATTATATTAGCATTATATGCGTACGTTATTTAATGAAGTGAAATTCATTTCATTTCCCAAATACCAAATTGAAATCACATTTAATTTGTAAACAAAAAAAGAAAAGAAAATACTGTAAAGCAGATTATCAAAGAGTTTACACTAAAACAATCAATGCTATTTTTAAAAATAAACATATTTTCATTTGTTTCTCAATTAGGCCATAAAAAATCCCACGTTTTTATTTCTTTGCTCTGCTGATCGTGAATCGGGCAGATGAACGAAGTTTGATTAATGGCATCACCAGCAAAAACTATTGTATCCAAATATTCTGTTGAACCTTTCCGGGTTATATCAAATAAAATTTATTGCTCCTTTTTTATTATGGTTTTGTTACAGTCGATCATAGAAAAAAACACAAATAAACTAGGAGTTCTGCTCGGAAACGAATTAATTTAGTAGACCACTGAACACTCTGATATCTTCCAATTCCATCTTATTCCAAAGCTGCTTATATATTGCAACACGGTGCGTGTAGTCTGTACAGATTTTTGTAAACAGCTGTCGAATGGAAATTATGTTCGCTTTCTATGTTGAGAAATATGAGATCGCTATACCCGTATATCGTATGTGAATTTCAAAACATTTTCAGAGTCTTTTTTAAAGTTTCCTGAGATATACTTTTTTAGTCGTTAAACACAATTACCAAAAGGGCTTTTTTTTCACTGAGCTTAATAACTTTTCCAAGACCTCTAATTTTACTCCTCTACGAGTGATAAAAAGAATTGAGTCGATTTAAATGTGTCAATCTTCTGTAGCGTTTCCAGATAAGTTTTTCAGAAACTCTTGCCTAATAATGATCTATGCAAATTGATTTCCTCAGGCCTTGGTAATTCTGTAATATATCATTTAAATTTTTAAACAATCGTGCAAAGTCAAGAAATGCAAGACTTGCTAATAAGCAATAGCAGGCATAGCCTCGCCTTGAACTTCTAATAAATCAATCGGTCTGGATTATGACCATTATACACTTGAATTAAAATCAATATATTTTTCTTACATTCAAAACAATAATTATAGTCCTTCTTTGTTTGGCTCAAAGATTTAATTCATTTAATGGCTGATCAAAGAGAACACACCACATTTTTGGCATTCGGCATTCGCGTTTGATTTTTGAAAAATCAAATCAGTAATTTCTTGGGAATGAACGTGTCACGTTCAAGACGAAAATGCCACAGCCGAGCAAGCAAATTAAATAACGAACGAATATGTACATTTAAAAATTTTGAAATAAACTAAACCAAAACTCCTACAAACAATAGAATGAATTTGCCGGTTTCTCTAGTAACAATTAATTTACTGCTGTATCAACTACATTGTGTCGTTCTTGTACCATCGAATCAATTCGAACTCGACTTTTCCAAAAATAAAACAAGTGAAAATGGCCAACAAGAACAAGTAGAAATTAAAAATCTGTCAAATGAAAGTGGTGAGGCTTTAGGCTTTTGTGGGAATGAAGAATATCGGCAAAAATTCATCAGTCATGGCAACAAGACTCAAATGATTTGGATCACTTGGAATCGTACGAAGGCAACTGAAAATGCCATATTGCCAAATATATGTTCAGCCGAAAACGGTTTACCCCTGCAAAGGCGCTGCTTTTATTTGCACGAAACCGCAGTGTGGGAAATGTATGATAACAAAACTGTTTTAATAGACTGCCGCCTGAGCCTGTTTTGCATACCAGATGCCTTCGATCATTATGTTGTGCAAGCAAATGGTGATCTAGAGAGACACAAGAATATCTGGAAGCAGGCAAGGATCGACGAATCTTCCGGCCTAAGAGATATATGTTGGCAGCCAAATGGTTTACATTTAACAAGAAAGTGTTTCTACGATGCTAAGGAAAAGAGAGCGCGATGGGCTTCGGTAGACCACTTAAGAGATGTCAAATGCTTGCAGCATTTACGACAGCAGACTATAAGTAACGAACTGAATATTTTACATGGAAATTTAACAGCATCAAACTTTATGTTACGTAGCATGGATACACGTCGCCAAACTGCTACGATTCTTCTGTCTCTGCTACAGAAACCGAAGACAAAACTATTGCCTGCTGATATCAAATTATCTAGTGACATTTTAAAAATTATTGCATCCGATTTTCAAGATGTGGAAATATGCAAACATGTTTTGAGAATAGCCCACAAAATAATGTCTGCCGACATGACAGTGTTGCGAATGTCAGCTGACCTGAATGCCACAAACAGTTTGTTGGCAACATTCGAAACTTACATGGATGGCATATCGGAAAAGATTGCTGTCAAAGACAAATGCCATGTAGTAACTCCTTCTCTAAACGGTTCTAAAAACTTACCTGATAAGGAAGACAATGACAAATCAATTGATACATTGAATTTATCTGATATTGGAGTATATGCTCATATTACGAACAACTTAAGCGTATTTTTTATTAATCCCTTTTGTGCCAATTTATCGGGAATTGCATTTTTTGCATCTGACCAGCAAGAGAAACATCTGAGGCAGCAAAAAAGTTACCAAAATCGTTTACGTTACGATCCTCTGAACGATGTTTACTATCGCTTCATTTCTATGAATGAATCTATTAACGATTTGTTGCTTGAAAATCATTTGGAGTTAGCCGCTTTTATACCCAACGACATTTGGGTCAATTTACAGCGTAATTTATATAAGTCATTCAAAGATTCAAATGTAGTGGTCTTCAAAATCTATGCGCATGATGGTTTGTTTGTTGAGCAAAACTTATCGCGCTCACGAAAACCTTTTGGAAAAATTTTATCAATATCTCTGCCGGGCTATACGGGTGAGTTTATTTTATTTTTAAAACTGTTTACGGATGAACTTTGATGAGTTTTTTCATCTATTCGTTATGCCTCTTAAGAACTCAAAAAGGCTTAGGAAAATCCCTGATCTATTTTGACATGTTAGCAAAATCAAACTCTCATAGTTAACAGCTTTTCGTCTTTTAGCTTCTCTACTTGTTTTTATTCTATTTCTTCTAATCAATCTGGCAGATATCAGATATTATGAATTTGCTTAATTAAGTATTATGCAGCATATCATAGATATACATCAATGACTTAAATAAAACAGTTTTGAATAGACTGCAGAATTATTAATACACATAAGCTATTGCAAACTTTTAATACATTGCGGATACCCCTATTATTTATAACAAATAAACCAACAAATATTTCGTGATTATCAATTTATTGATAATAAATCGCTCAACTGAGCTCATGCGAGGTGTGTTTGAAATAAACAGAAGGCGCTATTAGTCTGCATAATTGACTACAAGTAAATGAACTAGAAAATTATTAAAATAAACACTTTAATATATAAGTTTCTGTTAATAGTTATATATCTTGTGTGGTTTTCCCAAACAATATTACTGTAAAGAGTGAGAAACTATTTACAACCGGCAACAGTTTATCAAAGAGGGAATAGTTTCAGTCGCAACTATTTAGAATATTCAATGATGGCTATTTTTTTTATATAAGACAAAATTATAGAAGTTGCTTGTAAACGGTATTTACTGCTACACTAAGTAACACAGATTAAACGACTTTACTGCAACCTGCTCCAAACAAATGAACTAAATGTGGCTAGAAAAATATTAATGGCCCTGCTTTCAATGTTTTGAAACACAAGTGTAAAAACAAAATTTGCAGTCAATTGTTGCACTGGATCGCGGTAAAAAACTTAAACAAGTAGCGAAATATTGATGCGAAATATTATGCAGACTTTATTTAAATGGAAAAATAGCTACTACAATGCTCTGTAACCTTAGTGAGGACGAATCATATTTCCTGAAAGCTGTACATGTTCTTGACAATTAAATGATCATCAATAAATATATATTTTCAGATAGACTACCAGGACCTTTGCCATTTATTCTGCGGCACAAAAGCAACACAAAATATACAAAAGCAAGTCCTCATACCGGCTGTGGTTATTGGAACTATAGCACCTGGGTTGGAAGTGGAGTACACACGTATTCATCCCATTCTGAAATTTCAAACGATTTAATACTCTGCACCACCAATCATTTGACACAATTCTCCTACTTGCTAGAAGGCAACTACAGACAAAATGATTTAAGCCATGAGGTTTTGGTTACTGCTGTACACCAAGAAGCTTTAGATATAATATCATTGATCGGCTGCTCTCTATCTCTGTTGGGCCTACTGGGCATCTGGCTAACGGCTGTGTTGTTTAAGACTTGGCGCTCCGAGGCTTCTAATAAAGTTTTGCTTAATATGTGCGTGGCTCTCACATTACAAATGGCACTGTTTCTCTTTGTCAATACCGATGATATATCCCAGGCTTTAGTAGAAAACCACAATTATATTAAGTGCATTTTATTGGGCGCGCTTCTGCAGTATTCGCTGTTAGTCTTATTCAGTTGGATGTTAATAGTGGCATTTTTACAGTTCCAGCGTTACGTTACCGTCATTGGCATACAGCGTCCTAAACACTATATAATAAAGGCAGCTGTATTGGCTTGGAGTGTGCCTTTAATACCCACACTTTTGGTGGCTCTATTAGATTCGAAGTCATATATACCAACAACATATCAATTGGCTACCGATACGGGCATTTGTTATCCCTCCGGAAACGGTTTACGCTTTGGTGTCGTTCTGCCAGTGTGTTTAATAGTGCTGGCGAATTTATCAATATTTATATATGTTTTTTATAGTATTTCGCGCACCCTGAAAATGTCTATGCAACGGCATGAAAAGCATATGGTCATGAAACAAATACGCTTGTCCATTTTATTATTTTTTTTATTGGGTCTTTCGTGGATTTTCGGCATCTTGGCTTTTATGAAGGCCGGAATTGTATTTTCATATCTATTTTGCTTAACAGCTACTCTACAAGGTTTTATTTTATTTATATATTTTGTTATAATAGACAAAAATGCTCGTAGCTCTTGGCAGAAAATGTTGTGTCCCAGTTGTATCAAAAAGTCACGCCTTAAACAAGCCACTGAACTGCAGTCAATGACAACAGCGTCTACGTCATTGACCCACGAGACCAGTTCATCAAGAAATCATTAGCAGTCCTATTTGTTTCATTATTTATATAAATTTTAAAGTTAATTTTCATATTCATGTGTAAAATCCTGGAGGGAATCCCATTACATGCTGACATGGTGATATCGACAAACTGTCGGAACTGTTTTAAATATATTTTCTTCAAGCCAAACTTATCACTGAACAGGACAATTTTATATTTCATACTGCAGTTCACAACCGCTTACCATAAAAGAAAGCCTACATCTTAAATATTTGAAAACTTCAAAAATATTAAATTTTATTTCAATTATTTTAATGGAATTTGTTGTTGCCATGGAGAACCTCATTTGAGTCTAAATAATATTTGTACTCATTCGCACCTCTACATTTATGTCTCAACACACTCGATATGTATATCAATATATGAAAAAAATTTTTAGGTTGTAAAATATCTTTCCTATATCTAAAAAAAAAAATATAATGGTAATATCTTAAGTTATTTTATACAAATAAAGTTGTTTGTTTGAATGCTCTTTGATGGTCTGGGAAATTGGGAAAATTAATAAAACTCAAAGCCAAAAGAGGAAAAATAAGTAATTTATTTACTGCTCGAAATAAATAGAACCCTGATTTGGATGCATTTCAAATAAGCCAAGAGAAATGAAAATTTGTATATTAGGATCTTATGAGATAAAAGAATGCATTTTTTTCACGACATTGAATAAAAGAAGAGCAGAAATTGCCCATCAAAAATAGACACAAAATCCTTTGAAATTCTTAACAATTTTTATGCTTAAGAAGGGTACTGTTTTTTTAACTCCGAAATTAAATACCTGATCACTTAGTGTTCTCGATTCTCTTATTGTAACTGGAAACTACATCAATCATCGCTTATGACTTGGAAATCGGCTAAAAATTTCAAATAATAGTGTTTCTGTTCAAAAGCATAGAATACCACAAAAACGAGGTTGCGATGGCGTTGCGGTTAAAATTAGGCGGAAGTTGCAGAGGTGGCCTTTTAAGACAGCTGCTTTCCATATTTTCCTTAAAATGTTGAAAATGTTAATTTTCACGTTCTTCTGGTTCTTTGACCGTTTTTATTCAATAATATTCTCTAATATTTTTATGCTTGAGGTTTCTTTATTTTTAAAAAATTATGTGTTTCCTCAAATTTCGTATTAATTATTAATTAATGAAAAACACAAATAATTTTTTTTTAATAAAAAAAACTTTAAGCCTAAAAATAATAGAGAATATTGTTAGTGTTCACTTTTGAAGCAGTTTGGTTTCTGTGATTCTGCTTAATAATAATATATTATTTTAAATAATTGAAACTTTTTTCATCGTGCAAGTAACAAATAAATTTCAAATTATTTTTTAATCTATTTATAAAAGAGGACAAATCGTGTAAATAGTTAACATATCAAATCGGAGAGAAATAAAAACAAAGTAGCTTAAAAACAATCTCTCTCAACTAACAATATGAAAATGAACTCCTTGAAGCATTATATAAAAAAGCCTCAGAATTTCTAAGACTATCAAATCATTATTACAAATGAGAGCACAAGAGACCGCAAAACTGAATGATTTTGTTAATAACAGAGTCAATGTGGGACCATCACTTTCTTTATTATTCGTCATAGAAATATTTATATATGCCTCCATTGTAAGCCACAAACCATTTCATATGTCTTTCTGTTATGTACTGAGTCTATATTAATTTCCATGAGGGTTAATATACTGATGTGTCTCAGTTGTTGCAGATATCTTGTGCTGATAAGTTTATCGGTTCATAATGAAAATAGTTTTATTTCTTCTGCTGATTCTTGTAGCCGCACAATCATTATTTGCCCAACGAAAATGTGATAAGGAGTTCTTTAAAACGAGGTTTCGAAACGAAAATATGGATACTAGTGTTTTGTTAATATGGTTTCCAATAAACGCTGGAGCTCAAAGCGTTCTAAGCCTGTGTTCGAATGAAACTGGCCAGCCTTTGCAGCGCCACTGTGATTACAATCGTGCCAAAAACAGCGCCACTTGGGCCACAATCAACGAAAATATACAATTAGTCAATTGCAGTTCCATTCCACAGTTGTGCAACGAAGAGCCTTTCGAGCATAATTACATTAGGAAAAATGGAAAAATCGAGCATTTCAGTAATAAGTGGAAAACAGCAAAAATGACAGAAATCAGCGACTTGGAAGAACCCTGTTTGCTAAGCACTGGTTTGCCTTTAACACGACGTTGTGAGTATAGTCCCATAATGCGCAGTGCACAGTGGGAACTACTAAGTCCTGATATGAGAAATATTTCCTGTCTACGGGAAACTCGTGAAAAGCTTGTAACTTATGATCTTAATAATTTGTATCAGGAGACACAAAAGGATTATCAGGAGGATAAAATAAAACCCAAGGAAGTGGTGCAGCAAATGTCGGAACTATTGACAGCATCTCAAGCCATACGCATACCAGCCGATATAAAAATATCAAGTGATATTTTAAAAATAATTACAGAGGATAATAAGAGTCCGGAGCTTGTAAGCGAAGTCCTTAATGTCACCGATATAATCATGGCTGCTTCTCAGACTAGCATTATTAAGGCGGAGAAAGTCAATGCTTCAACGACGTTGTTGCAAACCATTGACAAGTACTTTCATAATGTGGCCGACGTGGTGGTGCCAACAAACAAGTGCCAGGATATAACAGATGGGATTGTTTACAAAACTCTGAAACGAACAAGCGTTTTCTATATCAATCCCGCCTGCTCGAATGTGTCCGGCGTAGCCATTTACAATACGAATGTGCGCCATTCTCATCACCAGCATCAGCGTTATGATGAAAATACAGGCCACTACTACCGATTTCTGTATTTGAATCAAACTTTAGATGAGATTTTAAATGAACCCGAACTACGTTTGGCAACATATTTCCCACTGCCGTTGTGGAACAATTTAAGAACGAAAACTGGCGCAGTTGATAATCAAACAGTTTTAACTTTTTTAATATTCCAAAATGATTTTCTCTTCGTTAATCGTACGGAAACAATAAGAAGGCCATACGAAAATATTTTGGAGATTTCAGTACCGAACTATACGGGTAAGTGGGAACGCTCATAAGGATGAATGTATATCAGTTGGGGTATCAGGGACAACCTGTTCCACATGCTTCGACCTTCAGGCATAGTGTGCTCATTTTAGTTGTTGTTTGAGTGAACAGTCATTTTGTATATTGTGTATGATCATGACTTACATCGAGCTTTATTCGCAGAGTTGAACAGATCAGTCTTTGTGTGGAATATAAACCAGCATCATGTTTAACGTAAAATTGGTTTGACCACAGCGAATAGACGAGCTCGACTAAAGTCTGGGTTTCTGCCTTTTGCAGAAAAAAAAGACGTGCTATTATTTATGTTTCTATTTTTTAGGTGAACTACCGGATGATGTACCATTTGTTTTTAACTATCAAACATCAGGATATGCGTCACATCATCCACCAGACTGTGGTTATTGGAACTACAGCACTTGGATTACAACTGGCATTAAGACAGAGTACAAACATATTTCAAACACCAGCAGTCTTCTAATTTGTCACAGTTCGCATTTGACACATTTTGCTGCCATATTCGGCATTTCGTTTACGTCTTCACTATCGCTCGGCGACTCCATAATGCTTAACATATCACATGACTTAATATTAGACTATATATCAGTACTGGGATGCGGTATGTCTCTAATCGGCCTCTCCTGTATATGGCTGACAGCGATTTGTTTCAAAAGCTTTCGAGTCGAGTCATCAAACAAAGTGTTGCTGAACATGAGTCTTGTTCTCTCCTTGCTGATGTTGTTCTTCCTATTGATGAATATACCGCAGTTGACGTCTTTTGTCGACATGGGGAATACGGTGCATTGCATAATTATGGGAGCATTTCTTCATTATATTGTCATGGTTCTATTCTTTTGGATGCTCATAATAGCAGTCATGCAATACCAGCGTTATGTTAAAGTGTTGGGATACGAACGATCATCGAATTATGTGACGAAGTATGCCATTTTAGCTTGGGGTATGCCGCTAATACCAGTTGGTCTTGTGGCCCACTTCCAGCCCCATACCTACATGCCGAATGCTGAAAGGTTACTTGATAATACCGGCATATGCTATCCATCGGGCGATAGCCTAACGTATGGCGTCATACTGCCAATGGCTGTTATAATCTTGGCGAATTTGGGCATATTCATTTACATATTTTGCAGTCTACGCCGTTCCCTGGGCAAGTTTGAACGTCGTTCTGATAGAAAAAATTTACTTATACAAGTTCGAGTGTCGGTTTTGCTATTCTTCTTGTTGGGCATCTCATGGCTATTTGGGCTGTTATCGCGCCTCGAGAGTAGCCCAGTATTTTCCTATATATTTTGTTTAACCTCTACTTTGCAGGGATTTGTGCTTTTTATTTACTCCATCATCGTTGACAAGTCCACTCGAGCGTCTTGGATAATACTGATCTGTTGTGCTAAAAGCTATAGGACAATGGAGGATAGGAAAGAGTATTTTAATTCCACACCACGCCAAATTAAAAGACATCACTAGCGAATTACAGATACTATATTTGTTTCACAAGTCAAATACTGCAAATTAGTTAAGCTTTGCTGAAAAATGTTTTAAAATAAATTTTTATGAAAATTATGTTTCAAAGCAAACATCGGGTATATATTTTTTATACATACTTTTTATAAACAGCAGTTTGTTTATAAAGGGGAAATAAACTGTAAAAGAAATAATTATATTTGTTCCACGAAAACCACAAATAGAATTTGCGGTGAGTTATTCGAAGTGTTGGAAAAAGTAAACTTTGAGTCATTGCGGAGAATCATTTTTTACATTCTCAAGAGTAGGGCCAGCAATTCAAACAATATCTATTGTTGTTTTGAGAGATAATGTTTGTAATTGAAACAATTTTATTCAGTCAATTTATAATTGAAATATAAATTAATTCTCGCATCGTTATTAAAAATGTAAACACTTGTTATTCTAAAGAGAATCAATTCAAAGTTTTGACGTTTTCAGTAGAGGCATACAAAATTGGTTTTTTTCATGTGAATAAACTGAAAATTTACAAACTTTGAGTTGACTCTCTTTGTATAGTTTGGATTCGTGAATATTAACTAGAAAATTTTCTATAAAAATCTGTGAATTTCTAATGGAAATAATATAGATTTGCAGTGTTCTTCATATATAATTTTTCTAAAAAATGTATATCAAGCACTCTTCAGCCCTCTATTATTATCTGTGAATACTGCAGTTCGTGTTTAGTTCACGTGTATGAGACTATTTTTTCGGCTTGGGTCGGAACTCAGCGGATAATTCACACATACGCAATTCATTGTGGCAGAACTAGGAAAATAGTTTATGGCAGGGGACTATGGCGAACTATAAAGGATGTTTATAAATCTATACTCTATATCTTAGAAAGAGAAGGATCCCAAAAGATTATCAATTAATCGTTATCAATTTCCTTTTGATTCAGTAATGTTGACTGGTATATTTTGTTACTTAGAAATCTTTTTAAAATTTTTATTGAGAAACCTGACATCTACCTCTGAATGCTTTTTGGACTTATTGCGAACAAAAACCATTCAAACAGCTTTGAAAGCTTTCACAAGTGCTCTCCTGTTCATTCAGCTGAGAACTTTTAACAAACGCTGACATTTGTCCGAGGTCCTGCCAGGCAAAGCACTGCAAACAGCTGTTTCATTTACAAATAAACAATCATGACCGCCATTTATATTACTGCGTGTAATTGCTAAGATTTCCTTAGTCTGAAGCGACTCTTTGTAAGGAACGGAAGTTAATACGGCACTAAAAACAAGTTTAAGGCAAAAACCGAACGGGATATATATTAAACGGTTCTCCAATACTACTTTGATAACAAGCAAACAAAAAAATATATAAGAAAGAATATAACAACAAAAAATCTATACATTCATTTATGCGGATGTATGTGTACATCAGATACCATAAAGTTTACAAGTATTTGCTATTGTGCAGTGCATTTACAGATGTGTAGATGTGTTAGAAAACATATAAATTTTAAAGCTACAGAATTGTTTGTATGTGTTTCTGTATCTGTGCTCGAGTGTATTGTTATATATATTAAGTTTTTGTTATTAAAGCTGTTTTTATTGTATTAGTTGATGTGATTTTTTCGTTAATAAAAAAATCTATTAAGAAATAACTTCAAGTAAATATGAATATGCATGCATTTGTGGGCATAATCCCTATGAGATGACAGATATTCATATGCACGGTGTCTGGGCACATTGAATCTCGAATATATGCGGTAAAATAGTGAATTTATCAAAAACCATGTATAAGTAATCAAGAACAAGGAAACACAAGTTGAGTGATCCTTTAAGGACCAAAATAGCAATGCTGAATTGAAAAGTTATTTCTATATGAAAACTACAGCAACCACTAGCACGAGAATATAGAAATACAATTTGAAATAACTTTTTTTCTTATTTAGTTTTACTTTAAAAATTTATCAAAGTTATCGATTCCCTTAATAACACTTGTTGTAAGTCAGTTTATTTAGTGCAAAGCAACACATAAACTGAAACACTTGCATTTCTATTCGTTTTTTTCTCTGGTTCTTTAATGTTTAATATCATATTTTGTAAGATTTATATTCCTGCAAATCACTCTACATGGCGAGAAGTAAATATTTACAAACTATTTTTAAAAGTGTCCTTGGGCAAAATCTTTTTATAGCTAATTAAGAAAAGAAAAATGGGGTAATAAAAGGGTTGCTAATATTTTTATTAGTTCCAAAAATGAAAGATTTTTTCGTTTCCTTTTTTCAGGCAGGACAACCTTTTTTACGGTGACAAACATATTTATTTCACCTTGAATTTATGCACCGTTACTAGGTAATAGTGTGTAGATATGGTTTGCTTTTATACCCGGACTTTTTTTTATTAAATTGGTTGTTATTTTTATCAAATATAAATTGTTGAATATTGTTTGTCTATGACAGACGTGATATCGAATGTATTTAAGGACATTCACTTAAAACGTTTTTTTGTTTTTTCACTAAAAGTGTAGATCTCAGTGTTTTTTGTTTCTTTCCTGGTACCTTATTATTTTACCTTAAATAGAAACAATTTTGAGATAAGTTTTTGCTATTTAGATATATGGAATATCACTTTTCCGTCAGTAATTAATTTTTTGTAAACATAACTTAGTCGTATATGTTTTTTGTACGAATTTTTGCTATATTTTGAAATTAATGACTGAAAGTCTTAATTTCAAATACAAAAAGAGAAACATTTTAAATATTTGAAATTTTGAGAAACAATAAGAATTTAACACCAGTTTTAAATATTTAACTGATATAGCAAAGCAGAACAGTGTTGTTTTCAAAAGCCCTTTTTCACTTTCAGCTTCAGTACTCATGAATATTTTTGCTTATCATCACTTATTAAGCGGCCTACTTAAATACGATAAAAGCGTTCAATTACAAAGTTTTTATGAGGAAATAGCACACGGCAGCTGTACGAAATTAATAGTAACACTCATTAAATATTATATAGTCTGATAAAATAGTTAGAAAGCATTTAAATCGATCTTAATTTTTTTAAATTTTAGCCACATATTTTTATTCTCGAAACTCAGTGTCAAAATTTAGTATTGGTGTTCGATTAAATGAACAGAAATCATCTTACTCTCATCATTTTACTCTCATTTGAGCGACAAAGTAAAACACTCACAAGCACTGATGATGTTAGTGTCATCTCTGCGCAAACAGAGCTGTGCTTTTTGTAACGCAAGACTAAAAAGTAACGGAATACCAAAAGCATCAGCCAAAATGTATCTAAAGGAGATAAAGGACTAAACCTATTATTTCTATCTTGATTTTTCCAAATAGAAAGTGTCATATATTTCAATTTGGGTCAACCTTTAAGCGGTTCTTTTGATTTTGTAGCAGATAACCAAAGATTTAAGCTTTGACTTTTATAGATTTTTGCATGACGACTCTTCTTACAAATCTGTAACATGCTTAATTTTATTGTGTTAAGCAATCCAAAATGGTAGTATGAATAATTTCATGCAACAACTGGACTAACATCGAATCTAAAATAAAACAAAAATAGCCAATCAGATTTGCTTTATTTAAAGTAAAAAATAAAGACAACACGAATTTAGCGAATCTCCTTTATAACAAAATTAATAACGATCAAACATTCTTGGCAATTGTGTGGCTCAAGTTTGGTCGTTGGCTTCACCATCTGTATATTTTCATAGAGCCTACATATCCGCTGGCCTACATATTTCTTTATTGATTTTCTCAATACTCCTAAAGCAGCACCACACTCAGTTTTCTGAAATATTGCTGTTATCCATCGTTCAAAGAAACATTCTGATGGTGTTACGTCAAAACAACATGTTTGTCTTAGTTCTTTTTTTTTAAATGGAACATTTTCTTAAAGTAGTTTCTGCAATTAACACACAAACCTGCAGTTATTTGCATGCATTCGCATGCATGTCTTACAAAATTAAGGTGTTTCTTAAGGCAGTATACGAATCTGCATGCATACCCACGTGCATGTTATTAATATATGCACATACTTACAGGCGTATTAAACATGCCATGCGGTAATAACACAATTTGATTACTTATGACTTTTAGCCAAAAGTACTAAGTAGCGTATATTCACGAGGGCAAATCGGTAAGAGCTAACGAACTTAATAGTATGTGCATATACAAGGCGCAATAAAAGTAGGTAAATATTTCATATATCTGTGTGTGTGTATCTGTGTTGCTTTTTAAATACATTTTATTGTTATTGAAAGCCTTAAAATGTTATACCTTCGAGAAGGGCTGAGGTATGCCCTTCGAGAAGGGCTGAGGTATGAGAGACCTTTATAAACCTCTTTCAAACAGGTGCAAGTTTAGGTAAAGTCAGATTAGAAGCCCAAAACTGCCAGTAAATACGGAGGGGTCAGTGGACTTATTGTGATGTATGGAGGACTTCATCTTAAACAATCCTTCGAAGTTCTTTTATTCCAGTTACTGAGATGCATCCACGACTTTTCCCAAACTTCCATGTCTACCAGAAGAAGTGAAAGTCTAAGTATCGATCTAAAGGTAACAAATAGTTCAGCGGCATTATTTTCAGGTCTTAGAAGCTGCATGGACTTACCTTTCTTATGTGACGGCAAAGTCCTTTAAAGTCTTTTAAATATTTTGCAAGTGGTAACTCTAGAGTGGCTAAGGGCCACTTCTTCCAAGGCCTGTATTTAAGCTCCGATTCACACATGGCAGAGTCTATTGTAGTGCCCTCTCTTCAAGATCAAGTATTGAAAATATATCATTAAGAGTCAAAGCACACTTCCGTTTCACGATCTAATTGCGAGATATAATTTTCACAGCATCAATTATTTTTGAAATTTTCAAAACGGGTTCTGCAGAAGCGTCGGATAACCTGGGAGGTACCAGAAAATACCACTACTTCTATCCATAAAATCCAATTAAACGTATTATCTCTTGTCCAGTTCTTTAGGGATCTACACTGTGAAAAGTTTTTGAACTGAGGACGCAAATCATGTATTCAGTTTGCCTCTTCAGAATCTGTTCTCCTGGATTTTGAAGAATACATATATTTTGTAAATCAGTCTTTTATCAAGAATGGGAAGACCCTTTTTACAAAAAATTTATTCCAACAGAATGTTGATATCCTCGATCTATAATATTTTATTTAACTCACACTCCATACTACGAATATAAAATACTGTTGATTTCTTTCGTTTTAAATTATTTATATATTTAAGTAACGCTCTACTTTATTTTAATTTATGATATGCAAATATTGTTAACTTAAGCCAACAATAATTAAACTAACAATTATTCATGTGTATTTATAATGTGTTTTAAAGTAATTTTTGCCGCTTAATTTCAAAAGTTTAATTCGCCGCCACGCAAGTTATAGCCAAATAGTGCAGTTCGCTATTTTTAATGAGCAGCGTTTGTGTTTTTACAGCAACAGAAGCATAATAAATTAAAATGAAACCTCAGAGAAATTAAAAAAAAAACAAGCTAAAAACAAAATAAGTGTATTTAAATGAATAAAGCGTTAATTAAAAAATAATAATATATTGTGTGGTAATTCCATCAAGTTTATTAGCAGTGATTTAATAACACAATTAAAATATACGTGCTTTATAATATTTAAATTTGAAAACGGAATTAAAGTTTTAGTTCATTTTTCAAATCCAGTTGAATTAAAATTTTAATATTAAAATACAGCGAAGGATTTTAGAATGGTAAGTGAGAAATAATTGAGGGCGTATGATTAAAAAAAAAAAAAAATAAGTACACGTTGATGTTTTATTTATCTGGTTGCTCTAAAACTAGAAATGTTCGCTTTTAGGGGTCAGTTCTGATTTTTTTATATTTCATTTGTAATTTTTCGCTTAGAAACTTAAAATTTATTTCTTTTTTGACGAAAGTCAAAAGCCTTAGCTTTTTAAAAGCTGAACTGAATCAAAACAAACCGGTGGCGAATATGAACCGATTTTTTAATTTTTAAAATTATATATCTCATCCGTTAGTGCTTTCGACTCTTTTATAATAATCGAAAACTACAGCAATCACCGCTTATGACGGAGAAATTGCTAGATTTGAAAATTAATTTAATAAAGTTTTAGCTCGCAGATATCAAGAAAATGGAAAGACCATTTTTTTTTATTGAGTTTGGCTTAATTCACTCTTATATCACTATTATCTTATATTAACTGTTTATTTGCTATAGATATATTAATTTTGTATATATTTATTTTGTGTCATTTCAGTACGGGTTTGTTAATTACGCCCTGGAGCTGTTGGTGCTCAAGCATTTTGGCGAGGAAATATGGGAGCAAATAAAGTGAGTAATGTCTTTGATTTAATACCGAAATTCAAGTGTTTTCTATTTAACTTTAAATAAAACTCGCCATTGCAATTCAACTGAATATTAATAAAAGCAAAAATGATAAGGCCACAATGACTTAAATACAAATTATTTCATTTAACATTTTTTATCTTGACTTTATTTATTCTTCGTCGTTTTTCATGCCGTAATCTCCTGTGTACCAACATTAATTTAAACTGAACTCATATTTAAGCACATGAACGGTATAAAACACTGCAACAAAATCATAAATACACAATTATTCATGGTCACATGCTCATGATTGTAGGTGTGTAACATTAATAATATATGAGATACGACTACACATTGTTGGTTGCCTTCATGTGTTTGAGTCATTAAATGCTACTGGTCATCTTCATGTTGCATTAAGCACACATTGTGTGTTTGTGTGTGTATGTGTGTATGTGTGTGTGTGTGTGTGTGTGTGTGTGTGTAAAAAATTATATATAATTATCCTACAGACAAATGTTGCACACATGAAAGCAAAAGTTTATGGGAAACATAAACAATAAAACTATCGTTGTTAGATGTGACATTTTTCTTTAGTTGTTTTTATTTTTCATTTGATCTATTAAATGTAGTCTGCATTTCACATGATTTTGTGTTTAAAAAAAAACGACAAATTGTACTATTCAATATATCGGGAAATAGCTGCAATAATAAAATAAAATAACGAATAAAAACAACAGAGGAAAACCTGTTAAAATATTTTTCAATTTCGCTGTAGGAGAATTTTTTAATCATAGAATTAAATACGTTGGAGATAAAAAATTTAATATGTATTTTTAAAATATTATTAGTAAGAGACTAAAAATTAAATGTTGATCCTTTTGCATTAAATACTGGAGGAATATAAATTATTATATAGTTCACCGACGTAACCATCGAATTTAATATTAATCGTGTTGATGCTTTCTTCAGGAAACCTTTGCCCAAAATTTCTTAAAATAGTTAAAGATATTATTTCAAACCTCCACATAACCCTAGAGCACTATTCGACGTAAATCTTACATATGCTGGTTGCATAAGCCGCCAGTTGCCTTTTTAAATAGGTTTTCAGAAAACGTAGAAACATAATCAAAGCATATTTAGTCACACGTTACCTGTCAGAACGTGAACATTAAAAGGCTCTACTTGAAATGGTACACAAACACATGAGCCTTCATTTTATTGCAGCTATTATTTAATATAAAACAAGAATTTGTTTATTGCCTTCAAAATAGTTTTTATTATAAATCAATTTTATTATTTAATAAACAACTACAAATAAAATGAAAAGAAATTTACAGAATTAATTTCGTTGATTTGAGCGGAAATGATTCACATGGCGATAGTACTAATGTAGTGTTAAATAGCATTAGTATTCTAGGGTTAAGCACATGGGGAATTTAAGAAAAGCAAGAAGAATATTACAGAATTAGCTTCACTACTTTAAGCGCATGCGTACCTCTACTTGACGTGGCGATAGACTTCACATGCTATTAATTACTGCTAGTGTTCTAGGGTTAAATACATGAGGAGTTAAAGCAAAATGAGAGGATAGTTACAAAAATGATTTTATTTACTCAAGCGCTTTATGGCCAACTCCACAGCTAAAATTCACTTGACGTTATTATAATTGTAAAATTATATAGCGTTAATGTTCGAGGGTTAAAAGAAAAAGGAATCTTAGAATTAAAATCAATAATTTTTTAAATTTTACAGAAGGTATAGGTTTTTTATATGAGTATATGAAAGGATTTCTAGTAGCGACTACCGAACTTGCACTCTTCATAGTTGTCATATTGTTAAACTTACATCGGCCGTTTATTTATTCATTCTGTCTTGCCGTGAATTTATAAAACGTTAAACAAAGCTTTCTGATATCAAAATGTGTTCTATTCCGCATCCTTTGTCTTCTTAATTATCCTGCCAACCACCAGTTTCATGTGTGGTCTACAACTTCGATACCGCTGGTTTAGTTTACTGTTTCTATGCAAAAGAATTGGAGACAGTTTATTTGGCGTCACTCACAAAAGCGAATACAAATTTGATCATTTAGCGCAGGAACCTGGGGCTTTCATTGGAGTGAAATTCAATTCCTCCGAGAACTGAGTGTTAACAACTGCGTTCTTAGCCCAATTTTATGTTTCAGCGAAGAGGTACATTTGCTTTTCAATTGATGAGTAAACAAAATCCATAAACTTCGTTCGGACTTTTTAAAATGTTGGGTCTTAACAACTCAACAACATTGTTATACCCTGAATGATATATGATTAGAACGTGTTTAATTTATTTATTGCTTGCAAAATTAATAATCTAGTTGTGATTGAACACCTTTAAGAAAAATGTCATCAGGACTGAAGGAGGTGATTTGTTTTGCGCCATAAAAGGTGAGTGTCATGTAACAAATCTTTAGGACAAATGATAGAACGCTCGACTACTTAATAAAAGTTAACAGTATTTTATAGTTTCATGTGGCTGAAAATTGCTTGTGTGCCGTTTGCTTGAAAATAAATCTTAAAAGGCTCCATTTCTTTGCATGTTTTCTAAGAGTTCGTTACTATACAAGAGATCTGCTGAATACGGATAAATATAATACTTCAGCATCTTCTTCGACGTGAGTTTGTTAAGTATGAAATTTTCTTATTTCCATTAATAAATGATGATAAATTAAGCAAATAAATTTTAAGTGCTGGATCCAAATTTACGTCGTGGCTTTTCTAGTTGGTAGTTTGATTAATTTTACATCGACGACGTGCGAGGCTTCTCTGTTTTCTTCTTTCTATATCGAAACTTTTCTATATAATCGTTTATTACAAAACAGGACAGTCTGAGATTTAAAAATTAGGAAACAATTGGATTGTGTTCTTCTCATTTTTAAGAGGAGTAGGGACAATCGTTTAAACAAATTATTATCAGCCTGTGGTTGTTATGAAAATATATTTGATATTTCTATATATAAAATTAAGTTGATTATATTTTGTACGTCTATTTTTGTTGGGCGCCCAGTTTGCTCTAATATAAATTTTACTTTAACTCGCCTTCACTTATTCAATGAAAATTCTATATTGTCTTACATCTGCTATTAACTTTTGTTAATGATTATGGTTAAATACTAGAAGTCGAAAATGCGTAAAAGTCTTCACAGTCAATTGTTTAACATAATATATATTTCTCATAATAATAAAATATCCAATTAATAATATTTTTATATGAAAATACGCTTCCATTTGGAAGGCACTTATTAAGTATAGAGAATATTTGGTGCTTAATTTTGAGAGTTCATACATTCAATATAACAAAATTATTGCGTTTCCTTTTTAGCTCGAATATCAGAAGTTAGTATATTGTTATCATACTTTATTTTCAATATGAAAGCAAAAATTTTCAACCACTCCTCATAATTATTATAATTTTTATTTATCTTTTACTTGCCTTGACATTTTGCATAAGATAATTTTCATTCTGACAATGGCAAATAAATGGGATCAGTAAATGCTCACGAGTAGAGCCTCATTAATCATTAAAGATTGTGGAAAGAAAATGTATATAATTCTGGCAAATAGTTCCTTGAGCTAAAATAATTTGTATTATTAATCAACTCTTGAGAGCACGTGACAAAATAAAATGATGAACACAAATATTGATATACAAGCGAGTGT
Source organism: Linnaemya vulpina (assembly GCA_963675445.1). Classification (NCBI taxonomy): domain Eukaryota; kingdom Metazoa; phylum Arthropoda; class Insecta; order Diptera; family Tachinidae; genus Linnaemya; species Linnaemya vulpina. The sequence continues at coordinate 24,108,489 of OY776277.1, forward strand.
CAATGAGTGTACAATAATTTTCAAACGATGACAACTTTATTACTTATTTGGTGTTGTTTTATTCGAATTATTGGCACTTCCATACTACACAATAGATTAAGAGGAAGCCAAATAGCAAATGTAAATGACACATACACACGCCACTAGTTATTTGGCTTTTTATACCAGCAGTAGTGGTAACTGTAGTGGTAAGGACTCATCTCTTAGCGATATACTTAAGCCAGTAGATCTCTGTTGCGCTCCCTCAAGGCACAGAAACCGAAACATCACCTTCTCTAAGCCGGATTGTAGAAATTTGTTATGCAACTGGAATATATAGCCAATATAGTCCTATTTCATCCAGTTGTAGGACACTATCTTAACATTAAATAAAGGGAAAATTCAGGGAAATAAGTACTCTGGTACTTCTGAAAGCACATGCATAAAAATGTTCAAGTGAATATGTTAGGAAATAGTATTTTGTAAATCTGAAGTTGATCTACTCTCAAATCAATTAAATTTCTAATTTACTTTACTTTATCGTGTGCTACAGAATACACTGCAACACCCTGCTTCCTTGCTATTCTGGCATTAACTTGACAGAAAAATAAGAAAAAGTAGTACAAGAAATTTTCATTTCATAGTTCAAGCACAACGTATGGCATGAGTGGGGTTCATCCCCTGATTGCAGTTTTCAGTAATAGAAAACTGCCAAAGCATATGGAAACATATTTGAATTTAAGAAAAGTAACGAAATAAAACAAAACCATCGACTTAACAATAAACTGTATGAGCAGACAAGAAAACTTACTTTGAGTTATGAACTGAAACTGCAGCTGCATATTGTTCGACCTTTTCTTTATGAACAATCACATGAAAAATAGATTTCCATTTGGGATAAGAATACCCATGAAATCTGTACTTCAACATTCATAAAATCTGCATGCTGCCATTCAGACGAATATGAATAGTAGTGGCACAAATAAATGGGCATTGTCCTAAATTTACTTACCTTCTATTTAATACAATAAGGTTTGTTTCAATGTTCTACAAAACAAAAGTTTGATGTGGGATTAAAGAGTGAGTTGAATAAAAGTTTTTAGAAGAGCTCAAACAAGAGATGATGGTAAAACACGCATTTAAATTTTGCGGTTGAAACTTCAGTGAGCAGTTAAATTAAATAGAGTCTTAAATGTCAAAGTGGCAAGCTTTTTGCGTATAATGAACCGTATGAGAATACAAAAGTGAAGATAACAAAGAGTTATTTTATATACCGCGGATTTAAAAGTACGAACAAAAGAATCGCTTTAAAAATTTATTAAATATTCCATATCTTTTTCTTTGTAGAATCCAGCGTAGGTTAAAACAATTAACAAAATATTCAAGTGAAAAATACGTTATATTAGCGCAAACTTGATGGAAATTTGCTGTTGGTAAAAAGTTTTTATCTTCTTTTCTAATTCATTTTCCTTTTTTGTCAAGTTAACAATTTTCAGATTTGCATATTTGGTAAAACGCACTGAAGCATCAGAGATCGATACTCTTTTGTTAATAATTATTTTGTATAAAGCCAAAGTTTCTTGGTGAACTTTGAGGTTTAACGTTTGAACTCGATTTTAACTTTTTGCTTAAATTAACAAAACATTTTTGTCAACATCTTTAGAGGGAAAGATTCATAAATAAATCTTCGGAAAAGTTATTATTTTTTAACTGGTGTGACACAATAATAAAAAAAGTATTTACTTATTCAAATACCCAACTATGCGCTGCTGTCAACGGACTTAATTTTTTCAAAAATAAAATCAAGGTTCATATTATGGTCCATGAAGCTAATTAATGTACTTTATTTGTCCTGTAGCAGAAGATTACCGTCATACTTACTCTTTATACTAGAACTAAAATAAAGGGATACTGTATAGAGTACAAACTAGAAAATAGAATATTTTTGTTTTTAGCTATATTTACTTTTTTACTACGACGATGAATTTTTTGCTGCAGGTCGATAATGGTTAGCGACCAATGACATGCCTTCGGCATTGAGACAAGTCAACAACAATTGACACAATCCTGCACTAAAGCAGATCAGAAAAATTCAGCACGATATTCCAGTCTGAGTGCGGAGTCGAATTCGGAATCTATTCTTGTGTCAACTACTTCAGCTAACAGCTCCCATGCGTTTCCAAATATGGATGATGTTCATCCGGCCAAAATAAGTTATCAACAAGATGAGTTTAAGTCATCTACTCTATAACAGTTTTGCAATGATTCAATGCATACCAGCAGCGATCTCGTATTATTCTTGTTATTGTACATTCAAATATACGGTGCGAGATCGATTTTCGTAACCAACGACTATTGCAACATGCAATACTCTAAGCATTAAGTTTTTGTAAGTGCAATATTTGTTATGCGCATTAATAATTCATTCTCTTTCAAACCCAGCTTTTATGCAAGCGGTTTTTTATTTTTGCTATAATTTGAGCTGTACTACGTTCTTTAGTACATGACATTATCAATTGTCGTCGATAATGTTCAGTGAGCAAAGATATGACTGACGTTGGTATTGAAACATATAGACAACAATTGAAAAAACCATTCAAATAATTTAGTTTCACATATGAATTTAATCATTCGAGTGAAAGAGAAAATATTTCACAGCTACTTGCAGAAGCATTTCTTTACAACTTCTGTGAGTTCCTAATTTTATGAGTTCCTTCAGCAGAGAAATATAATGAAAACTAATTATATAAAATATTTATATACTTTTTATTCTTTTAACTTATTTATTTATAATTATATAATATAAGTCATAATCTAAAATACTTTTGTTTGTTCAAAAATAATTTGTCACCAACTGCAATACATGATGGTCCAGTTGCAAAATAAACCCTCTCGGACTGTGTTAATCGAGACTTCACTGTGTGTAGTTCAACTAAATTCTAATTCATACTTTCATTAAATTAATGAACATCATTTCATATTCTTGTTTCTCATATTCTTTATGTGAAAAAAACTACAATGACTCCATAACAAAATGGTTTATGCTATTTACACCTGCACAATATATTCACGTGTAATTTGACAGAATTAATGCGGCACAACATAAATGCTTTTTGTTCTTATAAAGTCTGCAATTAATTATAAAAGCTGTTACTAATTGTATGAAAATGTTTCCTGCGGTGCATTTGTAACAAAGTTTCAGTTAACAAAAGATGTTTACGCTTGAGCGTTAAATACAAACGAATTCGTGTGTTGGTTTATTTCGTTTGAGAAACGGATGTTCATATTTGCAATTTAATGCTACACATTTTATTACAATTTGCATACCCACTTGTTTTTAACAAGTCATTAACTGTTAAAGTGCAGTGGAATAATAATAAATTCATTTAAAGGATAATTTTTAAATGAACGTAACAGTGGTATGAAATCGTTGCTTTGAATATTTGCATTAAAAAGGTTCCTCATAACTGAACAGTTTCATAATGCATGTGTTTTAAACGACTAATTTGCTTAAGATCACATAAACAAAAAGTTTATTACAGTCAAATTAATTACAATTCAGTCAATTGAACGTAATTATTTAGAAAACTAAAACAAAATTATTGCAATCATATGGTTTTACAATTTGGATAAGATCTCTTTTTGGAAATCTAAAATCATCTGCCATCAAACATTTAAATCCGTTTGAATGAAATTACAATGACTAAAATGCCAAATGCCATGACATCGCATTCAAAAAAGAGCGAGCATTTATAATCAATATCGCTTATACCAGTATTAGAATTTCGATGTAATAAATTTGTTTAGAATCGCTGAACCGAATCACACCAAAATAGTGGAGTTCTGAAGAGTGTTCTTAAACTTAAATTTCTTATGAATTGGAACCAGTTCGTGTGGGTATATACCCAAATATCTCAATTCTTAAATTTTCAGCTATTTCGGTTAATATTTCGTGAGTTAGTGTTCTCGATTATTTTATATCAATTGAATCAATAAACATGGTTCCCTAAAAACTTATGCAGAGGGATGAAATCGTACGAACGGGGGCCCCATTCAACAAGTCCACTTTTAGATATAAATAGATTCTAGGACAAACTGTGTCATATAATTTGATCCGAATGTTGTTACTTTTTGGAAACAAGAATTTGATCAAAATAGTTCGATGTCGCCCGTCTTGCCTGCTCTTTGGAATTAGATTGAAGTATACTAATGGTTTAGTCTAAAAACAATAAATAATAAAAACGATATTTTTATTGAACAAATATATACTCGACAGGTGATGGCTAGCAAAAATACACTGTTTTGTATTTTACAAAACTCTACGAAGTTTCTAACGAACGGTGAAGCTGGATCCGCAGCTGATTGGGAAAATATTCCATGCCGATTGCCGGAAGTACCACTAACAATTTTAACATTGCCTCGTAAAAATGAATATGAATATAAATTCGTTTCAAAAGAAATCGAACTATGACAATGAAAAGTTTATGTATACATTTTTTTAACTCTCTGCTTATATTATAAATTATTTCTTTTTTTAAACAACAAAACTGAAAATGGTCAATCGACCGTATAGAGGGAACAAGAAAAAAAAATAAGATGAAACAATACATCTAATAAACTGGCAGCAGAATAGTACATATTTTGTAGATGTGTGTGTGTATGGGTTAGCATGTGTGTAGGAGTATCTGTTAGGTGCGTGAATGAGGTTGTTTCAGCTTATATGTGTGTGTAAATTTTTGGCAACTAAACTAAAGAGAAAATCGGAAACGGCAAAATATCACCACTTCAACAAAAGCCATAACGAAATCAACAAAATAAAACCAAAAACAAATTTTACGCCTACACATTTAGAACCCAAAAGGACAAACACTAGCCAGAAAGCTACTAAAGAGTTCTACATACACACACAAACATTCACGAACGAAAACTGACTGTTTTAAGTTTCAATATTTTTATGTAAAACACACATCGTCAGCTTGTTATTGATTTGACGCAGATGCCGACTTTCGTTGTAAAGAAAAACGAAAAGGAAGGATTACAAAAACTCTTTTTCAAAATAGAGCAGATGGAAACTTGATTTATTTTCATTATTATTTCCGTCACTTCTTGTCAAGTAACATGTAAAGTTTTCTTTTGGCTGATTTTATTAAAAGTTTAAGAAGATGTGCCTTTTTGTCGCATGCGCAACACTACTCTTGATTTATATGTCAATATGGAGCATTAATGTTTCGTATTGAATTATATGTACATATATTTTTTCAATCATATTAATTTCATTAATGCCGAGCATTTCATAAAACTAGGGCCTGAACCACTTGACGGTTTGAGCGAATAGGGTTAAATATTTTATTTTCTGCTTCTTCTCGACATGTGAAACAAGGAATTAGTTTTTCTTGGTGAATTGCTTGCCAAATTGAAAACTTACCGAATACAATATAAGATGGTAATTATTGTCCATCATTTTTTTTTACAATAATGCATGCTGCGTTTGGCAAAAGCTGACGCAGCAGATAAAATATTCTTCCTTTCACGATAGTCTCGTATAGAGTTTTTAGACACCCATTCGTTTTGTGAATGGGATAGAAAATCGTTCATTTAAATTTTTGTGCACAGAAGACACTCTCTTGTTTTTGTTTTTGTTAATACCAAAAACCTTTCATTCATCATAGTCTGTGCCAAAAGCATGTAATGCCATTATAACAGTTGCAATGCATTTAGCGATGCATGTGAGGATAGTCATTGAATTATTGCAATTCGCATGTATTTCAGTCTATAATAAAGAATTTTTAATTAAATACTATCTTCACTAGTTTGAATTTATTAATCAAATTTTGAAAAGTATTGTTTCTTCACCATGTTGATGTAACTATAATAGCAAAATAAGATTTCCAGAAATAAACAGTAGACGTATTATCTTAACATGTTTTCGTGTATATAAACTTACAGAGAAATTTTGTCATGTTACAGATTTCGTTTGAAAATTAATTTTATTCCGTAGTTTCGGTCTTCAGGAAATGGAAATCTAAAATTTCTTTTCGGAATGAAATCATTTTTAATATTATAAACGGAATTATTAATTCCTTGTCTTATAGTTCAAACAATTATTTTAAACAATCTTTTATCAGCAAATAAATTAACTTTCAATAAATTTATTTTAGAAGACAATCATTAAATAATTTTTGGAGCGAATTTTTTATAATGCCTTCTGAGAAATTTTAAAGAATTATGCTGCATTGCACGACTTTTTATTTTTGTACGAAAGCTTTTCATTCAAAAATTTGTAAATCTGTAATTATTGTTATTTTCATTAGACTAATGAGGATCTTAATAAGCTAAGAATATGATGATTTATATATATTATCCATTAAATTTGGTGAAGCCACAACTTGAAAAATTTGTCATAAAAACAATTTCTTCTGGTTGATACAAACGATCGGAATCAGGGGCACCACAAATAAATTTGTGCAGAATGGAAAAACTTGTTCTTTTATAACACAAATACTTTAAATTAAATAAAGTCTGAATTAATTTCAAATAATTACAATATATTAAACCTTTTGATATATTATTTCTTCAGCTATAAAAATACCACAAATTTTTCTTGACCTGTAAATTTTCTTAATTCTCTTTGAAATTGCTTCCAAAGATTTTAATGTAGTTTAAAGAAAATTGTGAAAATAACATTAAAACAGAAATCAGGACTATTTTTCTGCCCAACTTGTTGCATCTGTTGCTCCAAACAAAAAATAACATCAAAAACTAGACGTCATAAAATTCAGCACGTGAGTTGAGTGCATATATTTCAACCAAAAAATATGCATATAAATTGTGAAAATTCGTAGAAACTAATTTTCAGCAAATCCAAAATAAAAACTTTGAATATCAGAAACAAAGAGATTCTGCTGCGAAAATGGGCAAAGTGTTGCATAATATTTTTAGAAGTGAAACATGTTCTGAAAGTGATGTGAAAAACCGTAAAAGTAAAAAAAAATAATTTCCTGAGAATGTGCACGGATTGCTTAGCGAACTTTAAAACGTTAAAAATATATTCGACCTCAAGCAAATCTCTTAATATTTTTATGATCAAATATCAGCGAAAAGCTTTAGAATTTCTTTCAAGTTCTTTAGAATCGAAAAATAACGACACTTTAAAAATTGGACAATAAAACCAGAAGAGTTTTATTTGCGATAACCATGACTAGTATTTCTATATTCAAAATTCCTCTTCTAGGGATAAGGAAGACTATGATTTGTTTGCCATTGATCCGATCAGAAAATACGCTGTATTTTGTACTTAAATGATCCGTACCTAAATCAATATTTCTGCACTTGATTTAAGAATATTTTTATACATGACGTACGTTTGACATCTTTTGGACTGACTTTGACTTCTATGTATTAACACTGCAGGACCTATTGATGCACTCTACATAATTATTAAATTTCATTTTAAAATTGTGCAAAAACTAAACCTTTTGAAAGTGCTAAAAATAAAATGAAAATCACACAAACGAATATTGAAACTTAGAAACATATTGTCACAGGTAATTTTCGTGCAGACAGGTCATTATTTAGCTTTTTCATTTGTCTTTGGCGTTTTGATATCAACTCACACAATTTTAAAAAGAACATACTTGTTGTTCCAAGCAGTCACTTATTTTGTTTGTTATTTCAGAAGATATGATTTTTCGACTGCAAGTTGAACAACTGGCAACCCACGTTTTAGTTTATCTTGCAGTAGATTGAAAAATATTTGTGGCGGTATTTCCATGTTTTCATGTATTCATAGACATGTAAAAGTGTTGATTGTTGCATGTTCTTTCCAACGCCGTTTGCTGGAACTCGGAACAAATTTTATAAAGTGTTGCTGAAATTCAATATCAAAGGGATGTATGTGAAGTCATATTTCATAAAAGTGCGTTTGTTCGTGCGTACTAAATACAACAGCCATAAAATACACATCCACTTTGGCAACATTTTTGTTTTACTGCTGTCGTAGTCAATCTTACAAAAAACAGGATACACAATTTTATCCTCGATTCATTTTCAAGCAACACACCCACAATATTTGAACGCAAACACAAAGAGACATCCACTTATCCATGAAATATGAAAAGTGTGCTACGCGTAGCACATGATAGAATGTAAATGGGTGTGAGCTTTTATTGTGTAGTAGAAATTGTTTTTAATTTTTTTTTATTTTGATTAAACAAAAATGTCCTTTTGGCGCTAAAATTATGCCACATTAATAAAATGGATGTGCTAAGAGTACATTAAAGAGATTTGGGCAATTATTTTCGTAAATTGGAGGAAAAGTGAGAAAACCTAATTTTATATAGATAACAAAGTAAAGATGTAGATTCGAGAGCTTTGGCAAATATTATTTTGTGATTTGAAAGCCTTCGCCTAAAAATACTTCATGTTTTTTTCTGACTCACATGTTTATCCTGTGCCTTAAAATAGTTTCTTTTGAAAAATTTTGGATATTTGGAAACATGTACATACATTTTAATTAATTTTTCTGTTGTTCCACTGAAATAGGAAAAATCTTTTATTTGCTTGTGTGACAGTTTGAGTCAAATATTTGAACTCTATGATTCAAAACTATTTCTTCTCATTTTGTAATAAAAACGATATGTGAAAAGTGTCTTACATTGAACAAGTGAACAAAGTTTTTCAAGTAACTCTCATAAAATACGATCCCTTGAAGTTCTTTACATGTTTTACAACAGCAACTTTGTCGGTTGCTTGAGCCTCGGCTTGGAAGGCTGTTTTGTTTTTGGCCTCAGCCACAATCGATCTCAAATGAGGTTCATATATTTCTAATCCAAATTTTTCCAACACTCCGATTCATCCGTACATCACCTCAAGCAAGCGGGAGGTCTATGAAGAAAGAAACTATCGAATCGCCTGCTAAAGCTCAGATGATTACACAACATGAACGGTTCTGGACTGCCATCGGCGAAAAACTTCTGCCAGAATATAAAGCAGAATTGTGAATATACAACTTTTAATATAAACTTCAGTTTGTTATATAAGTCCCTAATTAAAAAATAACTTGTAGATAGAGATTCTTACAAACCCATACCGATGAAAAATTAAATACTTATAATTTAATTTTAATATTTGAAATATTTGCGTACAAACAGACATGTGCTAAAGCGTTAAAAATCTCTCATACATTAAATTTGTAACGGGGAATTAATGAAAAATTCTTTTTAATCCTGTCGAAAACAGCTTCTTTACAAAACATATTTAACCATAAAAATAGACATGCCTTCCCTTTTTGTATTTCTTTTAACTGACAGCTTTTGAATTTAAATACACTGCATACATAAAATGTATACCCTTTGATATTCCATAAGTAATTAATACTTGTTTACATAGCACACAAGCACGTTTCGTTATAGATACATACAACCAACCTCATGTACTTGCAAATAAAAACAATTAAAAACAAACACATCATTATACGCATGAGCTCATTTTGTTTGAAAGTTTGTTTGCAAGTTCAAAAGAAATACATTGAAAAACATCATGAAATTTCCTTTGAAGGAGATGTAAGTTTCTTTGTGGATTTAATAAAGTAGATAATCTGTATTTTTAGGTTTTTAAGAAATAATCCCTTTAAGTCAGGCTTATGGAAAAGAATGATGGCAACAAGCAAAAATGTCTCTGCTCATACTTTTAATAGCAACGAAAGGTCGAATTTCTGTGTTATTGAATATCCTGTTCGACATATTTCCACTTCTGCTTTAATCAACAGTCTGAGAACATTCACTCCAAATGCCAAATAGATATGACAGACAAACAAATTCCTATTCATCATTGACTATAGTTTGCTATCCATGGAATTGCGTGTTGAAAACGTGTGTGCGCACTTCGTTATAACGACTGATGTGGGTTTCTTATTTGCTTGCAAGTATTGCAAAAAAATGCCAGATAACAGATGAAACGGTTTTTGCCATTGAAAAAGATAGTTTTTTTTTCAATATCCTTGAATAGTTTGAAGTAACTCAGAAGTGGGACGATGTCAGCTCATTGTTCCGTACCTATCTAATTTTGTAAATCACGTCGTTCTAATGAATTTAATTTTTTATTATTTTACAAAAAATGTTTTAAGAAATGTTGAATCAAGGTTGCCTGTTGACCTGCAATAGCTCCAGTGAAGTGCTTTTAAAAACTAGTGAAAAATTCCTGAATTGATCACTTTAAATTTTTGCATACACTTTTGGGGAAAAGATACAGCACCCCTGTCGTAATTTCCAAAAAATGTTGTACATTTCTCGAATAGACAAGAGGTTTTGAAAATTCGAGTTATTTTTTAATTAGGGACTTATATAACAAACTGAAGTTTATATTAAAAGTTGTATATTCACAATTCTGCTTTATATTCTGGCAGAAGTTGTTCGCCGATGGCAGTCCAGAACCGTTCATGTTGTGTAATCATCTGAGCTTTAGCAGGCGATTCGATAGTTTCTTTCTTCATAGACCTCCCGCTTGCTTGAGGTGATGTACGGATGAATCGGAATGTTGGAAAAATTTGGATTAGAAACTATTCAAAATATTTGTTAAGCTCTTACAAGTGATTCAGGGTCAAATTCCAATCACTGAGCGATGATCAGTCTTTTATACAACTATTCCTTTCAGAAGTTAAACCCAACTTATTTGTAGTTTTATTTGTTACCACGTCTAATCATTATTCAACTTTTTAAGTCAGTTACGTGAGTCATATAAGAGCATAATGATTCACATGACAAATGGAATACTTTCTTAGAATGCTGCGCATACCACAATATTCGTCACAAAGCGGAAGTAAATTATAGTGAAAGATAACGAAATGAAAATGTTCATATAAAAAAACTTATCGACTTCCAAATGAATGAAAAAATTGAATAAATACAGAATTGCTTTGTGCGACAGTCAAGTACGGGCTATGCAAATTGTCCAGCATATTTTTTACACGTAGTAGTCAACGCATTCGACAATGTTCGCTGCTACTAACAAATAATTATAATAAAAATGTTAAGAATGCGAGTCATAATAACTTTCCGCTAAACTTAGAACACCAAAAATGTGTTTATAAAAAGAAATCGACTCTGATAAAGATATTTTATCGTTAAACAAAAAATTTTCATTTCAGATGGGTGGTCAGTAAAAATAGTTAAAAACGATTTTTCGACGTGCTTCGACTTTGAAAGTTTATAGATAAATTTGTCCTAAAAAATGTACATTAAAAATAATATCAGTGCCTGTACTCTTTTAACCACTACGAGCTGAATACTTAATTCACAAACAATAACAAAAGCAGACGAGCCAACATGTTTAGAAAATTTCTTTTGTCTTTTTATCCCATTTCCGTTTCAAGTATTCTTCTCTATCTTTTACAATGTTTGCCTCATAATCAAATCCATTTTGTGCCACAGATTCAGCTTGAAGTTTTGTGAAATTAAATATTTATACTGATTTTTTACACAATCAATATCCATAAAATGCAAAATACATAATAGAAAAATGTCGATTGGGTTTCTCCCCACAATTTCTATTATTAATAAAATTCTATAAAGGAATTGATTTTACGTTACCCTTTTTACTGAAACCATTGTTGTTAAGAGTTTGTATGACCATCGATTGTTAAGTAGTCCAGGGTTTTGATCCAATACTGTTTGAAAAGGAGTCTTAACAAAAAGATGCAAATTAGCTTCTGTCAGTGAAGGGTAAGTGAAGCCAACAATATCTGCTTATTTTATATGTCATACACGGGGCGTATGATTATTATTATGAACTACTAAAATGCTCATACGTGTGTGCGGAAATATAGAAATAATGGGGCTTTTAGTATGTAAATCCTGTCGTTAAAATGATACTTAAAAAACAATGTATTTTTGTTAAATGTAAAACGCATATAAAATTATTAATTCTTTTGTCTTGCAAACCATTCAAAATTAGTGTCAAAGCAAACAATATCTACTTTCTTTCAAACTTTATATATCAGCTTGACTACCCGAAGCCGTAATATTTTATTTTAACGTGAACTGAGCTTGAAACGCTTACGATGACAGATACGTGTGCAAAAGATTTCCCATATCGTCAGCTATCGGCTTGTTATAATAATTTGCTCCAATAGAAAAAGTAGTTTATTGGAATGTTTACTGAATGCTGACACAAGCCTGAGAACTTTAACCGACAAATGTAAAGCAGGAATTGGAAAAGTACGTCTAGTAATAATTATTAAGTTCGAGGCCTTTTTTGTAAAATTATTTCTGTTCAATATTTTGTCAACAGTAGTAAGCAATTATCTTAGTCCTGACGGCATTAACAAATTATTATAAAAATATTGAATACAAACTTAAAACTTTTATAACTAGCTTAAATTCAATAAATATAATAAAAGAGATTGAAAAAGGTTAACAAAACTTAACCGAAATAAAAGATTAAAAGTCTAAGGATGCGCTAAATAGAACTCATTTCGAACCCAAATCAGTTTTTTACAATGCGCACAGAAGTCTTTAAAAACTCAATTTTTAGGGAATAAAAAATCTTAAAGCGGCAAATATATGATTTATATAGTCAAATGAGCAACCCTTCCTCAAAGCCCATCATAAATTAAAAATATTTTCAATTATCAAACACAATTCGTCTTATCTTCTGTACAAAAAATGTTATAAAAGAATATTAATTTTTGTTATTCATTGAAAGAACTTTGAACTTAAATAAAAACGAAATACAAACAAAAAAGATCCCAATCACTGGCTGAGATATTTTCCTATTAATGTGTTGTGTAGAGAAAACATGTCCTTAAGCCTGGCAAAGCTTTTTTCATTAGAGGCCAGTGATTAGAGAAATGCTGCGTAAGAATCTTTTTTAAACAAAGACAATGCTGGATATGTCCTGGAGGTATTATTATTTTATATAAAAATTTTACATTGTCATCATTGATTTTGGCTATTATTGAATGCCAACAATATCTTGCACATATATAACAAATTTTGTAGTTGTTTAAATTTGCGCACAATCATACAAGCACTTTTAATACTTCATATATATAAAACTAAATGAATACTGTTTATGAAAACTACCAGTCATTTGCTATTTATTAAAACACCATTAAAGAAAACAAAATCTGTTTTTGCTTTCAATTTAACAAACAAATAAATATTTGTTTGGTTTGATTGCGCATCTAGTCATCAATATAATATAAGCATCAGAAAGGATATTAATGCATTTTTGTATTGTTTTCTATCGGCCTACTTCACTGACGAATGCACAGCCCTGATCTAGCAAAATGTAAAAGTTTTCAAGCAGAAATTTTGCTTTAGCGAATATTTGACAAGTGTGAACTTAACATATTCTGTCACTAAACTTCAATTATTAAGTGTTTGTATGAAACACTAACAATAACGATTGTCGTATTATTTTCATGCAGAAAACTGTAACGTAGTTTCTTTAAATAAAAAACTTTTTTCTAAATAAATATAAAACCTATGAATTAGATTGAATTTGAAGTTGTTACTTAAATTAAGGCCAAAGTTAAGCCAGTTTTGAATAAGAAATGAGACCATCAATTTGCAACGTTATTTATTAATGAATTGACTAAAAATTGGATATGCTAATCCGTGTTCTATGGGGTTGACCGCATCACAATTTAAATCTGTAACATTCCATTAGATGGACAAAGTAAAAGCTGTTTGTATTATGGAAATCATATTGGCTAAAGCAGCCATAAATGAAGCCACAGAAATTTTTTGAAATCTAAATATATATTTGCTTTTATTAAACACTGGAATGAGTGTTCTCTCATTAATTTGCCCAAGGCAAAACTTTGGATTTACATTTATAACAAATTTATTTAATATCATTTCTTTGCTTGTACCACAAACTCGTGTATTATCAGGATAAGATTTCAATTATAATAAATTCGTAGGTTTTAATGATACACATCCATATATGAAACACACATAAAGAGTGAGACTTCAAGTATCCGTGATTCAATTAAAAAGAAAATTATTTTCCCCATCGATTTTCTGCGTCTTATGACTTGATTCCCAGTAGCTAATATTATTATCTGGAAACATAAGATTATATTGAGTATTCGAATGTGAATAACTCCCTCTCTTGCAAGTTGTAAAAATTGATTAATTTGAAAATTGTGAGTTTTGGTATGAATTTTTACAATAGAATCGCGAGGAGGATTAATTATACAAGAAAAACCTTAACTAATAAAAAAAAGTTAAAATATTATGAAAGTGTAAAAATTCAGGAGAAAAAAATAAAATTAAAAATTAAAAAGAAAAATAAATTATAAACACTAAAATGTTTTCTTAGATGAGAAAACAACTCGAACGAACGAGGAATTTTCCGGAGCGGAAATACACCGTCGAAAATTACTCCCATTTGCTTATATGAAAACACAAACAATCATATGATCCTTGAATTCCACTATACGCAGCGAAGTATGCAATACGTTTTTTTCTATCTCCATGCGAACAACGAATACTTCATTAGACTGTAATTTTATTAATTTTTTGAAGCTGTTTTCAAACAAAATCTCTTTATTAAATAAACGCAAACTTTATGAAATAAAGCAAATAGAATTAAGAGAGAGCAAAAATATTTGATATGTTGCCTTAATTTTTAAATTAATATTTTGATGTTAATGGCCACACCATCTCACAAATTATAAATAGTTTTATACATTAAAATATTTGTTATCTATTCGTGGTAATATTTTTTTTTACGACCCAATTTTTTCTATTCATTTTTCGTATTGGGTTAGATTCTCCGTTCGTTCCAGTTGAGCTATTTATTTTGATTCCATCATCAGTGTTTCAACTCATTTGAAATTAGCAACGAGTTGACATTGCGGAGAATGGTGAGCGCTATCGACTCTTGCTTTTTTATTTAAAAGCTAATCAGCTAAATATTAGCGATATCTGGTTCCAAAAAGATGGCACACAATTCCATAACTATCGATTTATTGCAAAATCAGTTAAATTACAAACTCTATTTCTAGAAGTGGTCCTATTCGGTGCCACCACAACAACTATAGAAGAACAGTGTCTTGACGCCAGATAAGGCAATAAAAAATGTATGTGATGAAATGGACAACGTAAACTGACCACCTGCAAACTGTGTACTAGTAAAATAAGTGCATCAGTTTCAGCAACTCCAAGGAGCTATAAAAGTCTCCAATTATCGAACAAAATGATTTGACTTACTTAATACATATTTATGAATTCCTCTATTGTGAGACATGAAGAGTTCTTCCATCTGATATTAATAAAATGTCAACACAATTTACAAATATTTATATAAGGAAAACTTTTAATCACCAGTTAGCCGCGCAATACATAAAAGGTATTTAGCAACCGTTTCCATAATATCTTGATTGAGTAGTTAATTTAATCAAAGATTAAAACGGAAATCCGATTAAATCAGTACTCTAGTACGTTAAAAGAAACCTCTAAGCATTTCCCCACTCATAAGCTTTCTTAGCTTCTTGTCATGCCACTGGTGAAATACATATATTCGGGCATGTTAATGTTAACGCATAAATTTGGGCCTTAAAAACAAAACCCGCATAATTAATATTAATTGCTTTGATGTTTAGGCTTAATGGGCTTATGTGTTCGTGTTAATATGTATTTGTGTTAAGCATGTTTTGCTACTTCCCTTAAATAAACGAACACATAAAGTGTAAAAAGCTATAATAATTATGCTTTTTGCTGCTTTTCATATATTAACGAATATTAGCATTTAAATGAGATTTGCTCTTGGAATAAGTTATTTCAATATCTTAAGACCATAAGCTTTCACGAATTTGACGAAAAATTAATCGGTTACTATATGATGGATGATATAAAGATTCCCCTCAAGTGTTTTTCTCATCTCTACATATAAAAAACCATATTAAATTAAGCAAGTAAGAAAATTTAATCACTTGTCTCTGCTGAAATCATGAGCACTCGCAAATATGATATGAGTCAGTTGATTATAACGCGGTGATAAACGATTTAAAAACTTTAAAGTTGGCTGCAATCAAAATATATCACGAGACTGTTTTTCAGCACACTGAGAGAAATTAAATTTTACTATGAAGAACGTGCAAATATACACAATAAATGGTCCAGTTATTTTCAATGTTTTCATGAAACGTTCATTGAAAATTTAAAGCCATTAAACGTAAAATTTCGTATTAAATTTTTGAAATAATTTGGACATAAACGTCTTTAGAAACATTTAATACTCCTTGAATATACAACATAAATCTGCGAAAAAAAACTAATAAATAACGAAATAAAATATATCTGAAAAACTATATGTTTAATTTAAAATGAAAAAGTTCTTTTTTTGCAAACCAAATTTCTCGTGGGATGATGAAAATTGGTTGTCAATTATAATAACTACAGCAACTGCACAACGTTTTAAAATTTAATTCTCCTATTTTTAATGGTAAACGATTTTAAATAAAACACCCATTAAAGCTGAAAAAATTCCATTATAAAATGTTCAGTGGAAACTTTTTGCAAAGCATATGAAAATACCAGCACGTGGTCAGTAGTTTCGTGCAACATACACGGAAGAGAAAGCAAACATTAATTTATATATATTTTACAAAACGTTCTTATAATCACACTCACAATCAGATTGTTAAACCAACGTTATTCTATTTTTGTATTAAACCAAATAAAGTATTATTCATTTGTACCTATTTGATTCCCCCCGAGGCATTTATTTGTATAACTTTTTCTATGTTTACTCTCAAGTGGCCTTAAACCAACAATTTTACATATTTAGAACGATTTATGTTTAGGTGTAATTTTTACTACCCCGTGGGCAGTAAAATTCGGTTGCGATTGCAAATGCCAGGAACTTTGGCAAATATTTATTTTAGTTTTCATGTTACAGCAATGCTAATATTTATAATACAAACATATTAAAGAGTGTATTTTTTTTTTTTGGTTTGTTTGACACTTCGTTGTATACTTTAGTTACAAGATAAAATAATTACAAGATTTTTTTCCTTATTTACTGCTATAATAAGCGAAATAAGAGGCAACTTTAACACCACACAAATTTAATTCCACAAGAAAACGTTCAAAGCGTCGATACACGTAAACATCTGGTGTCCTCTTTATGAATTATTGTTACACGTACTGTGATATACAGGAGAGATAAAAAATTTTATATAAAATATATATCGAAAACTACATAGAAACATATGCTTGTACCCTTTTCAACATTTCTGAATAACCTTTAACACTTTAGGACAGCTCGCAAATAAATCTGTAAGCAAAATATTCTAAAATTATTTTATATTCCGTCAAGGAGATGAATTCTTCTATTCATTTTCAGTTTTTACAAAATTATTGCAAGGCAATTAAGAATATAAGTTCTTTGCTACGTTTGTTTTATGAGTTTGGATTTTCTAAAATTTGCAGTATTATTGCTGAAATGCTCCATCACATTTACAATAGAAAAGCAAATTTATCAAAAAAAAAAAAAAACAACAAACAAGAGTTAATGCTCTCCATTATAAATTCCTAATTGCTTTTGTTCATGTATTCGAGATAAAAGTTTTAATTTGTAACAAAAATACTTTTTTTTGTACTTTAAAACAACAAACGCTTCAACATAATTTTGTACGTATCCTTGTTTACAAAGTTTTCAAATTGAATTTAGGAAATGTTTTCAAACAGATTAAATTATTTTTATAATGCCAATAAAATGAAATAACCACTACATTCAATGTTCGGCTGTCGATTGAAGCTGTGACAACATAGAATTTTTACAGCTCTTTTGAATTGGGATTTAAAATGCTAAAAAGTTCTAAAAGTTTCCTTTATTTTTATTTATACGTAAATGATGTGACGACATGAATATAAATGGGACTGGTAAATAAATTTTAAGTGAAAGTGATTATTTATTTATAAAATGTTGGCATAGAACATTCGAGCAATGAAGTTTAGAATTGTAAAATAGATTCATGAACAATTTAACAAATTAAATATATCGTGTTAGTTAAGGCCAAGTAATAAGAAACAAAAATCAATTGGCGTGTTTTCAAAGATCTTATGCAAAACTGTTTTTAATACCATAAAGACTGAAATATATGAGTTTGGATAAATATTTAGACAACTTACTGAAAATAGTATGCGTTAAAGGAAGAACTTTAGGAATTAAATGGGGTTTACGTAACTTCTGAATTATTATTCAATTAAATATAGTTCAGTATTATTTCAGCTAAGTAAATTTCGCATGTTTGTAGACTCTGCGATGGTAAAATTTGCAACAAAAAAAATCTATTCATCCTACCAGTCCTACAATATTTGCTGTTTCAGCTAAATATCAAAATTATATTTAAATAAATATCAAATTATCTTGTTTGTAACCTTTTCAGTGAATCCACCGTCATGTTACTGATGTTAAATCTGATTTCTTTATTTCATTTTCAATAACTTTCTTTAATTATTTTTTATTTTTTCTAAGGTGTTAGAAAAAGTCACTTAGTTTAACTCCTCTAAGAGCTTGAAGATTCATAGAACTTCTGAGTCATTTGCCAACTTATGTGTTAAGTCAACTCCAGACAGCGCCGATTTATAAAAATGTGTACTAGGAGTGTATATATATATTTTATATAAAACTTTCATTAATGTCTTGAATGCAATTATATATTTGAAATAATAAATTTGTTGATTCAGTAGGTTAAAAATTATATAACAGGCTCTTAAATAATTTTATTAATTTAATACAAACAAAAATTACATCTAATAAAAATATATTTAAAATTAACAAAGCGGAGCCATGCACGTTTGTTTACTTGTTCACCGAATTCAATTAGTTGAATACATATAATAAATCATAACCACGATCATAATGCTGATGAAATCGGTACTGATCCGTTCCACTAGTTTGATGACTATCAAATATATTCAAAGTATACCACTCTTATTAAAATTAGAATTTGAATAAATTCCAAAAATATTTGCCGATGTGAGATTTGAGTTTAAGACGCCATTAAATAATTCTCAATTTAGTAATTCCACACAGACAAAAAAGCTAATTAAATAAATATAAATTCAAAAATATTTTTTTTTATAAACAAAAATGTAACACCTTCAATAACCCCAAATAACTCTTAAGTTGGCGTAATCGATTATCTAAATGTTTTTTATCATCACTTCTGATAAGTCGAAAGAAAGCATTTGCTGATATTTTGATAGTAAAAAATACGTCAAAAATTACTTACAATGTTACATTTTTACAATGTTAGGAATTTTTATAAATAAAACTATTATTTTTATAAATGAAAATATAATACCTGCCAAAACTACCAATAACTTTAAACTTTGTGTAAGTAAAATAATTTGTCAATCAATTATCTGAATATTGTTAACAATCGCTCCCTTATAAATCGAATATACAAACTTATGGATACTTTGGAAGTAAATGAAAACGTACCGCCCCAAAAATGACTTCCAATATTTTTCACTGGGGGGAAGTAGCACGTTAATAATTTATAATGTGAACTGGTTGAATTTGTGGTGTCGATTGCGATATTGGCGACCAAAAACAGCAGCTGGGTTATGCCATTGCTAAAGAGTACTCTTTGGTTTTGTCTTATTAAAAATTTATGTAGAAAACGTGTACTAAAATCCTAAGAACATTTTATTCACGTTCCTTCCATAAAAATATTTTCACACTTTTTGTTTATGTACTCGTAATATGAATGCTTTAATCAAAAACATTTTCAGTTGAATTATCAATGTTTTTAATAAATTAAACAGATTTGATTCCCTTCAAAATAAAGGAAATAAAAACGTGCAGAAGAAAAAAATCTCAATATGAAATTATGTTGTAAAATTTTTATGAAGCTCTAAGCTTTACAAAAAATTCAATAAACGTGTGACACAAAAAATGCAATAAAAATATTTTCGAAAAACATCCTCACAACCATTTTAGCAAACACACCGGTCTCAATTAAAAAAAAAAATTAATTTTTTCTCTCTTTCTTGTTTTTGTAATGAATCCACAGAAGATAAAAGCACCCAGGCCCGATAACAATTCTAAAGAAAAGTCAACAGCTGTTATGAAAGGTGAAGAAATGTAACCTTCAGTACGAAATGTCAGCCTTGCAAACACATTTACAATTATGCACGTATAACATAAATAGTGCATTTAGCAGATTTACAACCGCATAAAAATAAATTCATATATTGAAGATGACAGCCACTTATTGTACTCGTACAACAAACCTAGAAAATAGTTAAGTTTTTTGTTGCAACACACTTGCAATTCATATTTGAATAACCAGCGAAACCTTGATAATGGCTTATCATCGTTAGTAATTAACATATTTCAAAGACAACTGACGGCCTAACATTTTTAATTCTCTCTGCTTAGTGAATATATCGCGTACTAAATCCTAAAAAGTTTCAATACAATAATAGAAAGCATTGATTGAAAAAAGGTTTAATCTTGCAACCTTAAGATTTTCCATAAAGAAAATTTTTGTTAACTTTAAAAATAGTACATGTTTTGTACATGGGAATTGTCGTTTTAAACCTCTTTAATTTTTATTTTCGTGGTGATTCATTTTTCCCAAAAATTATATTAAAATTCAAAGTGAAAATGATTTTTTAGGCTTGAAGTTTTGTTTATTAGAAATGTTTATATTAAAGACTAACTTTAAGCGTAAAAAACTATTATTAAAATTGTGTAGAAACTTTAGTTATAAATAGAAATCAATTTATTATAAAATATTATCAGCTTTCCAGTGCATAATATTTTTATTTTCTTATGAATAGTACCAGCAGTCGGGGTACGACCCCTACATATGCAACACAATACGCTGGAGTTGCGAAAGGAAGAGATAGTTTTAAGAAGACAAATCAGAGAGTAGAGAATTTCGTTAAAGCTATTTTTACTTCGCCCGTTGATCATTTTTATAATTCTGTTCTTTTAGTCCATGACGGTCTTAACCGTTGTCTGTCTGTAGTGTTCAGCGACCAGTGCCATGTCTTCGTCATTAAAACAAGACAACAACAACCAACACAATTCTTCGCTAAAGAAAATCTGAAAAATTCGACCCCATCTTTATGACTTAGTGCGGGGCCGAACTCGGGACTTAAGGCATCGTAGTCCTGTGGTCTACTACTTCCGCCAACAGCATCCTCTATAAGGGAGTATTGTATCTTGTAGAACCATGAAACTGTAGATTTCTGGGCACAAGAACTTACTCAACTTCGGTGTGCTGGCTTTTTAGGATTTAGTGTGCGATATATTCACTTCACGGAGAGCATCACAAGCGTGAGTAATGAAAAAAACTTTCCTCTTAAGCATTCCCAAACCTATTTCCTGTTTATTACAAACATTTTAGTTTAGTTTTTTTTGTTGCAACTAAGAAACTCACAAAAGGAAAAATCGCTAAAACTTTAAATGCCACAGTAAATGTTTTCATATTTCCAATAACTACTAATTCATTCTGCACAAGAAAATGATTGAACTAATTTTATTTTTTCGTGGATGTTATTTCTGTTGCACTCTTATAGATTCCTCTGACGCAAATTGTGTTTTACGCTTTTTGTAATGGAATAAGACTTAATATTAATCAAGTACTAGTTTTTCCTTCGTCTATGTGCAATTTGGTTTATCCTTCGTTAGATGGGAAAATTATAAATATATATTTTCCAGTTATGGTTTCTGTACCGCTTTGAATGTTTTTCTTGTTTTCCACAAATTTCGTAACATCAGCCTAACAACCATGTCGTAAGTTATGCGTCATAATGCATCATAAATTCGATTTCACGTACACAGAAATGAATAGACGGATATCATTAAAACGATTTCCTCCAGTACATGCAGATACAATATGTTTATTTATTTAGAATTTTTTTTTAACTGTTGTAGCAGTTACTGTTGCACGCAGGATATAGTACCTGCATACGCGATGCACTGCGGCAGAACTGGAAAAATAGTATTGAGGGAATGGGGGATAGAGGATTTGGTGCTTACGTGCCTTCGACTCAAATCTTTCTTAGGTTCTTAGTAATAGGAGGGATATTCTTGGTAAGTTAATTCCAAATACGAACTATTCGTTCAAAGAGTATGACCACTTTGTAAAGGATTGTGAGGATCACTGGTACCGCAACCAAAAATTTATGAAAGCTGAAGCACTCCACATGGCTTTAAAGCAGCAATTAGTTATCACAGTTGTCTACTCTACTATCGCTCTATTTTGTATGATATCCGGTGACTTCAAAATACTCTTCCAGACGCAGTCAGAGATGTGAAATGAAGTATGAATAACAGCATATTAAAAAATCCAGGCATTTGAATTCTTCTTTTGAGACATGGAAAATGTGGTCACAGCATCGAACACCAGACTTATTTGTGCCAAGAACTTTAAAGGCATGTGATTCCTTAATATATAAAGTGCTCTGATCGTCGTTTATTATTAACACTCGGGTAATGCCCAATACATCTTTAACATTTGTACGCCGATTAAGATCAGATGCTTATAGCTAGAGGCATTAAAAAAATAATAATAATAATAATGAAATATATATTAAACTGAAAGTGTGGCACAATTAAAGATTCTTTAGTATTTTTATTAAAAGAAGAAACCAAATCGTACAAAATTAAAGTAAATTGACGTCTAAAAGCGAAAACGTTTAATAAAATAATAGATTATATTTTAAAATAGTTTTTAGTTGAAATTATTAAGTTTAATAACTAAAATTAACATACTTAATAATAATCCAGAAATAAACCAGGACAAATTTTTTGTTATGCTCACGGCATTTATAAAACTATTCGCGGTGGCTCACGAACAACACCACCAACCGTGTTCATGTCTAAAGATTATTTGGCATTTTTAGCTGTTGAAAGGTGAAAATTTGCAAGCATCTGAAATTAAAAAATACTTCGATACACATCGATAAGACAGACATTGTCTGTCCACTAAAGGCGTAGTTATTTATTATGATAAACAACTTTAAGACTTTTAACGACTGACATGCCGCAATGTTCCTTTTGGATGTTCAATATAAATTGCCTGTTTATGTAAAACTCTCACTTCACTATAATTCAAAGTGACCTATTATTCTTCTGCCCAAATTATTTTACTACAACCCCATATTTCTTCAAAGTGTTTTGGGCTTCCTTAACAATTTAACTTCCTGGCCTTTTATTTTATTAATATAAACTTTGTTTTTAGTTATTTGCAATTCGTAGAAATAGCTTTTTTTTCTATTTATTTTACAAAAACACTTTATATATAAATTTATTGCGCTTACCCGTTACACCACTTTAACATTTAAAACAAAGTAAAACGGAAGTGCGCTTCGAAAGGAAGTTACTTAAATGTAAAACATATACCAACGTTTTTAAAACAAATACGGAGATATATAACATCAGTAAAAAATATTTTGCAATTTAATATCATAAATCATGAAAATATAATAAATTTATTTGTAATTAACATTATTTTGCGCAAGTCAGGCCAAATTAATACGTAATTTAAATTGAGTTGAAAGAATTTATTGCTTTAACTTTTGCGGCGGGTCAGGAAATGTGAAATATTTATGAGCGCAATTAAATGAAGTTAATGTGCTGTGGCCAGTGATGGGCAAAATGTTGTAAACATAATTATCATTTAATATGTGTAAAACAGAAAAAGTTATGAAACTCATTCATGAACGAATTCTTGCATGAAATGATATTTTGTGAAAAGCTGACAAGAGTGTCATGTAGAATTAAAGCAGCACTTTCTTGAAATTTGAGTCAGTGATTGCAAATTCAGTCTCCATATTGAATGTCTACCTCCACCGCATGTCATGATCTATTTCCAATAATATATTAAACTCCAAGGCAATTTTTTTATACAGTGACCACTGAGATATTTTCGTCTCTTAACAAGGTGATTGTCCAGAACTAGCAAAGAATTTCTCATGATAATAGTTTAGAAAAAAACATTTGAGATTTCAAATGGTTGGTTAGTAATTTTATAATATCTTATTGAAAACAAGTGGAAGTCATTTATGGGGAAATACTTTTTCTTTACCTCCAGAGTATCAATGAGTTTTTATATCCGAGCTATCAAGAAGTGATTGTATATAATATTCAGATATCCGATTAAGAGGTTGTTTTACCTACTTAAACTTGAGAGTTACATTATTGTTCATAAAAGAATCTTCTTGAATTTACAGCACAACAAACCTTGACGGGCTATTTACAACTGTCGAATGTTTCGTTTTTCAATTTGAAAGCACACGGTTGTGCACTTCCTTTATATTTAACTTCTTGTATAAACTGTTTCATTGAGTTGCAATGCAAAAAACTGGAAAAATCATGACATTCGTTTTACCTAATTAATTCAGAAAACTTATTTACCCTGAATAGACAAAAAATTTTGCATAAAAACAAATGGATTGAAGGAAATGAGAACAAACAAAAAAAATAAACATGAAAAGAATGAAGATATAAAATAAGTCTATTTGGCTTTATAGGACACATCCACTAGATGTCATAAACAACAGCCCCAAATATAATAAAGAATAATATTGTGCCATAAGCTTGAGTGAAAATGTAATTTTGTGAATGAAAGCTGAAAATGTGCTGAAAGATCTCTGTTTAATTTTTATGAATAAATGAAACTGTGAGTCGTACATTTCTAGAGCTGGACCATAAAATGTTTAAAAGGTTTTACACAATATTGTGACCGAAGGACCTCATAACAGATTTCCTTTGCAAATAAGTTGATGAGCAAAAAGAAGAATTATGTAGACCATCTGTTTTTATGGTTGCTGCCGCAGATTTCCGGAATAGATTAGCAAAAGGAAAGGGTCGCTTGAGTCACAGCTGTTAGTAACTTTTTATTTTATTTAATTAATGTTGCACTACGAACAAGAAACTTTTCAATATGAAAAATCTTAGAAAATTCTGCAAGTATTTTCAATTTAATCTTGTTGATTAGAAAGATATTTTTAATAGTAAATATGCAAAATTTTTCAGTATCGCATATTTTAATACAGGACATCGTAGTAAATCAAGGAATTGATCTTAAATTGTTCTTGTAGCCAAGAGTCCTTCTGAAAACCTCTGACGACATGTTCATTTGTCCCTTTTCCCATATATCTGCTTTTAAGCCACAATAATTTTGTTACATTTTGAACTGTATTTCGTAAAAAATGGCATTCGGTTATTCACTTAAAAATTGCAAAAATACTGTGTGTTTAATTATTTGTTTTGATATTTTTTTCAAGTTTTAGGACTTGAAGGTTTCATTTATAATTTCCTAATATTCCAATATTATAAAATTCCTTCTAAAATAAATTTGTAGCAGTCAAGACTTAATCGTAATAATTGACAAGAATGTGAAACTTTGTTATTGATTGGGACATGAAGGACGATTGATGGAATATCAAATCAATCTAAAAGGGTGGTATATACGATTTCGCATGTGTGTCTGACGTGAATGTAACTCAACTATTAAAACTGATTTAGTTTTACATCTTTGGATTCGCACTATAGAAGTGCTTACCAAATCTTTTTGTCATATATCGTCAAGCACACGTCTGCGGGATTGGCAACAGGTATTTTAATCGTATACTGACATCTCAATATTGAAATATATCATTATTATTTTATTACTTTGATTATTAATTTATTTACTTTTATTTACTATTTTTTAACTTCCTGATAGGAAAATTGAGAGTTAAAAAAAATGAGGAAGTTATTGGTTATACACCGTTGTGAAAGAATTGAGTTTTTATCATATCTCCACGTTTTGATGTCGTAGCAACTAATTCTGAGTGCTCGTCACTATGTCTGTGTGTATGGGAGTGTGTGAGTGTACTCCAGAACTGGGAGCGTTCTGAAGGATTCCTAATTTTCTGTGAACTTGAAAACAAACCAATCAGCTCTTTATATTAAAAAATCATGTCAATCACCGCAAAGTAGATCAAAATCGGTTAATCCGTTCGTGATATAACATGAACGAAAAAATTAGATAAAACTGATTTTAAAAGCTCGATTATTTTATAGCAATCGAAAACTACATCAGTCATTGTTTATCATGTGAGAATCGGTTCTTTTGAAAACTAAAATAATAGTGCTTTAGCTCAAAGAGCTCATAAGCATAGAATAGCATGAAATCCAGTTGCAATAGTTTTGCGGTTAAAGTTAGCAAGAACTTTCAAGGATGGCCTCTAGGGTCAATTGTTTCTTTGTCTTTGGCATTGTTTACATTCTCAATAATATTAAATATATTATTTTTTGAAGAGAAATAAGTTGCAGATTGGAAAACCCCAACCATTTGTCGAACCCCAAACATTTTACATGCAAACAATTTATATCTACTTTAAACGAATCCCACTTGTTTTGATATGAGCACCTTTTCGTGTCCTACTTTAATTGAAGCTAAGCCATAGAGTTGAGAGCTTAACGAGTTTGTACCACAACAAGCGCTCTTAAGTTGTCGTACTTTTCGCACCGATTTGTGCAAGTTTGAGCAGTGGCGGGTAAATAATTATTTTTCTCAAATCTTTAAGTCTAGTTGCTGGGAATTAATTAGTCACGTCTTCGTAATCAACTGCCTTAATTTGCCACAAAAAAAGATAAAGAACTATAATTGAAAGTCTGGGGAACTCCTCCAGTGCTTAACTACGCCATTAAAGTTTTCGTCTTGGCTTTAGTCATATTTATATGACATCAGAGAGACTCACTTTCTTGTCATACTGACAAAAATATTCGTCTCCAGCCAACTTTGCAAGGATTATATTGAAAAAAAGAAAAACCCAACGTGCTGTTGTTTTTCTTGTTTAAACGCCTCTCAGCTGTCGGTGTTTGGATTTTAGGGGTGGTTTATGTGTACATTTCATGTCACTGTCAAGGCTGTTTATAATTTACATACTTTTTTGTTGTAAAAGTTTGCGTTCTGTTTGGTTTTCTTTTACGTACTTTTGTCTGTATGTCTGGTTTGGCTTTAGTTATTTGTTTTTATATTCATTTTTCTTTTGGGATTTTGTCTTGCTTTTCGTAGGCTTGCTCGTAAATATGTGCGGGTTTATGTTAGCAGAAATGTATATAAGTTAAACATATAATATTAGTTGGTCGGTCGCATTGTGTGTACTACAAAAATTATAACATGTTGCAAAAGCGATAACTAAAGAAAATACTTTAAGAAACTTTATTCCCCAGATTATGGTTGCAAAATTGAACGCTTTTCTATTCCAAAGGCCATGAAAAGCGGGCGGATATAATAATCTTTCCCACATTCATTATATATTTTTATCGTGGATTTATAGCCTTTCGAATTCTTGGTAAACTTATAACAGTTTTTGAAGATTAAATTTGAAAAAAAAAAAATAACTCACCCCTAATTTATACAAAATAATGCAAATGAATTGTATATCATATATTTTATGCAATTTTCTGCTTTAGATTAAATTTGATTTCCACATCATTTTTTATTATGGAAAATACAATTTATTGTCCTATTTTCCTACAAACGTTTTTCATATCTACATGATCCTTTTTATGTGGCTCTATATTTTAATAGGTTTGGAAAGGAAACCCGGTATTGTATTGTGGTAAAACAAAATTAAAATTATCGAAATTATTTACATATACAAACATACTTGACATAATTTATAAAAAAAATATTTTGACATTGGTATCCAGAAAGAATCGAACCTATTTTGAGTCAAACTTAAGATACGCTATGATATTTTGAAGAAAAAAACAGTTGGAAGTAAATAATTCTATACTGTAGAATATTTTATTTCAATTATTTGAGTTGATATAGAAACCAATTAAGGGAAACCAAAAAGAAGATCCGACTAAGGTTTTATCTAAAATAAAAGATGTGATATTTACAACATACTAGCAGATGAATTATGAAAGGTAGCACAATTTGCGAGCTCAACTTCTTTCTCAGTTATTAATACGATACTGAACTTTTCTTATCTTCATCAGTGCATGATTGTGTCAGTAACAAAGTCATTGTAATGGGTACCGCTTCTTAAAACTTCAAGTTACAAGTCTACAAGTAAAATTATCAATTTAAACCCCTTATTCTTGTTTAATGAGTATGGAGAGTAGGAAAATCTTCTGAGGTAGAACCGACTATTTGAAAACAAAAATCAACAGACAACAAAAGACTTTTGTAAGCCACTAAATCGCAGTATTTGGATATGATACTTTTCACTGCCTGACGAAATGCATTATCCTTCGAGCCATAGCCCTAATTGATTTTAGATACTGTCCTCTCCTAATTGCTAGTAGAATATAGTATTGGAATAATATATGGTGAAAGTTGAGAAAAAATTTTATGTTTATTATTTTTCGACTTGACAACAATATCGACGAAGGTGGCTACTGTTTTTTAGAACATAATTTTCAGTCACCTCATGTCAAATAAGGTTGCAAGAAAACTATGTAGGCAGTAGTAACAAAACTTTACTTCAGATGATAGAAAATTGCATTCTAGCTGGAACTTGTAAATAATGAAAAGGCAAAGAAACTGGATATCGAACTGGGCTAAAGTCCTTCCACCGTAACACACCGTAGCCGACGAATATCGAATTGCGATCATATACACAAATTAAAGAATTTTTACGGGGAACTATTAAGAATTATGGTCCATGAGATGCTCTCCTCATAATTTTATCAAATTAACTCTTTACTATGATTTACTAGTTGCCAACTGCTTCCAAAGTAGAGTAGTTCTTCACAAATTTGCGATCACAAGTAAGAAATTTAGCAAAATTTTAGAATTCATTCAGGAAATAATTCAATTACAGATTATGATAGCTTCCCCTAAAATAAGTGGGAGTTGTATGCGCCCTTGTACGCACGAAATTTAATATATTTTTCATCATATTAAGAGGTCGCCTGGAAGTCAAAAAAATTATATCGATTAAGAGATTAAGCATATTCAGGAGTTTTTGGTTCCTGATATCTAAAAGTGTTTTTTAAGCTGATATATATATTTAGGTTATTATCGTTTATTTCTTCATACTATCAACGGATAATACCTGTTGTGGAAATGTTGGCTTTATTTCTATTTACATATTTAAGGACAGCATCTTTCTTAATAGTTTTCATGCACCATTTTAGACTGTTTTTATACCCTCATGTTTCAAAAATCATTCATTATAAAACTTGAAAACTTTAAAACAAAGTTAAACCAAAGGGTTCTTATCATGTGCTACAATTCGTGGTGCTGCCCTTCGTCTATACAACTCATACTGAAAATTTACTCAATATACACCATCTGGTCGGAATGTATTGTGTACGTTGACAAACTGTAAGACGTGTCTCTTTAACTTACATCCTTCATCAAATTGATGTTTTGGAAAGTTGGAATACATTAAAGTTTGTTTCACAAATTGCAAAATTTATTCTAAGCAATAGAACACAAGTATCTTTTTCTAAATATAAGAAAAAAAAACAGTTTCCTTGAATAAGAAAAATTCAGATAGAATGTCAATGTTATTTCAACACCTTTGGAAGATGATTTGTGATACAGTTAATAAAGTTATATTGTTTTATTTGCTTTAAGCTCTCTAACAAAAGGGAAATAAACGAAAAAATCAAATGTCCTTTGTACTTCACGTTATGCATTTTCTGTAATCCAAAACGTTTGGAAGTTGAAAAGTTTAAAAATTTAAAAGCTGACTTGCTCCAGCTACTTGTAAGTTTCCATTTACATTTGCAATTGTCATGAGGTCTGTCATCATTTTATATGTACAAATTATCTAGTGATTCTTTTGAATCATCGCATGTATGACTTCCACATAAAAACAGTTTTTAACACCAAATCGATATAATCAAATTCCTTTGATATTGAAAATTCGACATTTTGTCAACATTTCTAAATTCATGAGACAAAATGTATCAACAAATTCTTTTGTAAAATTGGATGCTCCGTTGAAATATTTCGTATCGTCATATTATTTTTTTTCAGGTTTTGTATTGCTATTCGAATTCGTACATTTCATTTATGTAAAATAAATTACATTAATTTTGTTATTTTATTACATGCAAAACAATATTCCATAAAGCATTTATGTTTGCTTGAGTAACTTTCTGCCAGTTTTCTTGTGCTTTTAAGATGGAAATAAAACCAATCAAATTTATCGATTCCTCAGCTATTTCCTGACATCTTCAGGAGAATTTTTTATTATCTGATTACGGCAATAAATTACAAGGATTTATTATTGTTGGTAAATTTATGTCACATCAGTTTTTACGCTCTACTCGCATTAAAAAATGACATTATCCCTTATAAGAGAGTATGTAAACAAATAATCTTTAATATTATAATATTCTTATTTGAAATCCAATAGTCTATGGAAATGGATTTTTCCAAACGAAAACATGGATAATTGTATCTGAGAAATACATGGCAGTGTTACATCGACGAAACATGTTCGAAATAGATTCTTTCTACAGCAAAATTTTTGCCTAAGCAGGTATTATGTTTTCATGCTTTCTTTCATATCGCATTACTTGATATCGTGTTCTGGCATTATTTATCGTGAAAATGGCATTTTATGTGGAAATATGTTGTTAAGATTTCAATTGAAATTTAAGTGTAAACGGTGTCATTGTTGAATTCAACTTCTTTAAAACATTAAAACGACTGAAACAAATTTGTTACTTCCTGCTACAGAAGGAAAAATAAATGTTACATATCAGAGACAGTAAATAACAGTAATCCAAAAATCTTAAACTTGAAAACTATTCATGTTGAAATCGTTGGATATATCTTCAGTCATATATTAATAGATACGTACTGACAGCAAATAGACAAACAAATCCTGAAGCTCATAAAGTAACTTTCCACTCACATTTAAGAGTTGTTAAGCGAAAATGAAAATTAAGATGAAACTCTTCCGAACTGAGTTCTATTTTGCCGTCACATAATAAAACTTTTTTAAGAAGTTTTATTTTCTCATCTAAATAAAACACTCCGAAAGAGTATTTTATTTGTTGCAGACATTTATACAACTTTTTTTAATCATATTTCGTGCATAAATGCCAGGTCTAGGAACGATAAAAAGTTTTATCAATATCATGGCTTTATGCTATATTGAAAGAGATTAATTCCTTTTATATATAAAATTAATATATGATTTCTGAATTCGCCTTTATAAATGCACTCATTGTGAACCATTTCCGTTTAAATCAAAAATTGTATTGTAAAAAGAGAAGTATTTCATTTTATATCTTATGAAACTTTTAAACAATTAAAGTCTTTATAATACCCTCAACGGCATTTTAATCATTTAAAATTTTTTGTTAAACAAAAGAAGTAATCACGCGCAATTATATATGACAACGATTAATAACATTTTGCCAGCCACAAATTGCATGTCATAGCAATTCTTATATTCATTAAATACACATAAATTGCAATTTCCATATACATATAAAAGTGTCTCATGGATATTTCACAAGGCCATTAATAAATGGGCCAATAGCCCAGGGACTTGTTTTGTTGTTCATTTTGCATACAAGTGAGCTGGCCTCTTGGGAAACACGTATTAATGGGAAGAAAACTTTGCATAAACGAAGTGAAACGAAACTCTAAAGTTGAGTAGATTCTCTAGAAAGAGAAATCACAGTTAAAGAATCCGAATGATTCCAATTATGCATCATAAGCAGTGGCCTATCGACTTTAAGACTTTGGGAGATATGGATACCACCTCATCTTTTTGCGTACTACTCGTTTCTGTGTCTTTCAATCTTGGAAGGCTCATTCCTTATTTTTTTTTTTTAGCCCGAGATCCCAACGGGAAAACAGGCATTTCAAAAATTCAGTTTAGACTCGTTAGAGTGCTCCTCTCCACGGAAATCTTTAGTAAAAGGCGAAAGATTTATTCGACGACTGAAGAGAAGCCAGACTTGCAGTTTGATAATTACCTAATGATTGACTCCTGTACACCAGCTGAAGGTTAAATAAATTAACAAATCTGTCGTGATATTATAGAAGTTATATCGGAGCTGCTTGACAAAACTTTCTTTGCAACGGTTTGTCTGTCTTCATTATCCTAACAAATATGTTTCTGTATTACCTCGTATGCTCGACTCCTTGATCTGTAAGAGTTTAAGATTACTGATAGTGTCCATTCGTTTTTACAACTCCTTTTAATACATTTTGGAAAACTTATTAGTAATCAAGAGAATTAACAACGTCATCAAACTATTTTCAAAGTATTGGAATCAACCAGTCACTATTCATATAATTGTAATGATGTTGTTCATAAAGTATTTTAAATTTTTATGAGCTTCACTTGTGTGTTTGTTTGTGCTTCCACGCGTATACTTAATGTCATTAAGTATACGTCATAATATTGTTGTGTAAGTATTGGGACACGTTTTCGAAGCACATTCAATCAACAAAGAAAAAAAAAATTATTTAAAAATATATATTCAACTTCAAGCAATAATTCATTTAAAATAAACGTGGGCGCTTTATGCCCCATTTTTTATATATAGAACGCGCGACAATTTTTCTCACAATAATACTTTAAGTTTATTATTAATTGAAAGTTGATTTTGATTTCCTAGACTTCTTAGTTTGAATTTCTTAGAATGCGTTTTTAATTATATATTTAAGACAAATTTTTTTATTTTTTTATATATTAGCTTAGATATAATTTTTTTTAATACGTTTATTAAATTAACAAACCGTTTTTTTAAAAGCACAGTTTCATACAATAACAAATTATTTTAAAAAAATATTTTGATTATATTTTAAGGTTTTTTCTTTTTGAATTTTTCTGTTCAACTTTAACGATTTAACAAGAATTGTTTGTAAATATCCTGCGAATACCATTAGATTGCGCAGTCTATTATAGTTTCAAAGGACTATTTGCACACATAATGATCCAATGGAGGTTAATCATGAACCATATTATGAAAAATGGTTGTACTTTAACACACACTGTTGCTAAGACTGTCTGACATGTTTTATAAGTTTACAAGGACACTAACCCATGATATAGTCCTTTATTAATTCTTGCATTTATGTTTTCTAAATAATAAAACTGAACTTATTAGTCATATATAAACATCAGTTATAGAACAAATACTAGATGAAGTGGTAATACATGGTACTTTTGAGACTGCCTCCGTGTAATACATACATACATGAATTACCCAGTCATAGGAAATCGTAACTTATAATTTGACCACATCTTTTTAAATATAATTTGAGTGATTTTGATGCACTCTTATTCTTTTAAGAAGCTCTAATTTAGACTCGTTATCTGCGCTGTCTTGCAACTTTAAATAATTTATGAAATTAAATATCTTAGATATGATGTAGTTTCACTGGCCACAATATAAAAAGCCAGAAAGTAAACACTAGAGCTCCAGCGATATACAAATTTATATTTTAATTCATCTCAGTATGTAGCGATCGACAACATGTCATCTCAAAGATTCATTAAAAATAACTGCATGCTTAAATTAAATAATTTCGGGTTATTCCAAAAGCTTATTTCATTATAAATTGAGGGCCTGTTGCAATTCCCGTGCTCATCTGCTCCTACTGATAATAAATGCATCATGCGTTAATGTTTCTGTGCAATAATTTGCAGTCAACATTAAAATTCCGGTCACACTTAAGCAAATCCGTTGTTTCACAAACTTGTATAACAGATAGTCAGGCATGATTGTGTGTTTTCGTTTGTCTCGGTTTTCGTTGTGTTCACGTATGACAGTAATAAATATAAATGAATTGGACATTGTGTTTTTTAAGTGAATTTATTTTGTTTTTTGTCCGGTCTTTTGTGTATGAAAAAAATTATATATTGAGGTTTTGTGCAGAATTAATGATTCGCAGCCAAAAATATTTTTGGCAGCACAAAACAAAATGGATGTGAACAATATAAGTGTACTTTGAAAAGAAATTTTCATACCAGTTAGTGGAAAAATGGAGACTTTCAAAATGATGTTTTCATTTTTAAATAAAACATTTTTATAGCGAAATTTATACAATGAGGAATTGTTGTTTTTTAGCATTTCAGTTATTAACTTTTATCGCGCGGACTCATTTTCTCCAATTATAAAAAAAACAGAGTGATCTTTCAGTAGTTTTAAATTAATTTCCGTGCACGTATTTTCGCTAATGCAGATGATCACCAAAACTCGACCTAAAGTTATTATAGTATTCTAAACTTCCACTTAAATGAATGAGTAGAAAAGCAAATGTCAAAGATGTAACAATCACCACCTTTCCGCTTTCTCTCCTCATCTTATCATCCTACATTGAAAGGCAATTTTAGAGAACTTTGAACATCACAGGGACTTAATAAAAGTCGAATGTCTCC
Organism: Linnaemya vulpina; assembly: GCA_963675445.1. Taxonomy (NCBI): domain Eukaryota; kingdom Metazoa; phylum Arthropoda; class Insecta; order Diptera; family Tachinidae; genus Linnaemya; species Linnaemya vulpina. The sequence goes on from OY776277.1 coordinate 24,142,814, forward strand.
AAAATGTTATTATATTATTGAGACCATGCAGGAGAGCATCTGAATAGCTTGAAATGTATTTCGCCTCTATTGTGGTATAAAATAAAATTTTTATAATTCAAAATACCCATTCACATTCTTAAGCTGGATGTAAAAAGTAAAACATTTGCTGACGGTATATTTTTAATGAATTCTTTTTATGTCAAACATATCGTAACACATTAAGATTATTATCTACCAACTTTTTTGTACAAATTAATTAATTGTAAAAATATCTGCACTCATACTCAATGCTAACAAAATGTTCATGATACATAAAAAAAATAGGTACTCGTATCAAAAATGCATTATGCAATAAAGTACTTAAACAAACATGTGCAATAGCAGTAGTTAATATTTATTGTTTCATTTTTCATTTGCAGGAAAAAAGCCATGGTCACAATGGAAGGACAATTTTTGGTGCGACAAATTTATGACGACGAAATCACATACAATTTAATTGGTGCTGCAGTAGAAATATTAAGTAAGTAAAATATGTATCAATAAAATTTATTACTTAAATTGTAATCAATGCATCTTAATGATGCTTTTAAAGAAGTAAGATATTTAAACTAGAACGTAAAATACTATTTATTAGTTTAAGCACTTGAAACAATACAGTAGTGACTACTTCATGAACTGAAATTTATTTATTTATTTGTGTATATCTTTGGTTTTCTTTAGTTTGTTTCTGATAAATAATATTTCTAATAAGTCTGTATATTCTAATAAATAGTTTTTAAACAAATTCAATAAGATTTCATAATAAATTTTTTCACGATTTTCCTCATCTTCAGATATACCAGCTGACGATATTTTGGAATTGTTTGGTAAAACATTCTTTGAATTCTGCCAAGATTCTGGATACGATAAAATATTACAAGTTCTTGGTGCCACGCCCAGAGACTTTTTACAGGTGAGTGGTATATTCAAACTGCTGGTATTGAAAACAAATCAGATCATTTAAATCTCTTCGTCTGTCTGTCTTGTGAGGATGCACCGTAACTTGAATATAATTAATTATTATTATAGGTCAAGTAGTAACACAAAAATTATTATCTACGCTCAATTCATTATCAGTGTTTTTTATCTATTTTTAACGGAATATAAACTAATCATGGGCTAGATTTAACGAAATTGAATATCAGAAGTTTTTGTATTAATATTTCAATTCGTAGTATCTCTTTTAGTATGAAATTCCCAGTACTGAAATAAGAAAATTTATTTAAAACAAATTAAAAACAATTTGTTGTTTAAATTTCAGCCTGAATAATAATTCTTGTCCTTTTACTTAATCTTCTTAGTTGAAATAATAATATTGGTTAAGCTCATCTTGCTAATACATCATAAAATGTCTTAAACAAAAGTTTTTTATTTGAATTTATAAAATATTTTAAAGTTCTCTTCCATAAAGCATTACAAATAGAACAAATTCTTTGGCCAAACCACTCTAAGTATATATGGTATAAACATCGTGTAGAGTTTTTTCGTCATATTTTACGTGTGACTCCCATAAAAAAAGGAAGCAGCCAGATTCTAATTGTGGATAGTGGTCAACCCCTTAAACCAGCATCTAAACACGGTTTTTTGTTTATATTTTTCTTTAATGACTGAATAATAACTGCACACCATTTCAACATATTAAAGCCTTCGATTATACACTGACAAAAATGTCAGATATCAAATTCACAGTACGGATATTTTGTATATTTACAACTAATCAAAATCCCATAAATATGAGCCATACAAAAGTCTGTGAGTTAAGTAAATGTTTTCCTGTTCTTCTCTTACATTTTCCACAATTTTCAATTCCTTCTTATGATGAACAAAAAATAAACTGCATTGAATAAAAAATGCTGAATTTACGTTCGATTTGTTTTCAATTTGATTCGTTTATATACGAGTATATGGTTCTGTGTGTTCTTTTATTTATTGTATATTCATGTATGTATGTGTTTTTCTCTTCTTCTTTCTCTTTTCATAATAACTCAACGGCTTCTGGTAAAATGTGTGTGTGTTTGTGTGTGTACGCATGTGGATGATTTCTTGGATACTTCTACTGCTTCCTGTATTAACACTGAAACCCTTGTTGATGATGCCATTGATGCTGACTTAATGCAATGAATATTGTATTCGTGCATGTCTGGGTCGTACCTTTACGCTGTCCCTTAAACAAAACTGCATTTATGCAATTGCTGATGATTTCGTTTTGTATTGTACTGCAACAAATAATATGTGTTGCTGTTGAAAAATTGAATTTCGTATATTTGTTTGTTTTTTTTTTTGTTGTGGCTATTCTATAAAATTCAATGAATGCCACTACTCGTGCTTTGTACAACACACATGATGACGATGATGGCTGCTCGTTTTGATACATTTTGGATTCCTTTGTCATTGTAACCGTAACAATTTTCCAATTGCAAATGCTGATGATGATGATGACCTTCAACTATTCGATACAATAATATGCTTACAAACGAATAAATAAAATTCTGCTGGACTTTTTATTACATGTTGGATGTTGTGATGCCTTTTGGCTTTAATATTTTGCGTTGGATGGCCTTTTCTTTCAATTACTTGGCAACATTCGCTATATTCATGTGCCACAAACAATGAATGCATATGGGAAATGTATAAGAATTTGGATGCCCTACATGATCATTTGGGCACCTTATATCCGGGCATGAGAGCACCATCATTTCGTTGTACTGAAAAGGACGGCTCTTTATTACTTCACTACTATTCAGAGCGCCCAGGATTGGAACATATAGTTATCGGTATTGTTAAGGTAAGCATATTAGTAACTTGAATATAAAAATTTTTATTATTGAATTGTTTTATTGAAATTGATTTCTTTATATAAGTTTCAAAGTAACTGGGCTTATTTGCTAAATACTCCACAGTCCAGAGGGATAAGCTCAGTCGCTTTTTAATTGGCAAATATAGTGTGAAATGCCTTTAGTTTGCCTTGATATAAGTTGCAGGAAATATATTATGAATTCGCTTTCCTATTGATTAAAAGGAGTTGTAAATATTTGATCATATTCCATATATCACGTTATTATAAACAGCTTCTTTGTTATCTGAAAGTATATAATTTACCAGGAAAATATATAAAGAAATGCGCTTAAGGGTCTGCACTTTTATTCGAATTATAATAAGTCTGAATTTTCTCACATCATATTGAAGTGCAATAATCACGGGAATCATAATATAAATTAAGTGAATATTTTCGTGTCAAAGTTTTAGATGGTGCGCAATATGGACAACAAAAATATATCGTTTGCAGAAAAAAAAAAATACTAGGATCTTTTGTATCTGTTATGTTACAAAGGAAACGAAAAGTTTCTAAGTACAATAATGACAACAAAAAAGTTTTTCTAAGATTCTAATATGAGCATTTTGAAAAAAATAAAAACTATATTCAGGTTCCAAAATATGAAGAGGACCTACGGCTTTGGCGATTATTTTTTCTATCCTGCAAAATTTATGGAATTGGCTTAGCTTCTTTGCAAATGCAATAGCTATATAATGAAGATATCCGGCTTTTAGCTTTAAAATAAGCTGACTTTTTTAAATACTCATTAAAAAAATATATATCAGCCTTTAAGAAAAAGCTGACCTCATCTACACTACATGGATGTCTGGCAAAATGCAATAAAACAGTTTAATAATTCTATTATATTGTCCGTTCAAAACATTTTTGCCAATTATTTTTATTATCTAGAACAAAAACGTCGATATATATTTTTTTATAATTGTTGCTACTCTTTATTCCTCACTCCACAACAGGCAGTGGCCTCCAAATTGCATGGCGTTGATGTGGAAATAGAAATAGTTAAACGGAAAGGAGATCCTATGGAAGAGGACGAAAAGGATGAAGTTTTTCTACATCAAACGAACCAGTTACAACAATCGACTACTGCCGATACATGTGCAAATGAAGAAAATAATAATTTAAATAATAACATTAACCTAAATAACAACGACGAACTTGCAGAATATAATGCAACTAATAGGAGACAAGGTCAGTATGACTTTTGTTAACAAGCATGTGTGCACATAAAAAGTTGTAGTTTCTTTGGATAATAACGTTACAAAAATAAACATCACAACTTATATATAAATTAGCAATAACAACAACAAATTATTTGTGTTTTTCTCATAGAACCATGTCCATTTACAAGAAAGCAATCACATTCCGCCTCATCTATGGCTGCCACAGTAAAAGATAGTTTCGACAGTGAGGATAAGGAACAAAAATGTTTACGCTTGTTGAAAAATAAGAGCGATGATATTGAACGCTACGACCACGTGCAGTTTTTGATACGAGAAATATCGTCTAACAACAGAGTAGATAGTGAAACGTCGGGAGCAAAAGATGAGGCGGGTAAAGAGCCGCCAGATGAAATAGAAAACATATGTGGGGGTAAGTTTTGAAACTCTCACGTTTAGCTGCAGTAGACTATTTCTAATCTTTATAAAAATCAGCCAAAATGTTCGTCTTCTTGACAATCTTACATTTAAAGTTGTGTAACTCAATGGCATGGAATAAATCCAGAAAAACTTTATACAGCTTGCAAGAAGAAAAAGTACTGTTTTACTCTACATGAAATTTTATTATTCAAATCAATAATTTCAAGTAATTTTTATGAAAAAGTGTTAAAAAATTTGTAAACTAGTGTAATGGATCACATAAAAAATAATGAAATAACAAATCTTGAAAACGTTTTGGTTATAGAAATGACATGAAAATCAGTAGCAAATTGTAACCCAGCAGCGATTCGAAAACAAAAATCTGAAAAATAAAAATCTGCCAAGTTTTTTAGAAATTATATGCGCTGATGGGAAATATTAAATCTTTTAATTTTTGTCACCACATATATTAATTGTTGTAAAAACATTGAAGAAATTTAAAACTTTTATTTTGCAGCTCCTTTAATATCACCAGCAACATTTTGTAAAATTTTCCCATTTCATTTAATGTTCGACCGCCAAATGAAAATCGTGCAGGCAGGAAAGTCAGTAACAAGAGTTTTGCCACGGTATGTATTATAAAACAACAAAAAATAAATAATAAATTTTAGCAAATAAGTAATCGATGAGAGATATTAAGCACCTTCAAATCTGCGAAGCTTTAGAATTAAGTAAAATTTAATGTAGCACCGATATTTGAACAACACCCTCATGCTTGTGCAGTCATAAATACTAAAACATGCAGGCAGATGTAAGATTTTGTGGCATTGTGAACAGGCAATGTGAGTGGCATTGGAACAGGCAACATCATTGATAGTGTTTGTTGCTAAGAAATCAGAGTTGCCAGAACTGAACAAGAAAAATAATTTACATATACGAAAAGTATGTAAGAAATTTTTTCAAAAGTTTTTAAGCAAAATAAATTTTAAGAAAAACTGAAGAGCAGCTTGCTAAATAATTTATACTGAGTATGGACTTTTGCCTTTCTAGGAGTATACAAACATGATGGTTTTAATGTTGCATCCCATTTCCTTCAGCCATGGAAAAGCTTTTCTATACACTTCAGAGATACGTATATAATATTATTTTCTTATATAAGATTTACTTACATAATTTTTCTTGTTTTACCTATGAAATTGGGTTTGAAAAAGTTTATACAAAACCTCTTCAATATTGTTTTAATAAAACGTAATTTATTACAAATTATTAAAAAGAAAGTGCTCTGCTTTTATATACATCGGAATTGAATAAAATTTGAATTAATTAAAATGAATTTGGTAAAAAGGATTTGCAATTCAATTCCACCTCAAACGGTTTGTTAAATGAATAGCAATTCGTTTGCAATTCAAATGAATTTTTTAGAATGAATTGTAATTCATTTTAAATTCTAAAATTTTAATTAATTCAAAATAAATGCAATTCCAACGAGTTGGAAATGAATTTCAATTCATTTTGATAAATTCTTTTGAATTTAATTTTTATTATTATTTTTTTATCCTGGGACTACCACCCAGGGGATGATTTCTGCTTATTAAGTCCAGTGTGGCAGAAATGAATGAGAGTGGATAATTTAAAAGGACAGAAGGGAAGGTACAAAATTTTCTTGTATATATTATATATATATATATATATATATATATATATAATTTTTACTTCGCCGATTAATTTATTTTCTACCGGCAAAGGTAGAAAATTTTTTTTTATTACGTAGTGGTATTAATTTCTGTCGGTAATGCTCAGAAACCAGTGCTATGCCTTCTCATTGAGACTAGCCGGCATATTAAGACCAAATAGCAAATTCTTTTCTTACAAAATGAGTTGATATAAATCTAAAATGTTTAAAAGTTTTTCCATCTGTCTTTTTAAGTATAAACTGAAATTGTTTTTCAAACAATTCTCAAACGCTCTGTAGTATATTTAGAAAAATTATTATCCGCATATATACAATAAAAAAAACTTTGGAGCGATTTACGTTATATCAATATTGATAAACAATATCGTACTTAAAAGATTGCCGTTGTGTTTAAATATTAAAATAAGCTTTCTACATCACAATGGAATGCGATATTTGATCATAGAATAGCTAAGCTGGCAACACTGTAAAGGCTACTTTTATCCATCCTAACAGAAGAGCATTTTATTTCTTTTTTGCAGAACTGGTATTTAATATACAAACACATCTACTTACATTAGGGTATCCATTTAGAGCACTTTGAAATTAATCGAATCAAACCATCAATAAAAATTTTCTATATAACAAAAAAGTAAATTATCTAAATATTATAGTTCCACAACTAATAATTGTCTTAATAACAATTTTAAAAATTTCCCCTCGTGTTTTCCATCAGTGAATAAGTAAACCATGTCTTATCAATATTTTGTTGCTGGTTTTTCATCACAAGCAATATATAAAACCGCTGAGAATAAATATATTTCAAATAAGCAAGATGATCTATTAATTATTTCAAATTTCTTTGACTTCCAAAATGTCAGCTAATCGAATAAACCTTCTTAGAGTGAATGCCCTTCTTTACTTGCCGACAAACACAGAAACCAAAGCGTGTCTATGCACTTGTCCTCAAGTATACACAAACGCATTTAAAACGATACTAAATGGCCATGTTGTTTTGTAGTTGTGATTAATCTCCTTCTTTCTTTTTGTTGTTTTTTCTTAACATAAAAATCATCTTTCTTTTAATTTTTCCTAGAGTGGCCGATGAAAATTGTTCATTATTAGAAGTACTTGAAGCGATACGTCCTCATTTGCAACTGACATTCGAGAATATTTTGGCCCACATCAATACAATATACGTACTGCAAACACGTCAAGGTGCCATGGGCAAACATGAACGCTATCTTCGACTGAAGGTATGTATGTGTGTGTGTGTGTGTGTGTGTGCTGTTATAAATGTCATAAAAGCATTAGTTACCTTGAACATTAAGAGAGCTTGTTTTTCATTGAAGTTTCGGTATCCTAATTGAAATTTATTATATATATTTATTGTTGTATTAGCTCATAATTAAATATAAAATTATCTATGATATATTTTTCTAAATATACCCGACTACACAATTTTTAATTGAACTTGCTGTAGTATTGAAGACTGTGTTTAAAAAATCAGATATTTTTAACATGCGCACTTTTGCATTTTCTGGCATAATATCTTATAGGTATATAATTTGTGTAGCCATGGGCTTTATAGAACATATCAGTTTTATTTTGTCACTTGTTTATAATATCTAATTTAACAAACTTAAGCACTTAATGCCTGCTTTTGGATTGACAAAAAATATATAATTCTACTTTAGTGCGCCCATGAGTTTGTGTGCTCTCATGCACGCAAATGTTTTCCAAATTTTGACGGATAATATTCCCAGTGAAAGATTCGCGTTCGTCCCACTTGTCTTTCCAGCATTAAGCGAAATAAATATATCAAATGAATTCCAGGAAATAATAATTTTCAATAACAAAATATAAAAACAATTTTACTACAATCCATAATAAAGCAAAATTAATAGGCTTAAGTCAACATGTGGAAAAATTGCTCAAGACTTCTTTAACAATTTATTAAATCTTTTAGGAGTTTCATTAGCGACAATCCAATTATAAACGCAAGATTGATTTCTTTCCACAAACATATAATTGAATGAAATACGGATGATATACTTTCATGTAGAATTATTTATTTTATTTTCTCTCTTTACAAGGGTCAAATGATGTACATACCGGAATCGGATCGCATATTGTTCCAATGTTATCCAAGCGTTATGAATCTAGATGACTTGGCCAAGTAAGTATTATAACAAATATATCCTTATCTGAATGCCGCAATTGCCGCACTGGTTGTTTCACTTGACACTGTCACATACGGATATACTAACGTTTAATAAGTTAGTTTAATTTATTATAAGAAATGTTCGTGGGCAATATTAATGTCCTTTCGCTTATCGACGCAGTTTTTGGAACAGAACACTTTTTAAAATTTATTATAAAAATACTATATTTAAACATTTAACTAACTTTGGCATGCAAAATTTAAAAAAAAATTAAATAAAACTAATTACGCTATTATTCTTGTTCACTTTCTTCACACCCTTTTCCTAAACTGTCAGTTAGTTTGTAAATAAAAACAATTTCTTAAATATATTTTTATTAACCACAAATTGCTGCTTCTTCGCTATTGTTCAGCACATTTCAATCAATTATTTTTTTGCGAAAACTGATATGAAACTAGATCTTGAGTAAATCTGTCATGAAATTTTTTGGCATCTATTTACTGATGACAACTGAAATGGACAGCATGTAGAAGACAAGAGCTCTTTGGGTTTTTACGCCAAATATATCGGACAGCTTTATCCTTATCAATTTAATATTTTAGCTGGAAGAGCAGGAAAAAATCTTTAAATTAATATGAATTATCACCACCGTCATGAACAACTTCCTTCAACCGCAATTTGTTATACCGTAAATTATTATTATCTTTTTCATTTTTGTTTCAAGCAAAAACAAAATCATTTTATTACCAACTGGGAGCACTGTGCTTTAAACCTTAACACAAAAATAATGATAAATGACCAGAAATACAAATAACTTTATATGCTAGATGATTTAGAATAATAGGAAATATATAAATGAAAAGAAAAGAAATGAAAAAATAATAACATGTTATGGTATTAACAAAAAAAAGTAATAACGCTAGCAACTGACAGCTTCCTGGTATTATTAAAGCGGTTGTGTTTTTGTATTTTATTATTAATGTGTAGTTGTTGAGCAGCATTGATCAAAAAAGCATATGGAAAAACCAACAGAATTGAAATTCATATGTTTTTGCAAAATGTTTTATTGATTTGTCACTCTAAAACTGTTGTACTTATAATTACTAGAAGGAATTTTTATGTTGAAATTCCTAGATTGTACGAGGGTGCGGTATTTCCATACCTTTAGAACATTAAGAGGTTCGTATATACTGACGTGTTTATTTTAAAGACTTGTCTTCGCAGGGAGTTTCGTACCTTATTTCAAAACTGAATTCCTTGTGAAACTGAAGGCTACGAAATTAATGGCAGAAAATATAGGCCTAGGCGAATGAGTAACACTCTACACTTTTACTTGATTGACGAAGAAAATTTTGAGAGCACACAAACCATATTATTTGGCCAATATTGGAGAGCTTTTAGCGTACTATTAATTTGCTCACTAGCAATGAAATCCTTCATTATCTAGCAACCGCACTGTAGAGTATCTCACACACATACCACCACTTCATAAAGTGTAGTATGCATACAAGAACATTTGGAAGCCAAAATCAACAATATGCTAATCAATCATAACATATGAGAGACCCAAATGAAGTGTCATATCACTTTTAGTGCATTCCATGGTCGTGTGCCATGATGATTGGTCACTGAGTAATAGAAATTTCAATCCTTTTACCAATTCTACAATGATAAAAAGGACACACATTGCCTTAACAATAAACTACTTTCTACGTTAGAAGTTATTACAAAAATGTCTAAAATAGTATACAAGACGTAGAAAATATTTAATAAATCAGACTTGAATAAAGAAACATAAATCGGAAACATCTGCCTGTTATTGTTAGTTGATTCTTCGTTAGATCGGCAGGGCTGTTTAAAACGTTTATATGACTCCAGGGAGGCTTTAAAAATACAATTTACTTCTCCACACATGAGAAATTAGATGAGACAGTAAGCTATAAATCTTAAATTTGTTGGTTGATTATTGCATTAGTAAATTTAACAATATGCTAGTGAGTTTGTCTTATCGCTACTGAAAGAGTAGGAATCATTAACACCACGTTTGTATAGTTTGGATCTAAGAGCCGTGAGTAGTGCATTGAATAGACATACCGAAGCCAGAATACATCGATCATTTTACCTGTGCTTTTTCCACACTGCAACGTGAAAGAGTTAAATAATTAGGCAGACACTTGCATAAGTGAAGTATAAACTTCAAGAATTCAGTAGTTTTCTTTTCAAGATAATCATTTAAAGTGTAAACATCATAATTCCTTACAAATGACAAAAGTTGTATTAATAAATTTTAGTATCGATTTGAAATAAAGCAGACTAAAATTATGGACAAGAAACTAGCCTGTAATGAAAAATAATTTAAGATATTTTAAGTTTTGACTGAATTGAATACAGGCAAAATACATATATTCTTCCGATGAACTTAACTAGACAGTAACTCCTTAAATACCAAACGATCTTTGTGGTAAAAATGATAATTTTGAAGGCTTTAATACAACAATGAGAAAAGAGTCAAGTCAGTATATTCAGAAGTAGAACAAAACTAAAAATGATTTCCGGTTTTTCATTTTTAAGTTTGTTAATTTATAAATTAACAAACTTTACAAGAAACAAAGAAAATCATTTTCATGTTAGTAAGGGAAATATTTTTTGAAGCAGTAAAAATTTAATGAAATACAAAAATTAATTGCTTCTCATTCCATTAGAGATTTGGGATTATATAAACTTTTAGCAAAAACCTCAATACCCACCACATTTATCCCTAATTAACGGAAACTACACACTTTCCCTGTCTACTATTAAGTTGAACAGTTTATTGTTATTGTGTTTCCTCAGAGCAGTTTAATTTTGAAGCGGAGATATCCAGCAATTTCAACTCCATTTTTATGTACTTTTTAATTTCAGAAAAGGCTTATATATATCCGATGTTCCACTGCACGATGCGACCAGAGACTTGGTATTATTGTCTGAAAAATTTGAAGCTGAATATAAATTAACCAAAAACTTAGAAATGCTCACCGACAAATTGCAACAAACTTATAGAGATTTGGAAAGTGAAAAGCAAAAAACTGACAGGTAATAAAAGCTGCCTTTCAATTCCTATTCATTTTTCCCCCACTTGAAATACTCTTCCACAAATATTTTCTAACCAATTCTATATTCATTCGACAAAAAGACTTTTATATTCTGTGCTACCAAAATCTGTTGCCAACGAACTGCGCCACCAAAGACCAGTTGCACCAAAAAGGTAAATGGAATATTTGCTTGTTTATTGAATAGACAAATATGAATTTGATAAAATCATTTATTTCAATAACTAGAATTGATAAGATTCATGCAAACAAACTATTATTTTCTATTCAACAGATATGATTCGGTAACGCTAATGTTTTCTGGCATCGTTGGCTTTGGTCAGTATTGTGCTGAAAACACAGATCCAGAAGGTGCCATGAAAATTGTTAAAATGTTAAATGAACTTTATACTGTATTTGACGCTTTAACAGACTCAAAACGCAATCCAAATATTTACAAGGTAAATAAAATTATTATTTAAATAAAAATATTAAGCTCTCGAGTATAATAAATACATTCAGCTTTTAGCAATTTCGTGCCATTCGTGTTAATTTAAATAAAAATATTGAAACTTCAGTATTTAAACCCATCCAAGCTGTTAATATCTTTATTTGTGAATATATTTTTATTTATGTATTTTTATTAAAGTGAAAAATGTTAAAGTTTTGTAGTTGTTTGCACAGATTTTTTTTTCGAGTTGAAAAAGTTGTCATTATTGACTGTTCTTGCCAATGCAAACAAAAATGTTTCAACTTAAAAAAATATCAGATATATAAAGCAGAAAGGATTTAAAAAACTTATATTTTTTTTGTTTTTGTTTTGGGTTAATTTGGGTTCGAGTTTAAGTCAATGCCAATCATACCATCAGAACTTTGGTTTTTTAAACAATACATTAAGTTTCATTCAAAGAGTTTAAATACTTCAAAGATTTTTTGTTTAAATCACTCGCTTTTTATTACATTATAATTCATATATGTGTTTTGCATCGTAAAAGTTAATTCGTGTGCTTATGAATTCTGAAAACTACATGATGTTTCATAAGATGGTGGAATGCATTGATTACGGCCAGTATATTTTGCTTAATTACTTAAGCATAAAGCATTTGACTGATTGAATTATTCTCTCAATTTATATAAAGCCTTTCAGGTATGGTGCTATAAGAATTGACATAGACGGTTTTTCCTGAAACGAATTTAAGATCAACCCACAATTTCGTCCTTTCTCCTACTAAATTGAATATTGTTCTTATTGCGCTTCTATTTCATTGTCGGAGATCGGGCGATATTGAATGATCTTGAAAATAACCAGCCTAGTGGGATCATTTGATTAACGTGTGAGACTTGAAGGTGACCTAGGCGGTCTATCCCTATATATTCGAAATAGTATGTCTAATGTCGACGATCCAATCTGGATATCGAATAAATATCTTTATATTCTGTATATTCTGGAAGTCATAATCAGTAGAGTAATATGACATAAACAGACGTGTGTCTGACCATGTCCTTATTTTAGGACAACTACAAAAATCATTATATGGAAGATTCAATTTCTAATTTTTTAATAGACTTGAGTATTTGCCATTCCTGTGTCTGCAAGACTTATGAGTAGACACGCATTTTGGAGAAAGTTTATGGGGATCAAATTAGTTGATGAACCAACCAACTCATTTATAAAATGTTTGCAAAAGTTTTACTAGTCATTAAACTCCATTGTGTGTGAATAAGATAACATATAACAGCGCAAAATTTACGCAGTTTCAAAGTGTTTTAGACCATCTTGAAAGCAGGACATCAACGATAATCCTAGAACATCAATGCTGAATTATCTTTGAAATTAATAAAATAAAAAAACCTCTAGACAATTCATAAACAACGATGGAGCAAACATTCAATCACATATCAAATGGCGATGTTATATGTTTGTTAAGAAAAACTATTGGGGCGCTAAAAAAAGCTCATTAATTCGGTAAAATAACAACATAAAATCATAATTTTGAGGTGAGTTTTGCATTATTTGCAAACAAAATAAAAGTTATTGCAGTACTTTGAAATTTATGTTATCCAAGTCCCAAGTCACACAACGAAGTTCTTGTTGCTCAAATAATTTTCAATTCCTTTTGAAGTCACCTGAATACATGTTTAAGTTCATGTAAAAAGAATTTATTACATATTCAAAGTGGAAAATATACTATTTTATTTTATATTCTTCATATTTAATTCGAATAGTAAAAAGTGATCGCAATATTTAAAAGCAAATAATTATGCTATTATAAATTTTCGTCCCAAACTGGAGTTCTTTCTTCAGCGTTAGAATTCAGAATTAGATTGGAAAAATGCTTGGATCTCTTACTCTTAGGGTACTGGAGTTAATAAACAGGGATTTTGCTCCCTACTCTCATAATATTATAGCAAAATTACACTGATTTGTTTAATATAAAATCAAAGGATTTTTCCTCCCAAAAATTACAACCGGACTGGATGTTTTATAGAACAGCACGTTGGAAAATATAAATAACTCTGTGCGACAGCTTTAATAACATGTCATTTGACATGACGTAGACTTATTATTTGGTTAACTGTACGACATGTTATTACAAATAGAATATAATTATAATTTATACAAAATTGAACTTAAAATAAAATTTTCAGGTGGAAACTGTTGGTGATAAGTACATGGCCGTCTCCGGTTTACCCGATCACTGTGAAAATCATGCCAAGTGTATTGCACGACTGGCACTCGACATGATGGACATGGCTAAAAACGTTAAAATGGGTCCAAATCCAATGGTGAGTGAACAGCTGTTATAATTGTCTCTAATAATATCCGATTTATCATAAAGTTCTTAAAGCAGAGTAACAAAAGTATTCTACTCGCAAACATACGAAATGTATTTTTTCTGAATACGCAGATGAAGAATTTCATCTCTAAGTATGGGAGTCAAAAAAAAATCTTCTTGGGTGACTTCTAAAATTTAACATATTTTATGATCTTAAGAAAACGAATGAAAGACTAAATTCGTTCTTAAAAGCATTGAACGTACTTGGGAGTAACTTACTCCAATTTTCCTTTGAAGTTTCAGTAATTGCACAACTGTCAATTAAATGGAATAATATATGCTTATGGCACCAGTGTGTATAAATTAAGAACTACAACTGGTATTAGCACACCTCCTTCGCCATTTGATTAGCAAGAAGCGGTTCAAAATTAACATTTGCGGTTCAATAATTTTTTCCAAAAGATTTATAAAATAATATAAAATTTACTTTTGGAATATATTGTTAAACACTAAATTTCATTACAATCGGGATGTTTAAGTTAATTATGAAAAAACTTAAAATGATCATGTAACTGGAAGTTTAAAATAATATCTCTTGTGTTAAAAAAATGGATAAAAGTTTACATTCAGATCGGATACTTATAGAAATAATCAAATTACTTTAAAATTTAATACAAAATTTATTTAATATTATTTTCGTTTTTATATATAATTATCCTCTATGGCATCGCGTCCATAAGAATCACTAGAACTGCATGCATTAAGTTAATGTCTGACTTTATTCCCATTTCTTTTTTTTTATAATTTTTAATGCATTTCAATTTAAAGTTTCCAACTACCATGTTCTATGTAACCTTACAAATTGTTTCAAGAATCATAATAACTTAACAACAATATTTTAATAGTCGCTGCTGGTAGGAAAGTTTATAGGAAACATGAATTTCTGCACTTAAATTAAGTATCAGATTTTGCTGTTGGCCATTAGGAAAACTATAGAAAACATATAAAAGTTACTATCGATGAATATATTTCTCCTATATTTTTATTGTTTAAGTTCAAATGTTTCAAGTTTCCCACGTGCTATAGATGGAACAAGGAAAAGTGCTGTGCGTACGTGCAAATAGCCTCAAAGACAGGAAGATGGAAAAACTATGAATGCGCAACTTTGATGAATATTAAAGTTTAATGATCCGGTAGTATTTACAATGAATAAATTTTCATTTGCAATATAGACTGGCAAAGTTTAAGAAAATAATAAAGCAAAAACCATTAAATCATATCGAAGCGCTTTGGACACAGAAAGTTGCATTTTATTCATGACTTCATGGATGACCGTTTCGCATAAATGAAAAATCAATATAGTATTTTTATTTTTACTTGAGCATTCGATTAAGGCTTTTGCCTGAAATGTATATTTAATAGTGATATTATTTAAAGCCTATAAATAGAGATGGCCTTCTGCGAGAAAAAAAACAGAAAAATTTATATTAGAATAATATTTTTTAGTTATAGATAAAATATGTTTCTAAAGAAATTAAATTAATTTAAGTTAAGTAACAGCAATTCAATGGAAAAATTTATATTTTTAAGGTCATTATTTTAGTCTTGACGTTGTATTACAAAGAGAAAGTTTCGTAAGATAAGTAAAAGATGCCTCAGGATGTGATTAGGAAACTGTACACTAACTACAGTGTAACTAATTAGAACCTTTTAGAAGGATTATAGTAGTGAAATTCATAATTTTGCTATTGCAGCTAGTTTAAATCGTATCGTCTTATAAGCTTAAAATAATAGACCAGTTAAATACATACATTCTTTGCAGTAAAAACTTGGACTTCGTCTTATTAATTTTATATATAACAAAACCTATTTTGTATGTGTATCTTCCACATTAAATTGAAATTTTTCCAATTACAACTTCTTAACTTATTTTGTTTTGCTAATATTCAAAAAAGTGTTTCCAATAATATTTTATATGTCCTGTATTCAGAAGCCTAATCTTTTTGTCACCTTTTCAATGAATCCGAAGTTACGTTTATGAAAATAATTAAATCTGATTTGTATATGTTGTTCCTAATAATTTTTTAAGTTTATTATGAAAACGCGCTTACTGCGAATTCCCTGCAAGCCAGGGGACGCAGTAGACATGTTCGTGTCCTTTGCCAGCGTAAGTTATATATTTTAGATCAACTGCAAGCTTCTGCCGAATAGCGCCCATATATACAAATAATTATTAGTAATTTATTTAACAATATATTTTATAGAAATTATTCACAATTAAAATATCATTTTTTATAATTAAAATGTAATACCCACTTTGTGTAAGTAAAATAACTTCTTATTCAACTGCTAAGTCGAAAAACAAACCCATTGAAACTTCTAAAATATAGAAAAAATAAATCCCCAAAAATTACTCCAATTTCTTTGGTTAATATTTATTAAAATACTCCATTAAACTTCAAACATAATAAACAATGAATAAATTAAATATTTCCAAGTTCTTCCTGCACTCTTAGAGCAACTGAGGAACAGCACTTCCTTTCAGTGTTTAAAAACAATTTCCTGCCGTCGTGATACATCATACATTCAATAATTGATTTTCCTGGCATCTGCTGCATATTTTGTTTCTCCATAACTTCCATACAATCGGAAAACAAAATAGCAAACTTAACTAACACTTCACACATAAAGTGAATAGTTTAATGGAAAGTTTTTTATTTGCTGCAACCGAGTAGACGCAAAAAGTGATGTGCTGCTGTACGAAAGTAAACAAATAGTTTATGAGTTTTTATGCATGAAACTTTTGCTTATTGCCTTGCTGATCCAAACTCTCATTTCCATTTTCCATAAATAAAAAATTATAATCATTTTTTTACCATTATCTTCCATGAATATTAAAGCACTGTTTTATACAAAAACAAATTGCAAATTGAGGAACAACTTTAACTTTCATAATTTTTTAATATGTTTTCGAACAATGAAAGAAGAAAAGGAAAATGAATTTTATATGAATTTACAGTTTATTCATGTTTGATAAACTGCTGATAAAAGTTACTATAAAATTATATCAAGACTAACGATTGTCTCAAAAACATTTTACGAAAAGTTTAAAAATAACGAAATTAAAACTAAATGCGGTTACCAAAATCAGATAATTTTTGTTAAATTAGATGTTTGTGGTTTTGTAACATATTAATTAGCATACCGATTAGAATTTAAGACAAACTTCGTATTAAATTTTCCAGTTCCATCAAGGTCGTAAACTCTAATCTAGATTTATAAAACTATTACGGAACTACAAACCAATAAAGAAGATCTGCAATGATTTTCAAAACTTTAATCTTACAATTATGAACAAAATATCATGACTACTTAAGGAACTAAAATATATTAAGTTTAACTCAAATGTATTTCTATTTCTCTGTTCAGCAATGATTTGCATTTCAATTCAATGATTGGAATGATGATAAAATGTCAATTTTGTCCTAGCTCGACTTAAGCATGATGTAACACTCATAAATTTTAAAAAAAACACAATAACCAACAATGCAGACTTTCCTTCTTTTTAAGCAGGATTGAAGATGTGATATTTTATTGAAGAAAATTACTTGATACGTTATTTTGAACTTTGCTTATATCCTTGATTTCAACTATTATGTAGAAGTTTTTTTATGTATTTTTAAACTTTAACTGACGAAATTAATAAAAGCCTGCTTAATCTTCTTAATTTACTCTCAAATCTGAATAATTAAATTCCCAATCATTTGATGAAAGAGAAAAACTTCATTTAACTTTACGTACTCATCGTTTATTTCGCCATTCTTCCCTTAAGTAATTTTGAAAATAAACTTCGTTATAACTTTCGCAATGGTTCTTTATCAAATAGCAGAGACAATAATAAATGAATGAATGAATGCATGAAAGTGGTAGTTAGTAAAACATTTTTTAGGGACATCAATTTTCGATTTCCTTTTCGTAAAAATGTTTTAGGAAAAACATAAACGAAAGAATGGAGGCAGAACTTTTAAAAGCTGTAAAATAAAATAAAAAGTCATTTCAATTAGAAACCAAAAACTATTCGAGAAGTATAGAAATAAAGAAGCAAACAAAAAAATTAGACAAAAATGGAGATATAAAATCTCTTTCTTTCGGATATTATTCAATTGCTGTGGGGATAAGGAAATAGCGAGATTTAAAATTCTTAACACTATCCAACATGCAACCACAATTGCTATTCAGTATCCAATTTACAGCGTTTATCTTAATATATCATCTAACATATATACACACACACAGACATAATCAATAATAATATATCAAGCGAAACTTTTGTATAAGCAAAAACGAAGTGATATCTTAAAGCAACTGGTATAACAGAAGGTTGTGAAAATTTTATTTATGCAATCAGCAGGTCATAAGAAAATTCCAACATTTTAATATGTCTTTATATTTTTAGCGCACAGATGTTTTAATTATTCAAACAATCAAACAGTTGGAATATATACAACTTTTTAAAACTATTTATTTCACAAAGAACCATTTAATATTTGTCTGTTTATAAAAACTTTATGAGTCTGCTCAAACTGCACTTATCAGCAAGTTTTCCACATCAACTCTTGCCAACATTTAGTATATAATTTAATGCAGATGTATGAATTACTCAACACACACATACACACAAATGCCTACATATTCTTTAAGTTGGCTCCTGCTACCTTGAGTAAACGTAATATACAGACTAAAAAGAAAAAAAAATATATCGTGCATTTATTTTGTGGCAAATAAATTCACACTAAAAGAACACAAAAGTAGGCCAAATATTGCAAGCAAGTTGTTGTATCAACTCGTAAATAAGTACCTGGCTTTTTCGTTATAAATCATGATAACTTCCATCGCATAAATACTTTGAAAACAGGCAACAGAAATCATGCCAAAACGTACTTTTATAGACAAAAATGTATGTGTTGTAAATTAAATTCTAACAGCAATCGTGTGTTAAGTGACGTTTTATTAAATTATGTAATAAATTATACAATTAATATCTGTACTTGTGCTGAAAGTCATTAATTCGGCTTCAGTTGATTGCTTGAGTTTTAAAATTATTTCTCAATTAAGAATTCTATGGTGAAGTCAATGCTGTATTAAGAAAATAATGTTACGACAACTAATGATTGGCGTAGTGGAATGGCTCAGTGTTGCGCCAGCAGTTACATAAAACTTAAATCAAGTTATATATATTTTAATAAAGTTATGAAATTTTTATATTACAGCCAATTATTTACAACTAAATAAGGAGAATTATTCTAAACTAATTTCTTACGAAAAGTCAAAAGCCGGTGTTGCAGCTGTTTTATTTTAGCTGTGGTATGATCGTTGGCTTAATTACGTTTACCTTTTCTTTTAATTATTCCCAAAGAAAACATATTAAATCCGTCCAACGTGAGAGCCAATTGAAATAACTTCTGCGCGAAATAATGTGTTTGCCAAAGAGGTTCAGTAACTATTCATTGTATCTCTTGTAGTGTGGACTGTGGCTCCATCTTGTTAGGACCACAACGGTGAATGTTTTTCTACAGCCGGCCTCAAAGAAATTTCCAGCATTGTTCGCTATTCAGCATTATTAACTGTAACTGCATCTTCAAAGAGTACGCTTGAGTGCGTGTAATTATTACTGATGAACTGTTCTTGCACTCTCCATAGCCCATAGAAATTTCGCTGGTTTTGTAAACCATTCAAATGGAAATATTCACATCCAAAAAAACAACGCTGCATCGAAAAAATTAACCGTCGATTTCTAAACTAAAATTCAACAAGTCTTAATCACTGCCCCATTTCAAATTCTGCAAGTTTTCTTTCTAGTATTTTGAAATACAAATAATAAGAATACAATATATTCAAATGAATTATTTATTTTATTCAATTAAAATATAAAATAATTAAAACTATAATGAGACGGCAACACATTCGTTTAATATGCGCTATCACAGAAAGTGTAGCGTCTTTTGAAAATAGCCGTACTGCTCTGCTTTATAACGTTGGATAAACAAATGATATTCACTTTCCCCCGTACCGTAGAATATTCATCGTATCTCGTGGAATCAAACATGTTGCGAACAATAGAACATAAATCTTAATTGACTTCAACATGCATTTATTATTTTCAATTTCTATTTTGTTGAATATAATTTTACAAAGAGTTTTCTTCTTCCACTTCCATACTTATTAGTTACAAATTCCATATGTTGTACGACTTCCTTTACTTTTTCTTCATTTTCCTGTGTACTTGGTTGCAACTATTTATATATGAGTGTGTATGATGGCGTGAAGGACAATTGATAATGACTGTTTGTTGCTCGTTGCAAATAATGTAGAGGTCTTATTTCGTGGTCCATTAACTGTTACATACTTAAAGATGCCCCATTACTTTTTACAACACAACCACAAAAGAATGTTAGAGTGTTTAGTAATACGTTGAAGTTATATTTTGCTCTTTATTACACAAATTATGTGACCATAATATTTTTATGACCAAATTTTTTTTTTTTGTTTTTTTTTTTTTTTTTGTAAACACTGATACTTATTATCATCGAAAATATGTTGTGCTAAGGAATAGCAATTCCCCCATATGTAAGTTCAAAGGACAGATGGTCGAAAAAGCTTAGAACTAGAATCCTTCTTCCACACTTTTTACGAGCTTACAAACATAAACATACATTTGATGTGTAGGAAGTTGTTTGAAGAAGAAACCATAAAACCATTTTATTAATTGCAAAAGCAGGAATCTGTAGCCCAAACCCAATTAACACAGTCACTTTAATGTTTAAGGGATATTGAAAGTTTTGTTTACACAATTGGCACTGTTAGACCCTGACTAAAATATGAATTGCATAAGTTTGTCCCTCTATTAATATTTTCGATTATAGTCCTTTGAAATTCCACTGTTCACTATCAAATTATCCTTTAAGAAGAGCCTGTAGTCGCGCTTTTTTTGCAATTTTACTGAAACGTCTCATAAGATTTATTATATGGGGAATTTCACACAAAAAAACCCAATTTTTTCATATATAAATTGATTCAATCAGCCCCAGAAATTTCTTTTCCACGGACCATTGAATTTTGAATCCAGATGTTTCGCTTTTGAGATTTAAGCCTCCTACTATTTTTGGGTGTGTAAATGAAAATAAATTCTTTATTTTTAATATAAAAAAAAAACTTTGAAAAGCTTTTTGAAATTTTGCCTGCAGTTGAATAATAAGAGATTCTTTTTATAACTATATTTTTTATTAATTTCTTTTTGTTACACTCCACAGTAGCTGAGGTTTTTTTTTCTTTTATTTCTTCTGCCTCTTCTGCGGAAAATACACACAGGAAATACTTTGTAAAGATTGTGCTATATTTTACACGATATCCACGCAGGGCTCTCTATCGCAAAAGAGCATTTGCAAGCCTCCAACGTAAAATTTGTTCTTCTATACGCAAATGAAAAAGGCAGATCAAATTAAGTTGCACCTTTTATTGTACGTTACTTAAAGGAATATATTGTGTATATATTGGCCACACAACTGCGTCTCAACTGTAGAGTATCACTCATAACAAAAGCGCGTCTTGAAAGAAACGGATTGACCATGAATTATTTAAAAAAAAAATGTCTTAAAATTTCCTTCAAACATTTTATTTCAGACACTTAGTTCGAAAAAATAATGAGCAGTTTTTTATAAATGTATAGATCTTCAGCTTTTTTTTTAATGTTTGATAGACAGCCCTCGTTAACTCTGCTACCCATATTTGCTCAATATAAATACACAACTTGAGAACGAAGTCAAAAAGCTCTATTTACAAACTTTCTTAAGCATTCCTGATATCCCCTATTCCTAGAAAATATTTTTGATTGAAAATTTACATACAAAACTCGTTTTATAAACGATTTATAAAACAAAATATTATTTTTAGGAATAATTCAGTTAATAAATAAAACCACAATGTGCAAATGCTACAAGTATCAATTTTATACTTAAATATGCTTGACAATAATAACGAAATTATTTATTTCAGCAAATCACAATCGGTATACATTCTGGTGAAGTGGTGACCGGCGTCATAGGCAATCGTGTGCCACGGTACTGCTTATTTGGTAACACGGTAAATCTAACAAGTCGCACTGAAACAACAGGTGTGCCAGGACGAATAAATGTCAGCGAGGAGACCTACAAGTGAGTACACAATTTTAAACTTTTCGGAAGATTTTTTTTAAATCTTTTAAATAATTATTATAATAATTACATATTATTTATTAAATACGAGTAACTACAAATTTACATGTTTGATAACTCTTTCGAGCATTATCCTTGCAAGCAAATCTTACACTTTATCAACTTGACAATAACATCTAAAAAAATTTTTTTTTTAATAAAACCTCCAGAAAAGGGTAGTTTAAAAACACTTTTCAAAATGAGAAAAATACTATATAAAAATCAAAGTGTCAAAGGTTTATCTACAACTACTTCTGCACACGAATTCTTTGTTGCAACGTCCTCGCAAATAGTAGTTGGCGAGTGTTGGTCTGAATGTGATAATATTGTAGATGTCGACAGAGATGCTGCTGATAGTTCTGGCTCTATTTTTGTAGCTTCTGTTTCTGGTTGCGTGTCTCTTGAACGTGTAGTCAAAGTTTGCTCATTTGAAAAAGTTACTTGTTTCTTTTTCCCATCATTCTTAGTGTTGTTGGCTGAAGTTTCATTGGTATTCTTATTTTTGGCCATCTTATTACTTCTGTTATATATTTCGCTATTGTTTTTGGGCTCTTCAATCTCTTCCATCAAATCGATATAACGTTGCAAACGCCTTGGCAAACGTAAAGTATCAATGCCATCGGGTAATTGTCCATTACTTCGCAGCAAATCACGTATACGGCAGCTTGGAAAAAAAGGGGAAGGAGGAATGTAATTTAGATATCTTGTTGTTTGTGTTCTTTATTGTTTTAAACTTTGAAAGCATAACGATGGCCACGCCAACATGCTTGCGCGAAAATCATTACAACGAATATTATGAAAATGGAAAAATGAAAGAATATCAAAAATCTTCTGAATACTTCAAGATAAACTTTCAACATTTTTTTCTATCGCGTTTAAATTGTTTTTCGTTTTTTTTAAAGGTAAATGTTTCTTTAACAACTTTTTAAATTAGATTCAGTTTCAAAGTGTTGCTAAAATTTCTTCACACGGAATTTTATTAGATAATAAATCACTGCACTGATATTTTTCTTAAAATATTTTTAAGTATTAAATTGATTAATTTAATCTGAAAACTGTTCAATGTTTTTGTTTATGCTTCCTATTAGTTGGCAAGATTTTAAATAAATCAAATTGTTATTTCTTAGCATTTGACGTTATCAATATTTAGACAATATGCGATATAAAAAAATTGCATTTGCGAATAAAACTCCTCACTGCAGTGCTGCTAATTATTACAGCCATTTTACCTGCCTTTTTAAAAATTTTGTTACAATGAGTGCTTATAAATCTCTGTTACAAGAATACAAACAAAACATATCATCAATACCAAGGAAATGTCAGGGTTTCTTTAATTTTTTGCAAAGATTAATTCCGTTTGTATACTTTTAAGAATTCAGAAATACATTCTAACATCTTATTAAACAAGCAAAAACTGTTTACATAAATAATTTTGTCTTTTGTTGTAAATTTTAATGAACTGTTTGGCCTGCAGCAACAAATATGAAATCATTTGGAACTTTAATCATTCTTGTTTTAATATTTTCACAATATATTATTGATCCTATGCTAAGAGAATATTTTAGTGAAATATTTGAAATGAATATTAAGAAATATTAGAATTTGTTCATATAAAAATCTAACTCGAGAGGTCTTATAAAATTAATAAAAACGATGTAGACTAAAATAGTGAATAAATTTAAAAAAAATATATAGTCAAATAGTACATTTAAGATAGTTCTTTATAAAAATAAGCACGACTGTTTGCAAATTGTGCTGCCAACACAACTGTTTTTTGTAATAGAAAATTCAAGAAATGCAAGAAATTCTTTATCGTTTAGCTAAGCAAAACGAGATTTAAGAATGAAGCTTTCCTATTATTTCATTGCTTTATTTCCAAGAAATCATTGTTCAATCGTATGCATGAATCATGAGATTATCTCTTTTGATCGCCCAGTTTTTGATCATCAAAAGTGATCTAAAGAGAATTTCAAAAGGATATGGGATTGTAAGTTTTACCCATATGCCAACGACTGGGAAATAAGCTTCAGAAATTGGGAAAACGATCTTAGAAAATACTGGCAAACAGAAGGGTGCCAACGAAACTTTTGCCATTTCTAAGAAAATTTTTAAAAAGTCGAAATATTTAATTCTAATTATTTAAGAGGTTCCCTTTGAGAAATCTTCGATTTTAGCTTTTGTTTTATAAAATAAAAAATAAGCTTCTATATTTCTAAAAATTATTTGCTGGTATTAATTTTCTCAATTAATTTTGTTTATATAGAACAAACGGCGCCTTCATATTTTCTTATTTCCAATGGCTTAAGAGTTGCTGATATGTTGGCATAAGCCAAAGACTTAAAAGCTACTAGTCCAGAGACTATCGCGGGGGTCAAGCAGTACTATTCTGACAATGAAGTTGTCACCATATACATCGACATCAGTACCCTTCATGTGGATCGTCTTCCACAGGCCTTTACAATCCTGCCAATAAGAATTTCATTTTCTACATATTATAAAAAACTATTGTAAACGCAAATACACTGTGCATATGTAAATTGTTACATGCACATGTACCTATACAAACACACATATTTTTAAATATCAATTCATCAACTTCCTATTCACTCATCTCGTAGAAGACAAATCCATTTGCCAGTGCTTCAAGTTTTACAGTGTCAAATTTAAAATACGACAATCTTTTAGCAATAAATATTGTTATTATGTTGCTTTTGTTCTTATTTTTTTTTACTGTATTGTCTTGCACATTGTATTCGTAAAATTGATGAGAATAAAATAATATATATTTGCTTTCAGCTGATACATAAATTTTTCTATACAATTCGCTATATACATGCCTGCATTCATATAAACTTCTTTGCTTCACTATATAGCAAGCGCTTGACAGCGACATCATACATGACTTTGTTTTAAAGCCATTAGCTGGCATATTGTAAATGGGTTTAACCCTCTAGAGGGAGTAGCATATTCTCGATATAAGACAGATAATTTATAAATATTCAAGAAACCATCTTGGCTTGTGCACAAACTTTCCAACACAGATTTAGATTTACATACGAAAAAGCATAGTAGATGGGTAACTATTTTTAGTCCAAATAAAATAAAATAATAACTTGAATAAGTTACTGTAAGTGTAGATAAAGTATTTAATAAAGTCCAGCACAAACATAAGAAAATTGGCCATCAAACACACCCAGCAAAATCAAATAGAGTGTCTTTATTATTCTCTTATTACAAAACAAATACTAAGAAAAAGATTTGTTTTATTTAACGATCAAAATGTTGAATATAGGAGCAAACTTCATTAGAACCTGTTGATATAATATGAAGATGAATGAGCATATAGATGAAGTAGAACATCGAATGCGAAATAGAATATTCAAAACATGTTTGAAGGTCTTGATTGTGGCACTCAGCGATGTCAGTAAGAAAAATAAGAAACCACAACAAAATTTTTATTATCGAAATGTTTTAGTTCTTTGTCGGGTTTTATATTCATGTGTTATTAGCTTTGTCGACATACGCACTAACAAATCTGTAGAGAAAATTGCTTAAAAATTGTAAAGGATTTTGCGCAGCTCTTTACTATTCAACAAGTATTTTGCTTTCAATCTTAAGGGATATTATTCTGGAAACTTAAATTTGCTTAACTGTACTGAATTAAATAGACAAATTGTACTCTTCTCTTGCTACTTTCAAACTTTCTATTGATTCCTGATTGTGATTTTGCAGTATACCTTTTTTATGAATAACAAAAATATTCGTATTGAAAGTGAACAGTGCTTCCTATTAGTTGGCAAGATTTTAAATAAATCAAATTGTTATTTCTTAGCATTTGACCTTATCAAGATAAATTATTTTAAAAATGTTTTTATTTTTCATATATTTTTCAGTTGTGATTATTATTTTTGTTGTTTGTTTGCATAACTTTTGCAGGACTTTTCATTACAATAATATTTCTTTGAGCAATTTTGCTTGGGACAAATTTTCTTGAAACCACAAAAGTGTGTGGCCTCAATATATTCAAATTTATTTCAAATGCGTAAGCAATATATTAAGGTAAACTCTAATAGGACAACATTCTCCTCACTTTCTCTTACTGATTGTGGTAAGACTTCAAAGGCATGACCTAAAACCAGTTCTATACAAAACTGCAAATGTCAGTAAGGGGTTAAATGTGCAACACAATGTATCTGTACAAATGCATGCAACACTAAGTATAATTGTCTATCAGGGTATTGTACGAGTATATAAATGGTTTTATGAGATTTTTACTTTTTTCCTAACGGCTATAACTTAAAGGTCATTTGTCAACACTTTAGAAAGTGTGAATACAGTGCAAGAAGGGGCACAAGGCTACTAGAATAAACTATCTGGAGCATGGTTGGTTAGTGGAAAAATAGGTTAAATGAAATAAAGTATGAAAACTATTGAACAAGTAAGAAATTTATGATCATAGACTCGTATATAAACTGCTTTAACATGAACAACATATAAATGGTTTCTGGTTGTAAAATTATATATAAAATTAATGACTTTAAATGTTTTTGTAGTTTAACAAAGGGTTCTTAAAGGCGAAATAAATTAAGTGTTATAGCATAGAAAACAGACAAACTGTTTTAATAAACTGAAATTGATTGAAGACTCTTTATATTTGATTGAGTTGGCATGTTTGCGTACAAAAAATATGTATTCTTAAATTATCATCTACGTGTAACTCGCAGTGCCTTCTTATTAAAAACAAGGCAAAGTTCAAGTATAATTATCTTCAACATGTTTTTAATAAAATGAATTATGTCGCCTTAACTGTTTGCTTATATGACTTATCAAAATTATATTGTACATAAAAAAATTCATAAACATTATTTTGTCTGCAATAATAAAAAATTAACGATGAGTTAAATAATATTTTACAACACTAATAAAAAATTACATAAAAATTAATGTACCAAAGGCAGATTTATTATGCTAAGACGAATACATGATGATGCTAAACAAGTTATTAATTGAAAGTAATTGCGAATTCACTAAAATGTTATGACCACGACAGACTCTAATGTAAAACAATATCTGATGCAAAAAATATGTCTACACATATGAAATAAACAACACTAAAACGTTTATTCAAAAAGAAAATTTCTAAAAATAAAAGACTCATACGGCTGAAGGTTACAGCATAAAAACCATACTAAAAGGGATGAAATAAAATCTCTTGAAGTGACATAATGCCCTCTTAAAGATAAAATAATTTCAAGGAATTCCCGCAAATAAATAAGATTAAGAAAAAACAATTTTTCCCAAAAATAATTGAAATTCTTTATAATTTGTTAATCATCAACACCATGAAAGAATTTAAATGGTTTTAATTTTTCAAAGATTCTTTCACACTTTATCAACAGTTTTTTGACATGTGAAGCAGAAGCGCAAAGAGTTCTAAATTTGAATAGTTGAAATGTAATAGGAAATAAACAATTTTTTCTTTAACAACGCCTCAGATGTTCAGGATGTTGTACATTTTATGAAACAGAATATTTCCGTTTAATCCCCCTTTTCTCACAGGGGAGTGACTGATATAAGAGGAATCCTTTTACACGAACATCCTCATGAATAAATTTGCTATTTGGCATTTTTTGAATTCTTAAAATACATTATCAGTTTTAATTCCGGTTTATTTGTATACAAACAAAAATATAAGTGTGAAGACATAAACAACTCGTCAATAGCCAGGGTCATGTATTAATAAAAAAATAGAAAACAATTTAATGATGAAATATTTATATTTTGCAAGAGCTTAAAAGTCTCATACAAATA
The DNA here is from genome assembly GCA_963675445.1 of Linnaemya vulpina. NCBI lineage: Eukaryota > Metazoa > Arthropoda > Insecta > Diptera > Tachinidae > Linnaemya > Linnaemya vulpina. The sequence goes on from OY776277.1 coordinate 24,170,990, forward strand.
TTTATGTAATAAATTAGACGCCAAAAATAGATAGCAAAATATTAGTGTTACAGAGATGGAAAACGTTTATCTACAAAAGTATTCGTATAGTAATACTGATATAGTTTAGCAGATCTCGACTTAATTGAACCAACAACTGACAACTAATGCAATTCCTCGTAGAAAAATAAATGACGATATTTGTTCTTTACAATAAATTGAATTATTATATAATTTCAGCTTACTTTTAATTTGTACAACAACATTTTAGTCATCATTCTAAGTCTATACAAAAGCGTTTTCCGTTTAATCAAATAAATATCTTCATATAATTATACAAGCATTAAAATCATGAATGTATATGTGTATGCGTAAGCATGTTGCATACAATATTTAAAACAATAGACTTTATGATGATTATAAAGTTTTATTTTATTACGTCAAAGTATTTACACAATCATTGTTATAGAATCTTGAAAGATTAATGCTCAACATAACATCTTGTGACAGTTTATTTCGATGTAGACAATCGAAAAGGAATACAAAGAGTTTTTATTTATAATAAAAGAGGAAACAGCAAATGTTGCACCAATTAAAATATATTCTGCCAATAACCATTAAGAAATCAACTAAACAATTTTCTAAATCGCATTATAAAAACCAGATTTTTATTAAATTAATTCGCTTGTATTTTGTACACTGCAACTAGTATTTGCAAGAATAGAATTTAAAATATTGTTTCAATGAGTATTTCGGTAAATTGTTATTACGAATATAAGAATAATAATTTAACTGATTTCAAAATATAACATAATACTCATAAAAAAATTATTAAAATTAGTACAATATCTTTATCAACCTATTTTTGTATCACCTGTTGTCTTGTCTATTACAAATCAAATAATATCGTCTTCACAATGACTGGGCTTTAACAAATTTTCGTTTTAACATTAAAACCAAATCTTAGAACCTGATATCACCATACAAAATTATATTATTATAACCAATTTAAAACCATTACCGAATTGGTTCTAAGTAGGTTTTATAAAATACAACAGTGTTTTCGCCTATTTTGTTTATGCAAAGTTGGTTCAATATATATATATATATATATATATATATATATATATATATATTGGAGACATCTGATAATTTGTGAAGAATACGCAGTATTTGTTTGTTCTTAAATATTAATTTGAAAGATCTTAAACAATTCCAATTTGAAAATGCAACTTAAATTCTTATATATACATACATATATATATATATATATATATATATATATATATATGTATCTTTATACTAACAAAAATAGCTGCAGAACAGTTTGTTCATTAAGTATAAGAAAATGAAGAGGAAAATTCCACAACAAATACACACATTTTTATAATAGATTTGAATTATTGCAATTAAATTTATTATATATGGTCTTAACACTAAAACCAAATCGAACTTTCAGTGTGAAACAACAATATTGAAAAAGTTTTTTGTTACCAACTCACAGTGTGCGGTGTAGTATGAGTAATACTCGTTCTTGGTTTATTGAAATATAACGTATACGTTACTGTATTGTAAAAATTATTCAGCAGGCCACCCGCTCGCAATACATATAATTATAATAAAATATAGTTCGAATTCAATACGTATTTCTGAACTTATAAAGTTGTACAAGAGATACAAAAATATATCTAAACTAGTTGAATAATTTATGTTAATATGACACGGAAGCACTACTTTTAAATATATTTTCACTTTGAATAATTTGTACAAATATCTTCAACTTACCGACATAAATGCCTTAAGGACATAACGCCAAACACTTGTTCAATTGGTAGAATATTATCACGTAGTAGGCAGCCATAACGTTTAACAAACATATCGCGTAAAGTATCGAACACAACAATGGGCTGGAATAATAATTAATGTAAAATATAATTGATAAAATATAATGAAGGTGCTGAAGACGCAATTAAGCAAAGGCAAAAGAAAATGTATACGAGTGCAATTAATGTTCTGCCACAAACATGAAATGCATGCAATTAATTAGAGAAATACATGCAAGAAGAAAAAATTAAAACGAACGAGTGTTATTAAAAAGAAATCGAAAATTAAAAGAAAATTTCGAAAAAGAAAAAGTTTAAAGGAAATAAAATAAATAATTGCCAGCTGAGTGGGTTATAAAGAAACAGTAAAAATATGTCAAGGGCAAAGTTCATACCAAATTTATAAGGGCCGATAACGTGAATATTCACACAAAAAATTCTCACTTAATTATCATACTATTTTTTAATTAAAGCACCGTTAAGATTTTGTTAAATATAGAGTTTGCAAGGAAAATTCTCTTTTTTCAGAGAAACATGCAACTTGCACGAAAGTTCTTAGAAACCGGTATAAATTAATATATAAAAATATGCAATTCTTATTAAATGAGGTTTTTTAATCAATCGACTTGTATTTATTCGGATTCAAAAGTGGCGGCAGCTAAATTCTATATATGACGATACACTTTCTTCTTTCCTGTCAACTCCTAAAGTTGCTATGTTCTTTCTTCAAAGGCTTCTTATATATTGAAAATGTTTTAATTGAATATACAGGGAAATTGCACAAAAATTGTACACCATTTCCACCATTTTCCTACACCTCTTGACTTGAAAAATTCCATGCTGCATATTTAGTTTTCAACAGAAAAAAATATTTCTAATAAAATTTTCAATAAAAGGAAACAAGAAAACACTTTGAGCTTATTTCAGGAAATAAAAGGAATTAATTATAAACCGCCAACAGCTTTCAAATATATTAAACATGGACAAAGTGGTGCGCTTACAGCCAAATTTTATGTGGCATGAGGAAAAATCGATCCGTATGTATTAAAAAAAGTTTGAAAAATGTCACAACTGTCATGAAACATTAAATATCCTTCCTACTTCATATCCTATCGGTCATTAATGTTAGAATAACCCTAAAATAACGTGCTTACGTGCACCAATTTGTCTTCTATATAGAGCACAGATTATGGTCTGCCTCAGTTTCTAATGATAAAAAATGAGATTTTTCAATTTAAACAAAATGATTTATGACGAAAGTGTTATTTTTCCTTTTGGTCCTTTACAATTTAAATTTGCGTCTAATGCCGTAACGAATTAAAACAAAACCTTGGCGGCTTTTTGCTTTCTCAGATTGAGCTAAAAGGGGAAAACAGTTGACAAATTGCCACATAAATCAAAATAAATATGTATCTAATTGGATCACTGGGCGGCCATTTTATATTGAAATAAAATCTAGATAGAATTAAATCTAGTCATAGTATTCTCGGCCTTGTTTTTTCAAAATGACACAATAATTTCAAATAACAAGCAAATAAGAACTCCATGTAATCACTTCCTCCGAATTATCACATTCGGCAGTTGATTATTTACTGGGATGTATTGAGATTCATTTACCAGAATGAATATGTTACTACGTGACATGATGTGCGTACGAGTACATACCTTAAACGGCAATTCAATTAATGGTATATTACGCAGTAGTATTTGTAGGCATGAAACATTTTGATAGACATAATTGCGACCATTTTCAATCAATTTGTCAAGCAAAGCAAACACAACACAACTTCCACCGTCCGGAGGATTTGGTGCGGCGCCATATCTGTTGAAAATTAAAAAAGATGTATTATAAACCAATTAAAATACCAAAAACATATTAACTTTATTTATATGTAACCAGATCAATTAATTTTGATTTACGTTTGTAGCTGAAAGTTTATTGTCGGCTTTTTATTGGCAAAAAGTTCTAGCCTCCATGTATTTCACTGGCGCGAATGTTTTTTCATATAAATTAGAATGTTTTTGAATTGGGATATATTTTGTTTGTGTTAAAACTTAATACTTTTGTGTAATAAAATTTTATTTCGTTTTCTTTCGAACATGTGAGAGTATATTTATTCCATAAACAGCAATAAATTTAAATTTGGCAACATTCAATTCAATTGAAAATGGAGGGTTTAAAATACGGTGTGCCATTCAGTGTTGGAAATCTGAATTAATACAAAAGAAATTTAACAAATTGAAAATTATTAGTTAGTTAAAGTAAGAAGAAATGTTGGTTAACACAAACTCTTAAACAGAAAGGAGTTCGTAAATTTTTGTCTTAAGCCCGTACTTATCGTATGACCCCTACATATGCAATGCTCTGTACCAGAACTAAAAAGGAGAGCATAGTTTAAGATAGACATCTAAAAAATAGGCAATTTTGTTGTTGCCATTTTACTATTTTATATAACCGTTAATTTTTTTACTAAAAGGTACTGATGAAGGAGGGTGCTATATTCTGATCTTTTGCTACATGATGGTGTTAGTCGCTGTCTGTGATTTTCAGCGATCAGTAACATGAATTTTCAGTTCGAATAATAATTAGCACACATCATGATGAAATTTAGTAAAGGTGCGAAATAATACTTTAAGATCTTTTCTATATAATTTTTATATAAATTTGCTAAAATATTTGACATGTGGACTAAAAATTCAGAGGGTCTTGGATACGATCCGGCATTCAGTCATGACTGTGGGATCGAATTTTCGTTATCTGCATTAGTGTGTGTTTGTGTTACTTGTTGTAAAACGTTTTCAAAAACGAAGACACAACGCTGGTCAGCAATTGACATTATTTTATAGTGGAGAGAGCGGAAGATCTGCGATGATATAAAATACTAGAATTTCTACAAAAAAATTCATCTCAACTTTCTCCATCGGTTGCCTCTGTAGAGGATAATTTTCATAGCTCCGGCACAATATACTATATAAGTGAAATACACCCCATGGGTTCCGGCCCCAGTTAAAAAAATTAAATTAAAAATAGCATTTCACACAATAGTTTTAAAGACGTTAATTGTCCACAGGCAAAATAACAGCTGTTTCCGCTATTATTTATAAATCATATTCACTTCTATTGCGAATATTTTGGGAGTGAATTGTATGGAAACAAATTTATCCCAATAAATCGGTATTGTGAATGACTTGGGAGTAAAAGTCGTAATGCGAATATTTTGTACAAAAATTAAAATATCCGATTTTGATTGAATGAAGAGAACTCGTGTGCATTTTATCGGTCGTGATATATAAGAAGAAATCAATAGGGAGATTGCGGTGAAGCACCGCAATGAGCCGGATGCGCTATTACTAACGGATATAAAGCAAAAATATTACAAACACAAACACGTTTGACTATAAAACAAGTGTAATGATTCCAGGAATATTAAAGACTTAATTAAGCTCTACTCCGTCATCTGTTGCATGTGTTGGAAGAAAACTTACCAACCGCGCCCGTTCAAAGTCATGATAAGCGAACTATAACATTTTTCAATGTCCTTATTCATCGCCTTCTGAAAGCACAGACTCATCTCTTCCACCAGGTAATCGATTTGTTTCAATAAATTAAAATAAGCTAAAACCTCCATATTCTTTTCTTGTTCATAAAAACACTTTCTGCCAAGTTATTAAGGAAAATAATTAAAGGGAATGAATATTTTGAGAAGCCATATTTGTTGTGTGTGAATTCGCTCCCAAAAAACTTTGTCCTGGAAAATATTCGGGATAGTAAATCAGAAAGCTTTAGAGTTTTTTCGCTTCAAATTGGATCATTTGCTAATTTCAATCGAGTATATATTTTGACTTGCTATAGTTAATCTAGAACAAAATGTTAAATGCCATTATCCCCCAACACCTAATGCAATCACAGTAAATATGTATTTTGCATTATTTCAGGTAACAATGCTGCACTTAAAAGCTAAAAAAACTCCTCAGATATGGGTTTTCTAATAACTGCCTTCATAATCTTTTCGTAAACACAAATGCAATTGAGGCAAACGAAACATTAATTCCATTTTATTGCCAAGTATGCAAATAATGTCTAGATTAGATTTTTAAAAAATTACCTGGCATTTTACCAAAGAAATATTTACATAAGTACGGAATTTATATGCACACTTACAATACGTATAAAAATATTTGGGTTAACTTACACGAAAATGATATCAACATACAAACGCATACACTGACATATACCACCATACAAGTACATATATAAAGACACACATGTTTACTTTTTTCTCTGGTAATTTTCTTTTAAGACAAACAAGTTAAAATTACTTTCGGTGCCACCACCATGAAACAAATAAACGCACATATCATCAAGCCATACAAATAAACTTCAATTAGAAAACACAAATCAACAACGTGTAATCACATGCAGAGCACAATAAACATACAAACAGTCAAGCATGAACTGGTGGCTCCTAGTAAAATGTGCTTAAATGCTGGATCTCATATTTATAAAATGCTCTCCACTTTCTTAATTGTGTGATAAAATGTTTTAAGCTGACAAACAAGCACGAGTAGCTGCTGACACCAGGAATTTTGTTGTTTATTGTTTGTTTTATGTACAAACAGGGACACCCTAATTGAATCACATGTCTAAGAACGTTGCCAAATTACAACACTTCCGTCTGACAAAGTAAAACAATGAAATCTTTTTGAAAATTACTCAGAATATAAAATTCAGGCGTTTTAAAAGTTTCTCTATATTTCAGACACAAAATCATGTGTATAACCATGAAGAAGAAGGCCAGCAATTTGAGTTTTTGACAAGTTCTGATAAAATCTTCAGAGGTTTGTCAACAAAAATAAAAGCACTAACTGAACAGTGTAACTTTTTGAAAAATTAGGATGAAAAAAGTGAAAACTTTCGCTTCGAAATTTTTATCAGAGTGAAACTGTATGCAGGCAATATCTGTATACAAGTGATCCTTCCCAGAAAACTGGGTGTGTTCCGCCTACTTTTAAAAGTGAGCAGCATGCCTGGTAAAATAAAGTGAGTTTCAAAATTGACCACATTCACTTGTGTTGTTGCTTCTGAACACTCATTTTTTTAATATTTTTCTCAACAATATGAAACGTTTTTAGGCCTTTAATGGGTGAAAAGCAGCAGAGAAAACATAAACGATGTGAATAAAGGGGAATTAAAAAATAAACAAAAAACCACATTTATGATTAACCATAAAAAATTTAATTTGAAATATTTTTAATTTTATAATATGAAATTTATTTGTTGGGTGGTTAAGCAATGTCTATATGAATTTCATTTATATAATTTTTATTTTTTATTTTTTAAATTTGATTACTATGTAATTAGCCTGTCAATGAATATAATATTTGGTATCTTCGGAATTGGACTCTCCTGACACAATCACGAAATATATTAGGCCACTGATGCCGATGTCTCTAGAAGACGTGTTTGAGCTGGCTGAGCTTCCTGGGACTCTAATTTTAATTTATTTTACATAAAATCTGTTCCAAATTATGTCAGAACTTTCTATTTTTGTTATTATCCCCCGAAGCCTGAGCCTGAGTAGCCCAATACTGTTACTATGGCATTCTGAATGCTTCGCAGATAAATCTACTTCTAGATGGCGAAACGATGATAGTCTTTGCAAATAGAATAATTATCCTAGCCTTGATTAAGGCTCTTAAATTCTTTACACATTTTTAATACGTCAGTTGTACGCGTTAACTTTAAAAACGTTTCACTTCTTATACTTTATGAATGCCACGATTGATTATTGAAATAATAAATATTTTTTCTAGCAAGAAATGCAATGAAATATTTGTCTTACCTAAATTTGTTTCTACTTATAATGAGTTTCTTTGCTTTCTGCTTAACAAATGTGTGCTGGTATATTCTCATAAATATATTATATATAGAAGACTGTCTTTAGTAATCACTGAGGTGTGGCAAGGGAAATAAACTGGCATAAACACACATTTCGTTTTCCTTCTGTTCTCTATTTTCTTTGCTATTAAGGCTTTTGAATAAAACATATTAAAATTTAAATTTTTAGCTTTTTTTATCTCTTGTAATTTTGAAATTTTTGCAAACGTGTGGTTTCACTTATTTAACTTCTGAGGTTTTTCCAGTTTCATATTGACATTCGTGTTGCTTTGAAAGATTCGATCGCCGAAATGAAGTCAACTTTTGGGTAAAACTGAAAATAACTTTTGCGGTTAAATGTCTTAGTTTCTGATTATATGATAATAAAAGCAGCAGGGTTTAAGAATAAATTAGCAAAACTTTGTTTGGGAATACTTTAGTCAGAAGTAAATAGCGAACTTTCTTTTAAAGAAACTTTATTAAATTTTTTGTTTTCTTTCAAAAACAGTTGACATTCATTTGATACATATAATTGGGAAATGTATACCGTGTGCGCCGTGTTAACTCGAAAATTTCAAAGTGTTCAGGAGATAAAAAAAAACATGAGTTCGATAATATTAAGAAAATTTGTTAATAATTGTATTGCGTAGAACTTAACTGAAAAATCTGTCCTTGACACATGCAAGAATCGCAAAATATATCAAAATATTAGAAAGTGACAGAAACATTTCGTGTGCCCCTGTTATCAGAACATGTATTTTGATAATTTAATATAAGTTTTTCTAGATAAAAGTTGACTTGGTAAAATATTCCTTCATGTTTTATTTAATGTAAACGAATTTAAGCTAACTGAAGAATAATGGATTAAAAGTTAATAAAATAAAAATTTTTTAAAAAGTTTGCCCACATTATTTGCAACCCGCAAGGCGGGTCTGATATGCAGTTCTTAATATGTCCTTAAGCTCACTCTGTCTTAGTGTTGCGGTTTTGATCTCGTCAACACTCTTCCTTATTGAAAACAGGATAAAATTCCAGACATTAAATACCATGCATTGAAGCATGATTAAGATGTTTATTGTAAAAAAAACTACAGTTTATTCGGTCAAAACTCTCCAGTTTTAATCTGAACTTTGCCGATAAACTCTTCTTCTCCGAGATTTTTTGAAAAATTCCTTGTATTGACTCAGCCAATATACTGAAATCCCCAGGCATTTACTTTCCCAACAGTTTCATGATGTGGCTGGACTTCAAAGATGAACGTCGTCATGCACAACTTCACGACCTTCTTTGAAAAGGTTGTAGCACTTGTAAACATGTTTCTAATCCAGAGTATAATCACTTCTTGCCAAGTGCTTTTAGGCACATTTTTTCGCCAGGAAAAAACTTTCTAGCAAACAAAACACTTCTATTTTGTAGACTCTAACAACCAAATTAAACATCACAAACAGCTGACCACATGTTCGAGACGAGTGCAACAACATAAAAAAACTCTAGTCTCATTTAAAGTCGGAATCTTAAAACTTACTCCCTCGACACCACGCGAATATTAAAGTTTTCTGCAGTACTAATGCATTTCCAACAACATGACGGCTGGCATTTATCAGTTGTATGTTATTTAGTTTGTTGTTCCTATTTCCAAATAGACATACAAGCACATCTAACAATAGTAAAAAACCAACCAATAAATTAACAACACATCTGCAAGATTTATAAAAGAAGCGTCTTTAAAAACTTCAGAATTCTGAGAAAGAAAATTATCATTGTTTGATACCTTTTGCGATAGACATACCAGGGAGCAATAGAACTTAGCGAATGTATCATCTGCGATGCAAAATATTATGGCGAATAAAATTTGAGGTACAGCGCCATAGATAAAATCTATTTATCAGTCACTTTTTAACGTAGAATGCAATGGGGATGCTATAGAAGACTAATAATTTGTTTTATATATCAAATATCACCTACAAAAATACTCTGTAGTTGAACTATGAAGATTTGCAATTGTTGGTTTCCAATACGATGTCAAAAATTCCGATCTTATGTAATTAAAAAAATTTTATTTTATTAGCTTTTAATCCATTATTCTTCAGTTAGCTTAAATTCGTTTACATTAAATAAAACATGAAGGAATATTTTACCAAGTCAACTTTTATCTAGAAAAACTTATATTAAATTATCAAAATACATGTTCTGATAACAGGGGCACACGAAATGTTTCTGTCACTTTCTAATATTTTGATATATTTTGCGATTCTTGCATGTGTCAAGGACAGATTTTTCAACATTTTGTCGTGAAATTTTGCTAACTTTTCTTTTGTTATGAAGATATAGAAATTCAATGTTTTCTTTTTTTACTTTTACTATTCTTGCAGATTTCATTTTAAATAGAGTACTGAAGCATTTTTCTTTTGTGCAACGACATCTCTACACATTTCATATTATATATTGAACAGAAAATAAGTTTCTTTACAATATTCACAATTTTATAAGTACATCAAAATATAATGAAAGGATATATAAAAGTTTTATTTTTCTTTTGCATGTAAATATTGATTTTCGTTCTCCTTTACATAAGACAGATTCTCACATATAAGAAGAAAAAAAGCTGTCAATGTAAAATTTACGTCTGCTGACCGAAAAGTCATTAACTTCAACTTACCGAAGTAGAATTAATAGCAAATCAGGTGCACTCGCTTGTAAAGCAACACGTAGGGGTGACGAACATCCACAGGACTCAATGGGAATATCAATGAATCTGCAAAATATAAATCGTTTACCATTAATTAAAACTCGTATGAATAATAATGATTCAGCAAACACTTGGCTCAAACGGAAGTGCAAATAAAATATGAACTGCAAACAAAAGTAAAATAAAATAAATAACTGAAGAATTCAAATTGCAAAATAATAAGTTCCCACGGTTAAATAAAAATGAATCGCTATAAATTGTTCCTTAAATAAATTTTTCATATATAGTTGTATCCTTGCAAACATCACTGGAATGTTGCAGGAGTTTCTTCAACAATCTGCTATATTTACATCTGAACCAGTGTATGCCTGACTAACGTTTGTGTATATCATTCACTTCTGTCCTTTATATGTCATAGAAGTACACAAAAACTGCTTTCGGCAAATCATGTTGCTATTTGATTACAGTTCAATTTCTACGCAGGCAACGCGTTCCCACAATGTGTTCGAAATACAGAACAAACAGTCTTCCAAATACTCAAACAGTCAAACTATTACAACAGTAAACGTCTGACGATAATCAAAACACAAATCTGTGGATTGCTTTTGAGTTTTGCTGGCTTAGTTAGTGTTTGTTATGTAAATAGATTTTTCACTAATACAATCTCAAAATAATGATTAATTTGTGTTTTATTAGTAATTGGGCAACATAATTATGCAACTTGTGTTACATCGTGGCGTATGATTAATGTCAATATTACGTATACGTTTGCAAGTATTGATGCAACAATTATTGTTTTAACCAGGGATCGTAACTGTTATAAATGATATGAAAATATATATTTTTACAAGAGTTATTTTGCGATTTAAGAAACAAAGCATTTATTTAAAATTTATATTTGTCTACGTAAAAATAAAGACTCGGCTGAAACTGTTAAAAAAGTTGTATGTTCCGTCATTAAATAAAACTCTTTTAAGGAGTTTTATTTCAAACTTAATTTGAGTTTTCTTTTTCTAACTAAAAAATAAAACCCACCTCAAATAAACTGGAACACCACTCTCAGTAATCCAATAACTTTCCATTGCTATTGCAAAAAGCGTCATTAAAATTAAAATAATTGGTTTTTGTAAAAAAAAGAAAGTACAAAAAATATATATGATTTTAGATGGAAATATAAAGCTCCTCATAAAAAATAAAAACATCTTATTTGAAGCAATAAATAAAGTGCGCCTTTTAAAAGAGTTTCAATTAGGTGGAAAAATAAAACTCCATCGAACAGTTCTATTTTATGACGGCAAAGTAAAGCTGACTTTTTAACAATTTCATCTAAAGTTTTATTGTTTCTTTCAAAATACTTCTGAAATATAGACTTAAGAAAACTTTTCTAGGACTCCCACAGATTCTGAAACAGCTAGTTAGCAGCAACATGTTGGTATATGAGGATCTAGTTTTCCGACGATTCCAACTTGAAGGATATTTGAACATTTTGGGATAACTGTTATTTACGATCTCTGGTTATAATGCTACGTTAGAAATTTCCATTTCAAAGCAAGAAAAAAATATTGTTTTTATGGAATTGTAGACACAGTTCCATTTTTAGACAGTTCCATTTCTTTTAAAAAAGAAATTGAAACAGACGAGTATGATGTGCTTTACTTGGCTTTCTGATATTTCCTCCTAGCTGCTTATTTCCTTTGAAAATTTTGAAATCAACATTATATTCGGTAGCCAATGTATAATGCAATAAACTTCTACATTGGCACCAAACTACGAGCCTAGAATATACTTCAAGTAAATAAAACAAAAATTGTCTGTCAGTCATAATTCAATGTTCGTTTCAGTGTAACTTGTAACAAACAATCGTCATGACACGAATTTCCATTTATTTTCTTCCTTAGGGGCCAAATGTTGCTTTCCCATCACATTATACGGAGTACCATAATCATTGTCATTAATGAAAAGTTAACTCTAATAAAATAAATATTTCTTGTTTTGAAAAGGTTTCTGGGAAAATTAGCAAAACTTTGCGCAGGCACGAAAACGAACTCTTAAAGTACTTTAGCACAATTAGAAACTTAAGAATGGCCTATAGCGAATATTTTGACAAACGAAATAACCACAAAAGATAGCGCAGCGCAAATGAGACAAATTCTTTGACAACCATTAAGCAAGACATTGGAAACATTTTGTATAAGAAGTTTAAGGTATAAATTGCGTAAAAGAAAAGAACTTAATCTATATAGACTTATTAACAGTGAATTGGACATCCTATTTGTGTTCTTTGAAGATATCTATTTTATACAGATGTGATTGGATCTGTGGAAAACTTATAGTGAATTTAAATAAATTTTTCAAAATCGGTCAGTGACAACATCTTAATTCTGTTGTAAAAATTTTGCTTGATTCTTAAATGTTTAAATTATTTCATCATACAAAATTTGAAACAAATTTAGAAAAACAAATCGTTGATTTTCTTAAGTAACTAAATCGTTTTTCGTAAACGCGATACATAAACAAATCCGTTCACTCTCATAAGCAAACAAATAAACATTCAAATATTGTTGCCACTCGCAGTACTCGACACAATACCGCGAAAATAACATAAAAATACGAAAATAATATAAAAACCCATATAACAAATGTAAGTTTTTGCTCTAGTTGACGCAAAACTATAGTGCGATTTTATGTGCGATTCCAACACTGCCAAGCGTTGTCGCCATCTCTATAAAAGAAAAATAATGGCAAACATTTTTGTTCGAAATACACTTTATTTAACCATTTTATAACAATTTGCCGATAAGTATGCAACAATAATTTTGTTTGCACACGCGTCTGAGTGTAAATAATTTATATTTCTATTTTTCTATTTATTGATATAAGTATTAGGGTGGTTCTCTAATATAAATCATAGAGAAATTTTTTGTATCACTGGCTACAAATAATTAAGCAACAAGGAATATAATATTTATTGCGAGCAGCTCTTTCGTCATGCAATATTCCAATGTAATAAAGAATAGGAAGTTGGCATGAGTTCTTATGATGTCACACTGTTTCAGATGTTGAAGAAATAATTTTTTCCATGACTTTCTTGTTTACATTGATCTGAATTCAGCATTTTGGGATCAATAATGACAAGTAATTTTTTTTTATAATACAGCTGAATTAATATATTTTTACCTCACTACGTAAAGCTAATGGCGTTTTCTTTTCTGGAAAAGATGCTACATTTTTTCACTTCTCTGAAAAGTGGTAGTTTGTTATAAAACATCTTGAAATAACATCTAATAAGTTCTGTATTTTCAAATGAAATGTTGCATTATTTTTTAGAAAAGAAAATCCCATAATTTTTCTATTTGAAATCGTAACAGTTTTTTTATACTGATTATACTAAAGCTTTCCTATGGTATAAATGGAGTTTAAAATTAAAATAAATAAATAAACATAAATTAATAAACTACTACGTGTTTTGGGAATTGTTGTTTTAAACCTCTTTAATTTAAATTTTCGTGGTGATTCTTTTTTTACCAAAGTTATATTAAAATTCTAAATAAAGTTATATGAAAATAATAAATAGTTATGACAAATCGTTCGGTTAAAGAAATGGCATGTCTTAAAAAGTGTTCACCGCTGGTTGCTGCTCCGCCAACAAAACTACTCGAAATGAAGTAGAAATATCACAAACTTAGAAAAATGGCCTCAGCAAAACAAACAAGCAAAGAGAGAAGGATATAGAGAAATATAGAAGGATATATGAATCTAAACAACAGGAAAATATTAAAGAAAATGCTACTGCAAAATAAAAGAAGGACTGTGAATAACGAAAACAAATTTTAGTTACGAAGAAAACATTAAAGATATTATATATAAGAAACCGGCCTGTTTACCAAACGAATTTGACGTGGAATAATAAGATATAACTCCCAAGATTAAAGAACTTTGATTGATTTAGAAAAAAAGATATGCATTTTCAGAACTCAATATTATATATATTTTTTAGGTTTTTGCTGACAAATTGCAAATTTTCAAAGATGAGGAAGTTATTGGTTTTACCCGCTTTCAAAAAAATTAGTTCTCATCAGATCTCGCTTTGAGGTCCTGGGAAGATTCCTTAACTAATTCTGAGAGTCCGCCAATACTTCTCTCTACATGTGTGTGTGTGTGTGTGTGTGTGTGTGTGTGTGTGTGTGTGTGTGTGTGTCTGTGTATGTAAGTATGTGATCCCCTCATAACTTTTGTACGGCTGAGGTGAATCGAATCAAACTAAACTGCGAAAGGCTTTCCTTAGCTTAGATATTTTGTAAATTTTAACTGATTCGAACTGGTAGATTTCAATATATCCCAAAAAAACATAAAAAAGGAACGCTTTCCAAAGTGGCCCTTTAAAATAACTTTTAAATGCTTCACTAATCGTTTCCACATTTTAAAGCCACGTTGATCATCTTAAACTGGATTAAAATCGATTAATCCGTTCTTCAGCTATCGTGAAGGAAAACATTCGTAAAAAGTGATTCTTTCTTATTCTGAAATTATATCTGATCAGTTAGTGTTTTTAAAAGTTGGTTGATTTAAAAATTCAAGCAATAGTATTTTAGCTCCAAAAGTTCAGACGCACAGAATAACACAAAAACAGGTTTCACAATGATTTTGATGAAACAGTTACAGGGATGACCTTTAGGGTCAACCGTTTTCTCTATATTTATTTTTTTCAATCTTATGTATCAAGTCTATGGAATATCAAATGCTATTGTTTTTAAGGTACGTGTTAGAAATTTATATAAATTTGCAGACTCTTTTGTTTTTAATATCTACAAAATATTTTTCTCCAGATATTTTGAATGTTTTGTTAATGTTCCTTTTATGGGTGTAGGTGAAATACAACAGAAAACTCACTCCATCGTCCTTTTTTAATTTTATTGTCCTGAATACGATCTCGTAAAATTTATTTTATTGCCTTAATTCCACAGTAATACAAACCTTGGAAATATATTGATTTATTAGTTAAATTTAAGACGCGTAATAGCTTTTGTTCGTTCAAAATATTATTTATAGACGCTGTTGTTTTTAAATTGTTTTCACAAAATTTTTTAAAACGTTAGAAGCACATTAAAAATGTTATATATGTTTTTATATGGGGAGTTAATATTTTATTAAGTTTCTTTTTAGAACAATAACAGTATTTTTATGCATGTTCTTAAGCTGTTTCCTAGGTTTATATCTGAAATGTATTAATTTCTAGCCAAATTGACTCCTAAATATTTTAAGGGGTATCAAATTTGCATTTATGACTTTGATTCATTGATTTAAAAAAAATTTTTACAGAAACACTTATAAGACCAGTTTTAACTTGCCAGCCAAATAGTGTTATTCCAAGAAATTTGAAGCTAATAATCAAATAGCGAAACCCTAATTAAATAGCGAATGAAGTCAATACATGAAAAAATTTTGGAAAATAAATTAACTTACTTAAGCTGACGTTCTTGCTCATAGCGTGCAATCCAAACAGGCAGTGACATGTCAAGACTAGTTGCGTGATGTAAAAAATACACCATGGCCCTTGTGTTTTCATCCTAAAAATATTTGTAAATGAAATAAAAATATATGTATATTAAAAACACACGTTATTTTTTCTCAAATAACTGAAATGAAAAAAATAAGAATAAAAAAATAATAAAAATGTTATAGGAAAACCTGTGAACACTCATACTACACACGTATACGTGTTTGTGCACATACACATAAGTATCTACATATTTTTATATATACAACAACAAAGCAGACCTTTAGCTTAAAACAAAAGAAAAACAATATAAAATAAAAAATATACAAACATTCTGTTGTTTTTATTAAAAACAATTTTTTTTTTGCTATATTTTATTATATTCTTTTTAATTTTAAATCTGCTTAACCTGATCTCTAAAGTCACTACGCCAGCCTGCTATGAAATGTGGTGCATTTGGCCCAAACAGGGCACCCAAGAAAATACGTTCAAATGTTTTCTCGCACGAGTAAATTTCTTCTGTAAAGATAATAAAAATGTTTATAAGTGTATTACACATTTCTACAAGATGTAGAGAAAAAAATAATAATATGATAAATTATGTATGCTGTCCCTGACGTATACGTTCCTTTAGAGCCAAATTGTCATATCTCAAAAAAGTTAGATTTAAAAAAAGTTAAAATATATATTCCATAGCATCCGCTTAGCAACATTTTAACAACTGTTCGGCTACCAGCAACAAAATAAATACCAGCGAATATGTTAAGAGATTTAATGGAGGTTTGCCTAGTATGTCTTATTAAAGCTTCACTTTGGCGCAACTGCAGTTTGTGTGTAGTTTGTAATAAATTTTTGGGTAAGTTCTTTGCACATGCCACCTGGTCGCAGAGACGTATCTTTTATCCTCTATTGTGGAATATTTCCGTAGAAAGTCCTTTGCGAAGACTGGGTTTAAGAAATACACACTTTATGATATGCACTGATGGCTTACACACGACATGCTGAATATAAATGCTAACAAATTTTATTCGAAGGAGATTAAATAGTTTATTTCTTTAAGACTTGTTTTGTCGGATATAGGTGTCTGCAGGAAGGTAGATTAACGCTAGATCGAAAACTTACCTGGAATGATTACGTTGATTGAAATACTTTTTCCATCAACATTTACATTGTTTTCCTGTTCAAAATAACATAATATTTTAAAATTTAGGCAGTACCGTTCACAATAAAAATAAGATATTACGCTTTTCATTAAATTTACAATACGACTATGATGCATTAAACGGACGAACTTGGATATATCTTTGGTATGTTTAAGCAAAAATATGGCTTCAAATACAAACTTATTTCTTGACTTTTTTATTACCTCATATTATGGCATAATAAACATACATTTAAGCCAATTTTCTTCTTATTTATTTAATATTATTTTGAATTAAATTTAAACAAGAAGCGTAATACAAAAAAAAAAACATTCATCATACGCCCACGTCAAGTGAGTAATTGCTGCTAAAATGTAAAGCGTGTATATAATTCTGCTGTTTATTATATGTGGCTATAGAAACTTATTATTACAGTTTTAATACAAAATGGAATTAACAGCTTTTAAAGTACAAAATTTAATATTTTAAAAGGCCTTCTGCTGAAATATTTTCACAGATATAAACTAAAAAGATATGTGAGCATTAAATCTTTAATGCGTAGAATTTAAAGTTGGAAAATAATGTTTCATTTATTAGAAAAATACAAGCAAACAACATATTTTCGAATCGATTTTTTGCGCCGTGATTGGTATGTCAGAAGTCTATTGTGGAAAATATTTGCTCTATAAGACAACGACAATAAAGGTCTAAATTAGGTAGTGCCAGACTATAAGTCTGTAGTCTAAGCACCCTCCTTCATCAATATTGTAGCAAAAGTTTCCCTCTTTTCATTTTTTTACATCTGTCATTTCGATACTATCCTACTTAAAACTAAAAGGATATACCCAATTTTATTAATTACAAATGAATGCACCAAAATTTAAAACCTTATTTATAAAAAGGTTTATTTAAAAATAAAATCTTTTTCATTAAGTGTCAAGTTCCATATATTCATTTCAATCGACCGTTTCAATAAAAAAAAATATTCGGCAAATTTATATTTAAAACAGCCACAAATTTAAAATTTACTAAGCAAATTTGCGACCGGCTGTAGAAATTCAATATCTTCGCATCTTCATTGAGAGCATCCTAAAATGCATGAATATTTTTCACGCGCTTAGAAACAACCAAAAAATAATAGAATTATTGCAACGATTATACTTTTACAGCCCATATGAACTCAACAAAAACGTTTTAATAAAGAAGAGGAGTTATTATTTATTTTAAATAAATATTTTTATCTCAACCATTCCATATTAAATACGAAAATAAAACTTTTAAATATAAATTTCTCTGTGGTCAGCTTAATTATAGCAAATAATACACGTGGTTAAAATAATAAATAAGTTTAGACATTTTGATTATTTGTTAATGAAATTTTAACAATATGAACAACCACATTGTTTTACCACATAGAAAATATACAGTGGCCAGATATAATCAAGTTGTTAAACAGAACTATCAATTGTATGTGTCATTACAATTCGTCCGCAACTTACCGAGCAACACCACAACAACTGCTGAATCTCTGACACCCCAATCCCAGCACGTACGCAACGCAATATATAAAATATTGTGGAATTTGCCCATTAAGCAGACCTAAAATGTGAAAAGAATTATTTAAAGTTAAACTTTCTTAGACATAAACATTCACTCGAAACATAGTGGTCACGTTCAATAAAATTGGATCATAATATGACTACTTTTTCAGCAATATTTATAGAACAATATAAGTTCTCCTATTTAGTATATATTTATTAACACCACGTTAAGATAAAAATAGGATGCTTTGCTTTCAATAACTGGTAAGTTTTAGCAACCTCTTATTATTCTTTAGAATATTCAGTTTATCAGATTAATAAAAGGGTCTATATGCCAAAATATTATATAATGCTCCGTCTGATTAACAAGTGCAACCATCCACTTCTTAAAGGTTGTTTAGCGAAATGAATCGCTTGTAATGCCATAATGACTGTTATTGTTTAAAAATTGTTGGTCCTTGCAACTGAATATATAGAATAAATTTAATTAATATCCTGTCGAATTTACTTAAACTTTCCGATTTCTCGAATTAAGAGATAGAAAATAATTGGGCTCTTTACATATTCCGGCAACAGACAACACACTAACAGCCATCTTTGTTAAACAAGAACTTATGCTTGTAGGGTGCTTTAATGAGTCGCTTTGGTTATCAAGTTTTTACCGCAGTATGAAATACTAAAATTAATAATGTTCTAAAATCTTATGAAACTATTTGGCTTCTCCTCAAAATACACCTCATCCATTTTTAAGATACGCTTCCATTTTTAGATAAACCAGGACTTATCGCTCATTTTGTTGAGGCAAATTATAGATAAAAATTTCTTTGAGCTATGAAAGCATCCTTTATGTAACAGATGAAATTGAATAGTTTCACGCTGTTCAGTGTTTCGCAGAAATAAACTTTCCAAATTTCCAGCTTCCATTTTCATTTTCTTAAAACAGCAAAAGCAAAGAAGTTTAAAAAACATGTGCTTCTTTAAACATTGCACCTCGGCTTTGTGGCGATTCTTCCTACAATTAAGACCAAATAATTGTGAAAGTCGAACGAATAATTACAAAGATTAAGTCATCATTTCATCTCGATACTATTATTCATTAAACTTAAGCACTTTGTGATATAATAAAACCGCCCGCCATTCAGCTTTTTCGTTTCATGTACAACAATAAACAAAACATATATTTCAAAACACACAAACACACAAATTGTATGTTTAATACACTTGACTGTACTTTTTCAAATAACACTTAATCTTGAGACCATTAACATGTACGAACTGTCAAAAATTCAGACAATAAAAATAAAATGATAAAAAACACATTTAAAAAAATTACTTACATCACCATTTCCATCTTT
Organism: Linnaemya vulpina; assembly: GCA_963675445.1. Lineage (NCBI taxonomy): Eukaryota > Metazoa > Arthropoda > Insecta > Diptera > Tachinidae > Linnaemya > Linnaemya vulpina. Next base: position 24,190,894 of record OY776277.1, read on the forward strand.
TTTATCACGATGATAACGAACAGCAGCCAAGACAGCGATGCGGGCCACTTCCTCAGTGTGCATATTTTGTCCTTTCAATTAATTCAATATAAACATGTTTATGTATATGAAAATGTAAAGGAAGGAAATAAACAGAAATTAAATAAAATAATATCCAGAAGAAATGTAAGAACAGCAATTGCCACTTACCATCGCTACAACCACCAATTATGGCATTTAAATGGTCCAATACATCTCGTCTGGAGGATCTGTCCTGCAGACCATTGCGGCACAATTTATCCAACGTATCCTCATAAAAACATTCAAATATAAATTCCATATTCTTTTTCCAACAACTATTGCGCTGCTACTAAAGCAATTTGAATATTCTAAATTGTATGAGAGCCTCCAACTTAAGAAAAACAGTGAAAGCAAAAATATACAATTTACACATAATATTTTTTTTCCAACGCGTCGACACTTTGACTTGTTCAGAGTCATTGTTTGTCAAGAAGCCATAGAAAATAACTTACAACATGTTTTTAAATTATGTGTTCACTTTTTATTTTAAAACACACACACACACACATAAACACACTTACGTACTTACATACTACATAGTGTCGTGTCATTAACCTTAATAAAAATGTCTATTAAGCAACTAAACATATTGTGTGTACATATTTATGTAAGGGTTTGTTTACGTGTTGCTTGTGTTAGATCTTAAGGATCCAAATGCTAGCAAGGAGATAATGTGTCAAATAATTTTGAATCAAAACCTTCTTTGAAGGCCTTTGTTCGTTCAGATTTAATCACAGCTGAAAGTAAAGGATTATACACATAAATTGTTCATGACGTTTGCAATTTCTATTGTAATATCGTCGTCCTTCAATACATTCAAAGGCATAAATACACACATACGTACATAAGAGTATATTAATGCTTTTCTTATTCACAGTTTTATATAATTAAATTTTAGTAATTGAACTTTGTTTACTTTGATACTGAAGTACAAACATGCAGAAATAATTCATTGATTTCGTTGTGTACTCTAAATCTGAAGAAGGCTAAATAAGCTTATTCAATATCGGTCAAAAATTAAATTCAATTTACATTAAAGTTTCAACCGATATCGAATACCGTAATTTACCTTAAGTTTTAGATAAATATTTTTAGTGAAATATTTATTTTGGTATTACACACAGAAAAATAAAAAGATATATATATATATATATATATATATATATATATATATATGAAAGAGCTCGATTTTGATGAGTATTTGACAATTGTATCAATTGATGTAGGGTGTTTAAAATACGGCATACAGGGATGTAACATTTTTGTATGTATTTTGTATTTACTTGGGTTTTCTTTTCATCGACCCATTTTATTTCATTTTCTTTTATCTGTTTTCATAAGAAACATTTTGCTAAAATTAGTCATAGACGCGTTTGTGTAAAATACTCTTACCTTCACTCTTTAATTATGAAATGTTGAAATTTTATTTAGGCATCGTAAGTTAAGATCATAAAATTTTAATACAAACATTTTCAGTTGAAGAGGTGTTGTTACAAAAGCTTTTGCAATAACAAAATTAATCTTAATTTTGCTTTCCAAATAACAATAAAAAACTTACATATTCTCAAAGGATTGTTTTTGGATTAAAATAATATGTATCCATGAGTATGAGGAAATCTAAACTGAATAAAGTTTGGGAAACTAACAAAGAAGTGATTGAAGATTTTAAAGCTATCCGAAAAATTTACAATCGCCTAAGAACGTGGGGTGACAAGAGCATATATTTACTGGCATGGGGGAAATAATTTTTTATGTTATTTGACTTAAGAAGAATTAAGGCTCAATCCTACGTTTCGGCTTCCTATACAAGAAAACTGAAGCCATTTTAAAAATTTAAAATTCTGTACCATGAAATATTGGTACATCTAGAATCGAATACTATTTCCAACAATTATAAAAAAGTATTCATTATCGATCGAGTTATATAACACCAAAAACTATTTTAAACGAGCAAAAATAATCACGGAAATTCTAACCGCAATGCAGACAATTTATAATGCCGCATTCATTTCAATTGATACTTAACGCATGTGCAGATACAATGAAACCTTAACGTAGCATACACAGGTAGAAGTATCCGCAGGAACTGGTGTAAATATGATCGGATGTCATTATAAGGAAAGCGAATAGAAATGCAACTTGGATTTCCAAAACAAATCAGAACCGAAGAACGAGCGCTTTAACGTTTTTAAATTCGTGGAAAATTACTTGCAACTTTGATACATGATCAGAACGGTACACTAATCAGTTTATATGACCTCTTTTAAATCAAGTATTATAATCGTTTGATTACCTTATTAAAGCTCAAGGGCAAGTAAACCCTTAAATTGTTTCCTTAATACCACGCTAAGACTAACAAAACAAGTTTTGTTAATTTTATATACGTTAGTATGCCAATACTGTAGAACATAATAAAATATTTGTATTTTAGAGCGTTTCATTTCAATACAACACCCAGTATTTTTTTTTTTTTTTTTTTTGTGTTTCAAATGCTGTATTTCGACAAATTAACTGAATGCCAACCACAAAAGCAAAATCAATAAAATTAAAAGACATTAACTTACACTTTTTTTAAATACTTACTTGTATACACACGAGACTGAATTGTCAAGGCAGCGTTTTTATCGTATTTCACTGCAAGCGTGAAAATAACGAGTTTTTATAAAATTCTATAAAATTTACAATTGCATAAACCAAAACTACTTAATAAAAATAAATGATCCTTGAAATTTCAATGGTTAAAATGAAGTTTTCCTTAAGGACGTTGTAGTCCCACTCGCGCCCAATTGAAGCCTAATATTTCAATATCCTAGATACGACAATCCATAGTACGAGTTCGTCTAGAAAAAAACTTTAAATATAAAATTTTATTTCAAAACTGTTGGTTCACTTATTTTACGTATTTCCTTGAGAGAAGCTACAGACATAAAAATAAAAGCACGGCCCATGCTACGAATGATCATTGACCAACCGGAATGTTTTGGGAAACCCCACAAAACTAACGAGTCGTTAAACATTTTATTTTATGCTCATACAGCGGCAGTTGTTTAAATTTACGCAATTATGTACATGTTTATATATTTCAGTGTGCTTGAAAACCACAAACAATTAAATGTCAACTTTATGTACAAAAAATTAAATTAACAAACAAAAAGTAATTGAGATGAAACCACAAAACTTTATAGCCTTAAAAGAATACACCCGGGTATCAAAATAATTATTCGTGCATTTAAAAAATATTTAATATGTTAATCTTTTTGAATTAAATTATATACGAACATGTTCAACAATAATTGTTAACAGATTGTTTTACAAAAATTGTTTTTTATTTGTTTTTTATTTTAATTGTGAACTAAAAGCATAATGAAGTGTGTCACCAATTCAAAGTGTTCTCCTCTGAGTAATTCGAACAAGGTTTTACTTTTTCTACTAATTATTTTGGCTTTAAGTAAACCCAAATAGTTTTCTCCCTTTGAATTTAAAATTTCAGATAAGTAAAATAAGTAGCTTAAACGTACTTGGATTTATTTTTTCTTAATACACCCCAATGTGGGACATTTGATGAAAAGAAACACACTACAACAATGAAAAGGCAAAGGATATTTCTTTATTTTAAGCTATAAAAGTTATTTATTTTCTGATACCTCTTCGCCTTTATGTGTAACTTTTTTAGGATATTAGATAGTATATAATTTCATATAGAAATAACACAAAAAAGTGTGACGAAATATCAAAAATACATAAATTTTTTAACTTAAAATAAGGAAATCTTAAGCTTGAAATTATTAGAGAATATTATATTTATATTTTTAGGGTTTAATTTAATTTGCATAATAAAAACATGAACGACACAACAACCTCGTACGAGTACAATATGACGTATACAACACATTATTTAAAATATTAAGTATACGCTTACAAAACTTAGATTCATAATAACAAACATACAAGTGAAGCCAATAAAAGCGTATAAAAAGTAAAAGAACAACTCCGGTTTAATTTAGAATCTCAAGCCTCCAAAGACCACATATTCATATGTTTGTGTAAATATAATTATAGAAGGGTTTCGCTTTAATATCTTTCGCAGTTCGAATGCTCTACATCCTCTTAATTAATCTAAAACATGTACATGAACTACACTCTTATCTAAACAATTTCATTTCTAAATTTATTCAACTGCGTATTGCGTTGCGTTGCATACGAAATGAAAGTGAGAATAAATGACAGTACAAAATGTGGATAAATCTAAACTGTGAATTGTGTACTAGCAACAGATGTTTAGTGAAAGCCGTAACCAGCGTACAAAACTTATCTTATTATCTGATAATTTAAGAGAAAATTATGACACATCAGCACAATAGTTGAGAAAATTATTTTGCAATGTAACTTGTGCATATACGTGGGCTTAGAAAATATTTCTTGTACAAACACATAGTTCTTGTTGTGAATGAAGATTGGAATGATTTAATGGTTTTATGAAGTTTCACAAGTTTTTTTCGGCACGTAGAACATGGACACATTTAATTCATTGCTGAACATTAACATTTTTATTCTCATATATAAAACCCAAACGTCTGTTTATGTATTGAAAGAAATAATTTATCTACGTGTAAATCACAGTGCGTATTTGAAAGTTAAAGAATTTCAAAATTGCTTCTATTTGAATTGTATCAAATATAAGACTCGCTTTACATATCCAAATGGTTAAATATATAAAAAGAGATTACGTTTTCAAAGGCTTTAAAATTTTGTTTTCATTTTATGTGTAAATACCACTTAGTAAAGTGATTTACACAATTAGACCCTCAAGGAGTTAGCAATTGTGATCCTTGTAATTCCAGATATTTATTTATCAAATTATTTCATTTATACTTTGCAAAGCAACTCTGCTAAATATCGGTGGATAGACGTCGACAGGGTGATTTGACCATTCTTTAGATGATCCGTAGTCGTATACAGTTTTATGAGGAGTAGAAATTAACTAATCAAGTGAGACACAAAACTCTCGAGAAAGTGTAAACGATCAGTGGTCTGGCTGCACTTAAAAATAATTGCAAACGACTCTTGATACTGACTAACTCAAAGCTGTTATACGACCTTAACTCTGGATATATAGACAAAGTTTTTTTTACAAAATTCCAAGCCAATTTAGAACTGTCATATACCGGATTCGGCAATGTGACACATTCAGTGTTTAGTTCGTCTCTTAATATGTTTCTTCTATATGAGTGCAGCAATAATTTTAAACGCCGGTTTTTATATAATATAGTAAAATAGATTTTCTAAGTTTATACAATAAATAAGTTTCAAAATCATGTGAAATAAAAGTTTGTCCATATGCGTGCATTTCGTTGTTACCAATCCAATCACCGCCTCAGCTTGTATTTAGGCTTTAAAATCTTTCAAACTCTGGAGATTATATAGAACCTATTAAAAAGGAAATGAGAAAACATGAAGAGTGGAGAAAATATCAATCATGCTCAAACAACACACAAAATATCACTGCCCCTATTATGCTGCCTACTCAATTTTAAATAAACTATGGACTGAGTGCTTCTGTATCACTGTACAATTTCCACCGCCTGTTGTGAAGTCAGTCAATAAACCATATTGTTGAAACTAATCCTTAAAAGCTTTTGCCATGTTTGCCGTTTAATTTTTATCTATTCCTTATCTTGCATTTGCAGATTACTTTGCCAGGATATTAACCAGGATGATTCATTTCATCTTGAATACCGTGGGCCAGTTGTCATGAAGGGCAAGCCAACACCCATGAACTGTTGGTTTCTCACACGAAACACAAATGCTATAAGCAGTACTAGCGGCACTGTTGACTCACCCCTACCACCACAAACACCAACAGCTACAGCAATGCCATCAGCATCTCAACTATTAACCTCAGCACCCTCATCATCATTGCCCTCGTCATCAACATGTGCAGAACAACAGTCTCCACGTCCAACACCAGCTGCTCGTACCCATCATGTTGTAGCGGCGACTTCATCTGTTTCATCGCGAAAAGCATCCATTGCTAGCACAATATCTGAATCTTCCTCAACAAATTCTCAATCCACTACAGCCACTATTGCTGAGCATGCAAATATTCAGACAACAACAACAACAACAACAACAGCATCAACAGAAACATAGAACATGTGTAAAGAATCGTCCTGTTGCTGCTGAAATATACTCTAAGGATGCGTTAGTGTGTTTATGCCTTTGCCAGTTTGCTGGTAAGTCCTATTTATTTCTATACACTCTGACACACGCTCCTCTTTTTTCCAACTAGTTTACGTTAAGGATGTGGTTAAATACAAAAACAATCACACAAACAAATTTATACTTAAATCTATCTCTGTGCAAAGTGCATTTGTGCCCGTTGTATATATTCTAGTGTGTAACTGACTAAAGGTAATTTATTTTAATGCTCACACAAACTGCAACAGATAAACACATGTACGTTGTTATCCTTCCTATATAGTTAAGTGTGTAGGAAATGTAAATATTATTTGAAAAAACTAAACATCCATGAGAAAAAGTTGAGTAGTACTCGAACAAGCAACTAGTTTTTCACTAAATACTATTTATTATCTCTAATAATTGCACCAATTAGTGATTTTGAGCAGAAAAAGTATGTTGCAATCAATTGTTGTATGAAAGAAATGCTTTTCTAATACCATCTCTTCAAATTGGTATGAAAATTAAGGTCTTTGCTCACGAATGTATGTCCAGGATATACACCTAATGAAGCCTATCTTCTACCAATCAAGTCCAATATTCCCATACAAACAAAAAATCTGTTGTCACGGGTCCTTTTTCCACACTTGCATTGCAGAATCCCTACCACATGTGCTTAGCCCATTCTAAAACTAGTGCAGTGATTGGCATAGCTTTCAAAATTTCAAGACGCAAAGCAGTTGTGATTTGTAACTCAAAATATTTTACAGTCGAAGAATCACAATTCTCTGATATCTGATAATAGTAAATATGCAACACTTGCATTACGTATGCAATTTATAAAAATTGGAAAAGCTGAAGAGCCTTTAATGATCTTAAAATCATTACTAGGATCAGTTTAAGAGTCATTGATACTGACTTAATATTTAAATAAATATGTGTACCAGTGCGCATCTTGCTTGCAGTGCTATTTCCTTGAACACAATGGCAAGACATTTTTGCCAGCGTATCCCACTAATGCAAATCTAATGCATCGCATTTGTAAAGATTCTATTTAAGATGAGAATTCTTTTTGTATTTCAACAATATTCTTAGATAGATGATTACTATGCATGTATATCAAATGCAAATGTATTCCTATTTATTGTGTGATTAGTTTAAATCCTTTTAAGTTTCCAAGATTTTCTCGATGCGTTTCATATTACAGAAACTAGACGGAATACAAAGAACTTAAATGCATAAAGAATATTTGCGCAAGAGTACTTTACATTGAAAGATTAGTATTTTCACATTAACATAATGGCTTACGTTCTGATAGTTTTATATATTAAGGAATATATAGACAAGCTTTAAAGTTTTAAATTGAATTTGTGTTTGAATTATAACCTTTGTATAATTTATAAAACGTTTGCTTCTTTTGAATAAAATAAAACTATTTTATTGAAAAGTCACCTTCAGCAAGATACAAATTTCTTTGTTTGTTTTAAGCAGAAATTCGAATAGAACAGTTGCATGCCAAAGACGGTCTGTGTCGTTAATAAAACAGAATATTTAATTCCGGCAAAATGCACTGCATATGTAGGTTTCATTCCATGACTCCTTATAATATATAAAAAATTTAAAAATCACTGACCCTCAAGGAAATCCCTGTAACATCCTGCTAATATTAACCGCAACACTATCTTACCCTAGGTCTTGTGCTACTCGAAGTTTTGGAGCTCTTCGTGCTAAAACACCATTATATTCATTTTCAAATCATTCGATTCTCAACTGATCGAATTTTTTTCTTCACAATATCTGATTGACGTGGTTCTGAACAGTAACGAGCTGATTAGTTTGTAAAATAGATCGATGACGCCCTTAGAAATTTATTTAAAAAATTACTTTGAATAGTGCTTATTTCTAAGTTCTCTTATGGTATCTTGAAACCTACCAGCTAGAATCAATTCAAATTTATAGGCAGTCTAGTTTTAGCAATGCTCTTCAAAAGTTATAAGCGGTTTATATACTTACACTCACACACACAACAGAAAAAGACACACACACATCCTATAGTGACGAGCTCTCAAAAACTGTCAGGACAGTATCCCTGGACCACAAAATATGGAGATCTGCTCGATTTTTTCAAAGCGGGGTAAAATCAATAACTTCCCGGTTCTTAAAAATGTTAATTTTTTCTAGCGGCAAGTAAAAAAAATATTTCCTATTAGAAAATAATACAAAATTTAATATGACGAAACGATATATGTACATGTTTCCATAACTTTATAGGTCAATAAGTATGGGTCTTTCTGAACAAGAAAGTCGAATAAGCGATGTCCGTGTATCTGCACATGAAATCCATTTTTCGAGGCCACAGAAAATCTAAAGACTTTGATCTTGGATGTCAAATATTATTTTTAATATATTTAATTTTTTTCTTTTTCCTTTTATTTAAGTCAACTTTTTATGACTTTTTTTAATACTTGAGCAAATATACATAAATATTTCTTGTTTAAAGCCCAACCTTAATTTGAACAACTTTTTATTATATTAAATACAGTTAAAATTAATAGGAAAGGATTCGTTACGTGTCCTTTTTATAATGACGTGGTAAACAGTCGAGTGAACAGGATTTCCTTAATATACGTTGACAGATATTTTTTTATATATTTTCATACATTCAATTCAAAAATAAAAATAATCTGAAATTTAATTATAATTAATGCAAACGTGAATTCCATCCCAACCCAATTAGTGCATAATAAAGAATAATAGAAAAATAAGACGAGTCATGATACTGAATAATGGAAAGTAAAAAACTCATTCTTAAAAAGGATATGAAAACGAAATTAAAAAAAATCCTTTGAAAATATATTTATTAAGGAAGGGAAAAATATCAAGTACTTTTGTAAATAAGTACCTGTCAAAACGTAGAAAAGTGTAAAAAAATATATACAAAGATCTTGTATAAGAAAATATTTTCTATGAAATCTGATGTTTCAATTGCATGAAGAATGTAAATAAAGTTTTCTTCAAACCACTTGGGGTGGCTCAATGCAAACGATGTACTTTGTCTGTTTAGTTAATTTGTAATAATTAAGATAAAAAACTTATTTTCAACTCTACTTTTTCAGTTAATAACAACTCAGAGGAGAAAAGAATAAATAAAAATATTTATTCAAATAACATTTTAAACCGTTGCGAATATTAAAGAAATTAAAACAATGACCAGCGAAAGTGCAACAGCAAACATTCAATTGTACTGTTGCCAAAAGGACGGTTTTGTTTTGTCATCCAACTTGCTACTTCCTGTCGCTGTGGGACTCATTAGTTCAGTTCTATATTCCTTTTTTTTATGCAAATAAAAATAAGACAAAGTGAATTGGACAGTTCTCAAGAAGGGTGCTTCTGTTTCTGTTACAGAAATGCAAACAGTTTAAATGGCACATATTAAAACTTTTAAACAGTTAATTATTAACAACCACTCACTTCATTAAATTTTTTTAAAATTATTTCACAACTTTTGTTATTTTAAAAAATAAACAACAATTCCTTTAATTTACAATTACAATTTAAAAATTCTAAACAATAAAAATTCATTTACTGCCTTTGGGAATTATTTACTTTCGTCGTGCGTGCAAATTTATCAATAGAAAAATTGCATCCTAAAGCTTTTAATTAAATTCAATGCTAATCGATTTGATTTTATTAGATTAAATTACATATTTTATTGCAAGAAGTTGCACAATAAAAACAATTTCGTAGTCAGAATACTTATTTGCTTCAATTTTCAATTCTTTTAAAATCTCATATACACAAACTCTTTAGAAAATTTTTAATTAAATTATTTGTATTGTTTGCCAAAAAGACAAAGTTATTTATGTTTGCCAAATCCTTTTGGCTTTTAGTAAATATTTATATACACACAAGCGCAATATAAATTATAAATGTTTGTATGTGTACTGTAAGCATTTAAATTATAAATGTAAATTACTACTCCCCCTGAGTTAAAGATGCTCTTGAGATTTGGAAGCATTTCAGGAATTTGTCTTGTTGCACAGAAAAAAAGTTTTAAAATTAATTACTTCCTGAAAGTTCAGCTTAATAAAGGCTGTAAAGTGGAATAATAAAGTAGTTATGCATTTCCGAAATTTCACTAACAGTATGTGTGAGTTAATGTCAATGACAGAGAACTAACAATATGAGCATTCCCAGCTCTACATGGAAAATAATTGGCAATTTTGTGGAAATGCTCAATAAAGGCATCACTCAATAAATAGAAAAACTCATTTGATAGTTTACATGCATGTTGTTCCAATGCCTTATTGAACACACCTTTTGTGTTACAAGTGTTTTGAAAGAACAATTGCCAAACAAAATTTAAAGCAATATTGCTATACAGATATTCATTATGGCTCGCCAATATCAGTGGAGTTTTGAGTTGTCAAAAATTCTCATTCATTCTTTAGCTTTGTTTGACTTTCCCTAAAGATGGAAGAATTAATTTATAAAAAAAACTGTGATTTACAATAGGCTAAGAAAACAAATTTTCTTATATAAACCTATTCCATGAGGATCTTTTAATTCTGTTATTTTTTTTTCGAATAATATTATAAACCAGCTGCTGCAACAAAACCTAACGCATTTGGTAACCATTCTTGTCATAAGTTCTTCAAAAATGTTTCAACAAGTGAAAAATATTATAATTTTCACGACGATAGATCGTATAAAAACAGACGAATGTGTAAAAGTTCTTGAAACCTACAACAAATTTAACGGATAATCTGAATATGAGGGATCATATCAGATGATATGAATTCCTCGGATCGATATTGTTCTCAGCAATTTGGTCTATTTTATTAGAAGTTACAGAATTTTCTTTAAACGATTTCTCTGTTGACGTTATAATTGGATCTAGTTTCAATTTAATACTATGAACTGTGAATATGTGGTGTCCACAAGTCAATGCCACGAGCCACAAGTAATTTTACATTTCGACGACATCGTGTGATTAGAGGCCGTTAGACGTGTATGTGGGTCTACATCAATATGTGTACGCGAAAAATCGTTTAATGTTGAAGCATTTCAGAAACAACTTTTCTCAAATTATTTCAGAGGTACCGCTCGGAATATGCATAAAAGTGATCGAAAAGTAATTTCAAATGTGTGAATACTGCAACCAATTTAGATGCAGTCATTGTACATCACGTATAACGTTAAGGTCCTAATAATTCAGCGAAATAAAAGTCTTATGAAAACAAGAAATATATAAACCATTATTCGACTTTCTGTTCAGAGGAAGAGAGTAAAGAAAATAACTTGCAACTTTTGAGAAATTGTGAAAGAACGATTGTTCTTCAGAAAACATTGTTCGTGTATGATTCTCTTGCTTTTATTGGAATAATTTCTTATAAACTTCTAAATTTTCAAAAAAAATTTATGAAATTTCATCCTATAAATAATCACTATGAATTAAGAACTTTCTTTATCAAAATATATATTTACAAATACTGTTGCCCCAAATTAAAAATTCAGCCAAACACATACACTATTATACTTTCTCTGGCAATAAGAATGTTTAAAATCCCAGTTGCTTAACGTTTTTTATAAGTCCTTCTTTCCGTTTTTATCTCTGTTCTTCTTACATTATTGCATTCATTATCATCACCATCATCATAATCATCATTATCTTCATCGTGGACATTCTAAACGGCTGCTAAGTTGAGTGTAAAATTTTTTGAATTGTTTATTCTTATTGTTCCAACACTCGTCTTTCTCATTTTCTTCTAACAACATTATATTCTTGAATTTCTAATTGTGTGCTGTACGTGCTATAAATGCATTAGTATATGTTGGAATTATCTCTTCTATTTAATGTATTTCCTTATGGAACAATTTTACTTTGACTTCGTAACTACTTGAGTTCGTAAGGACAAAGAATTTACATGTACATGAATGGCTTGAGCACTAAACTATATGCCAGCTGGCGGGGTTCAACCAATATTACAGCAATCAGAGGAGAGAGAAAATACAAATGGACAATTTTACATGCTATGAGAGCTGTGGAAATCCACTGGTGGGTGTTATTTAAAAAAAACAAAAAATATGTTGACGTCTTGTCGGTCACTTTTGGGTTAGAGTACGATTTACTTCATTTAATCTCTTGTGGGGACGTTTTGCAGGGAAAGGTAGCGATTAGTTGAACTTGTTAAGGTCGTTTCATATCCTTCCAGGGATTTGCTTAAGCTCTACCACGCTGACGTCATTAGTGATGACAGCAAGCACAGTTGGTTCCAAAAATTGCGTTATTATTTACTTATTAGCTTACGAAAGCATCATCCATGCAATTTATTTACCAAAAACTAAAGACACTAATCCGATTTGAATAACATTTTGCTTGCAGGCAATACAAAAATTGCTCCTTTACAATTTGAATAACTTTAAATAAATTTATGTTTGCAAGTAAATAAGCTTGTTAGCAAATTTGTGGTGCTGAAATATTTACCACAAAATAAAATGTCCAGATATATATAGTTTGCCCATCCGCAATAATTGTGCATGTATGTGTGCGGCATGTAGTTACAAAATAATATCCTTTTTATTCCTGAACTACGTTTAAACTTGCTAGAACTTTCTCACACTTTGTTTTTCAATTCCATGTTAGAATTTATACATTTCAGATTGTGTATGTATGTGAGTATGTCTGAGCATCAACGATACAATGCTAAAGCAATTTGTTATCCTTCCAGATTGATTTTGAAAGAAGTGACAATTAAGTTTTGTGCCTTGAACTGGCATTTAGTATTTACAGTGCAAGCAAATTCGGTAAGTGCTATTGAGTTTTATAATTCTTGTAAGGAATTTGTGATTTGATTAGATTGCTTAAAATTTCAAAGTATTCATTAGTGTGCAGGTTACCTGTCACTATGCCCATGAGCTTTATGATGTAGAAAAGTTCTTAGTACTTCGTCCATGCATGCTACAAATAAAATATAATTAAAGTTCTCTTAGTTTGTATTGTTAGTCTATTTATATTCAAGTCAATCGATGTTTGCAACACAAAACGGCTCATACAATAATGAGCGTAACTGCATACAAACTTTTATAAATTGGGTTGTCCATGCGAATTCTATAAAAGGTTTATTTCATTGAAATAATTGCTCAAACGTAGACATGTTCTTAAATGTAATAAGACAAAGAAGTATAACGGCGTTGAATCGCATGATCTTGATGGCTAAAACGTGAAAATATCTCATGCAATATAAACACGATCAGTGGTGTTGTGGTACACCGTCATTTTGATAAAACGGCACTAACCCATTGACTACTAGTCAATGCGTTAACTACTTTATAGGAAATAACGCAAACATTTTTGTTTTTATTTCTTGATTATATGTTTTATTTATTAGTTTACTAATTAATACAAGTCGATTACATATTGATTTTACGTTTTGTTTAATATTAAAAAGATTTTTCGGCTTTTATACTTTGTGATATGTCTATTACTGAAGCTGAATTTGTTGAACTGGACTATAATAAAGCGTGTAAATGTCAATATGTAAATCTTGTCTATAACAACATCATTAAACTAAATGTTTACAATAACGGTTATTACAATGACTTTATCAGCACATAACAAACCAACTTTGTACGTTGTGTGCCCGTATATTGACTGCAAAAAACAGACAAATAGCCTCTGCATATTGTCAACATAAATAAGAGTTGTGCGGGAGTAGCAAAAGGACCAGAAATAAAAGCCATAGAAAAGTTGGGTTTGTATCAGATGCATATTTTATGTGGTGGTGTTAATAGCCAGCGGATGCGGTTTCAATCACAGTCCACATTGGCCTTCTTCTTCGCCACAGTTTGTGCCTTGCACTATGGGTAAGCAAACAAAATAATTATTTTTTATGGTTAATAACAACAATACGAAGTTGTTTATGTTTTTACCATGGAGGAATTAACATATCTTAAGTTAATGGCGAAAAGCTACTATTCGAGGCAATTATTAAATTAATTTAAGATATTTTTTTAAGATATTATTGACTTAAAAGGGAAAGTCAATATCAATTTAATTATTCCACTTACACAGTAGAACAGAACATCAGTTTTGGAATGCCGTCACATTCCCATAATAGTTGAAAGTGATAACTAATTTTAATTATAAGAATTGTGTAGGAGATCTGTATCAGATATTATTATAACATAAGTTGCGCCGTTCTTCTTCTTAACTCAAACAAAAAAGTTCAGTGGCGTTCACCATTTTGGAAATGAATATGTATTTGTACGAGTATATTCAATACTTTAAGTATAGATTGATTGCACAATCTAGTTATGAGTTTTTTAAAATTTTTTTTGTCTTTTCGCTAAGAAAATTTAATATTTAAAAAAATTAGAAGGCTGTTGATTCTACATCTTTTGCAAAAAGTGAGTGGATGTCACTACGGCTGTATGTATATAAGTGTGTATGTAAATATATCACCCGCTTTTGATTTTTGAACGGCTAATAAAACCAAGGAGTTGTATCAAACTTCGATATCGCCAGTTGTTGCGGCACTTTCTGCTATATAACAAAATCTGTAAAAATTAATATCCTCTTATCATACATTTTAGATATATTGATATAATCTAACAGAAAATTATTGTGCACAATTTTAAAGCCATCACCAACAAATATTAACATGACATACAAAAATTTTATTTGTTATCACAAATTGTTTCCCATAATATTACGAATATGAATCCATAATAGACACTGCAACCATATCCTTATGCACACGGCATTAAAATTCACACGATAAAATACATTTTCTACTTCTTTCCTTTCAGCAGCAGACGTAACACTCTGGCAAAGGATATTAAAAATATAATATAGAATTTAAGCTTCTGTGTATTTAATATATTTCTAAAGTAAAAAAAAACACAACTGCCTTTAATCTCTTCTTTTTAAAGCATTCTGATGTTCACGCACCACTCCCAAACAATATTATCGAAAGTCTTTAATAGATAGAAGCAAATAATGTAAATGTATGAACGAACAGCCGTCTGTGCTTTTTACATGAACGGTGATCTTTGTTGTGTATGTATGTGTGTGAGTATGATAAGTAGGATGTACAATAAATGCCAATGCGAAATGATTTTTTAACACAAATTATTTGTAATGAAAAAGTGAGAATTTGCATAAAACTTAAGCCCATTTTATTTGTATGTATTTCCTACACTTATGAATGAAACTTTAGCATTAAATCCCTGGAACTTTTTGTTTTTAATATATGTTTTCATTACTTAAGTATACTCCTACAAATGGTTTCTCTAATAAACGTATGTACTTTATTGAAAAAACATTTTAAAAGCAAAAACTATGATTTCTAAACCAACAATCCCTACAAGCAAATCATTTGTAGAATATTAAATGTGAACCAAGAAAACAACTTAAACTAAAGGCACCAAGATATTTATATACAAAAAAGAATATATACGAGTATATATACATACTTACATACATAAACATATGAGAAAATATATAACTTAAAATAATGAATACAATAACCAAAAATAAAAATAATTAACATATAAAAAAGGCACATCTTAGAAAGAACACAAGTTACAAAAACCAAACCGCAGTGCCATGAAGGGTTGAAACAACAACCGCTTTTATAAAATTATAGGAAAACAGGGAAATTGTCTCAAAACTGTTTTATTCGTTGCAATATCGATTAAGGCAAATAAATCTTAATACAGAACTTTTCACGCTATAACACAAGTGCGAGAACTTGTGACGAAAATGCACAGCAGGTCCAGGATTCAGCAGCGAATTATTTGTTAGCAGGCAATCACAGAGTTCACTTTTCATTAAAAGGACACAAACTGTTACTTCAGCACCTTGAATTGCTAAATCGCGACAATTCCACTTCAGCTGATATTTAATGTATACAAATTTGTCTTCCTTAAAAAATATTTGTATAAATTTCATAAAATAAAAACAACTTTAAGGCCTTAGAAAATTCTTTATCTGCTAATCTGACTTCATCTCCATTTTGAAGAAACAGTCCCCTCCTTTCAGTTCTGATTCAATGCACTGTACGGGTCTTTCCCAGATAATAATGTGCTTTTATCATGCTGTCAAATGAATAACAACATTATCTATTTTCAAGAAATCAATTCTAAAATATAAAAAACATATAAATCTTATTTATAATTTTCAGTTATTTAGCTCTTCATTCCACTGCGGTCATTTGGAAATATTCATACCCATAAATATATAAAACCATAAGATATACCAATTAATTAATATACAGAATTATAACAAATCGAGTATGTAACGCAATATAGACCAAATGAACAATCTCTTAAGTACTAAATACAAGTAAACAATTTCATATATATTAACTAAAAAAAGTACTAAAATAAAGTTAATCTTATATAAATAAATCTTTGCTGAATTTCTTCAAAACGAACATGTATCAGTTTAAGACACAACACTATAAACAACTAATGAACCAGTTAAATATGTATATCTCTTTAATTATGTAACTGAAACTGAATAATAGCTTTATAGTATTTTAAGTCTAAAGAAAATATATACATATATAAACAATTCTCAAATACAAATTTATTAAATACTAAAATAAAACCTTAACTTTTAGTTGTAACACATCAAATTAGTGTTGAAGAATTGCGTATAAAATCTTGTAGAAAATGTGAGTATTAAAGACAAACGCATAATTAATGGTGAAAATAGGAAGACGACTGATTGATTGCAAATCAGTGGATGTATAAAAATTTAAAAACAAATCGGTTATAAATAAATTAATGATTATTAAAAATTTCATATTTTGAATGTATTTGATTTAAATTTAAACAAGTGTTTCTTACTAACTGTGATATTAAATTATTCAAACTACTCGTATGACGATAATAATTTTGTTGGTGCGACTTTTGCCCCTTTTTAGAAAGTGACGAGAAGTTTACCTCTTAAACTATTTATTTTCCCAACTCCCCCTTTTCTTATAATATAAAAAGTCTTCAATATACCATTTGCTTTTGCTCCTTCCTCACTCACCTTTTTATTGTTATCTGTTAGTCATGCCATTACATTTGATTTATATCATAGACAGTGGACGACTTTCAGACCAGATAATATGATGAAAACGTTTTTAATTATTTCTAAAATAAATACATAAATATATGCTACATACATCTATATCTGTCGATTTATGTAAGTATACGAGTATATAATATTTTATGAATATAAAATTTTTATTAAAGAAATACTCCCCACTGTTTTAATATGACTTCTATTTTATCTTTCCTTTCTTTGTCGCCAGCAGAGCACCAGCAGCTTCCTCCTGTGCAATTTTCTCTCGTATCCAATAATGTGCTGCACATACCAGTAACAAGAGAGCTGGTATTAAGACCAACAACACCAGACCCAGTGATACACTTGCCACACGCGCATGATGTTCTTCTTTACCTGGATATTAAAATTGTTGTATAAAATCTCAGTTAACTAAATGTAAAAAATTTAAATTACAAAATGCTTTACACAAAGTTCTTACATCATGTTATTATCATGATAAACATATTCCCCGTGTAAAACTGAATACATGATTTTTAACATCCTAGGCTAAAAATAGAGCACATACACTTGAGTGTATATGAATATTGACAATAAAGGGTGGCCTATATAAAAATTTCTTTTCGAAACACTTGTAATTTTAGTCAGAGGCATTATCTGGCCCTTTATGGCTTTTTAACATAATCCAAGGATCTTGGAACAACATATTGCACAATAACAGAACTGTAAAGGAATTAATTTTAAACCAAAAAGTTCTTCTTAATTGGCTGTTATTTTATAAAGAAAGAAAAAATAAAATTGAGTTTTTTTCAATTCTAATTCCAAATAAATATTAAAAAAAAATTATTATTTTGTTTACAAAGAGCTGTAGTTAATATAACTAAAAAATTATTGTTATTTGTTAAATTAAGTTGGAATCTACTGATGTGAAAGAACTAATGGAATGCAAGGGCTAAATCGCTCATATCAGAATTAAAAAATTTCGGAGATGGCTTTCGCGAACGAGAGGATTTAAAGGTAAGGAAAAATTAATTTAAGCCAATAAAGGACTTCAAGAGTGTGACTTTTTGGGATTGTATGAAATCTTTTTATTAATAATGAACTCCATATCCGAAGTGAAAAAATTTTTGAAAAACAAATGCCCTGAATAATTTTGCATGTCTAATTTTTAATGTGAAAATAACAAAATAATGAAAAAATTAGTTAATTAAATAAAAGTTTCAATAATATTGTACAATACACATGTAGGCAGATTTGTGAATTTGAAAATATCTAAAACTTTATTTAAGAATAATAATACGTTTTTTATAAATATTTTCAGAGCAGGCACTCAACGGATGGCGTCTACTGGCCCCTGCAATCAATAATGCCGGAACTATAGAAAGAAAGCGTTCGTATTGACAAGATTGATGATGAAAGTCAAGAGGATTGAGTTAATGGTAGGTATTTTATTTATTATTTTGCTCAGTCAGCAAATATCCATAAATAATATAACTTAATAATAGCTATAATCCCATCTGGCATTGATGAAGTAATATAATAGCCTGCTAAAATCGTAACATACTTAAAGTCTCTAAGACGAAAATGTTTTTTTTTTTAGCTCAAGAACACAAAATACGTTTTCTTTATTTGAATATCTTAAAATCATTCGAAGTGAACAAGAAAATTTTCATATGAGAAATATTTAGAAAATTATCCAAAAATAATTTATGGCTTCGATATACATATTTTCTAAATATTTTGGTATATCATTAACGTTTGCTAAATAAGCTGTCCTATTGCGGTGACTTCATTATGCGTTGATAAGAAAAATTGTAAGTTCTTACACAAACGTGAGATTTATAAATAAAGGACTGGAAAGATTTCAATGTGTCAATGCTTGCATAAAGACACTTCCAAAAATATACAAACTATTGTATATAACAACTATTCTCTTATATAGATTTTTCTGTATGAAAACTTTAAAATACAATTTTTCTACGGAAATAAATTGCTGCTTGTATTCTAGTATTAAAACAAACGTTTAAACTATCACAGTTAATAATACCACAACTGGCCGAAAAATATCGCTCTAAAAATACAACTGAAAATCTAACACACAAAAGCAATTAAACTCTTTCAATGTTCGTTTGTCTTGTTCGTATTATAACAGCGTAATTATTCATTTTGCTCATTATTTGCCAGTTCTGCTTCTGTCGCTATTTGATTATCCAACTGCTTCCATTTCAATTAAAAGTTAATTATACTCTTTTCAGTGTGATAAATGTGTGCACAAAATGCATGTGTATCGTGTTTATGTTTAAGGGAAAAAATAGTTTCCCAAATATGGTACAACACTCTGGCAAAATTATGCTACGCCTCTAAAACTTTTTAGCATTGTAATCTGTCAAACGCAAGATTAATTATATAACAGTCCTTCCATAATCTCAGCAGCCAGTAGAAACAGTTTAACACAGCCAACATGGCTTTGAAAAAGCCTACTAGTGCCTGCTTTTCATTTGAAAAATATTTTTAGAAAGCAGAGAATCATAGTGTTGGGTATCGTCAGTGTCATTTACAAAATATTACAAAAGAGTATAATCATTTGCAGAACATCAATCATTTTGTGTAGACTAGAAAGAATGATCTTTTTCACTTGGGCCACTACCATTTTTATAATTTTATAGTCAGACCGGCAAACAAATATTATACTGCAGGAGTAGATAAAAAGTATTCTAGACTTTTGCTCATTCAGTGACATACAAGAAATATAACCTACTGGAATTAAATGCGAGTATACGATGATAATCTTGAAATGAATTCTTAAAATATTTATATATAAAAAGCGTGAATTATTTCATACAAAATTTTACATTTTGTATCACTTTCACACTCGCATTTGGCATTAGATTCGTTTGAATACTTTGGCAGTAAAATCCAGTAACTCAACATATACTAAGTGATACAATGAAATTACCCTGATTTGATATGAGCCTAAAGTCCTGTTATCATGACCTTCATTTATCATTAATAAGTAAATTTTAGTTAATTTCTGCACTATTAAAATATATAAAATAAATTTTATGAATATAAACGTTGACATATAAAACTACAGCAGCTTTACTTGCCAATAAATCTTTAAAAATTAAAGCAGCTTTCAAAATTTGATTTATTTCTGGCATTCTAATTAAATCAATTTTATTTCTTAACTATTTTTACAATTATATTTTTTGTATCAAATATGATGTTATTATTTGTCATTTTTATATTTGCTTACATATACAGCAAATGACACCGCTCTACTGGATTCAATTGGCAAACGTTTTCTGTTAAATGTTTACAAACTTTTGTGTTCCCGAAGGCAGCATCATTTTATGCATAAAATAATAATTGAAGCAAATACTAATACAAATTTCTTGTTTTATAAGCAGTTTATTTAAAAAAGCGTATTTAAAACTTTAACTAAAATTTACATATGAATTTTACCCCTATGATGCATTGCACTCAAAATGGAGAAAATATGGTCGTTTGGCTTGTAATCTTTCGTAATAAAAAGTGACTGGAGTGTCTCAAATATATCAATATGAACTTTTGGCTTTGAAACAAACTCTTTCCTATATCTATAGTTATTCTACGAAATACTGGGTAAAGATTCCCAGCGTAATGCGCATATTAATTAGCTAAAAATTCTCAATTGATGACTATGAATTTTTTGTAAAATTTAAAAAAAGAAGAATCAGAACAATTTAAATTGAAATTGAAGAGGCAAAAGCGACAATGTCAATGTCAAAAATATGCAGTTTGTTCGAACCCAGACTAGGATTAATAATGCCAACATGTTACATTAAAGTTTTAATGAAATGTACTTATGACTTAACATTTTCTATTACGAAAGTCTTGTGAGGCAAATAAAAAAATTTGGGTTTATAATTTTTCCTATCGCACTATTAGATACTTACTCCTTTCTTTTGTAACAATTGGCATTATCAAAGCTGGAAAAAACTCATTATAATTTCTGCAAACATACAACCGAGGATATTTTATGGAAATAAAATAGTAAAACCAAAAAAATATTATTAACAAATAAGCAACTGTTTGAATGAGCAAAACCAATACAATTCTTCATGAATTATTGTGCATAAAACCTTTGCATACGTCAGATAATTTATATGGCCTGCTTCACACTTCAAATCAGTGAATAAAAAAAAACATGAAACTTGTTCCTGTAAATTGCCATTTTCTTTTCTAAATAATAACTAATTAATTAAACAATTTGGTTTGTAGATAAAAATATGTGATTTGTTTTATTTTATTGAAGTGAAAATACATTGAAAATTACAAAAGAAAAATGTGTGGAAAGTTTTAAAATTACCCAGCCAATCAAATAATTACTAATCGAAAAAGTGACTGAAATCAATATGAATACTTACACGGAATTTAAAACAGCAACGAAAACATAATAAAAGCTTTTAGAAGGCAAAAGAAAAGTTACAAACTTATTAAATTATATTATGAGAGAAATAAAAAAATTAACTTTAAAAATATTTGTATTATAAATGCTGGTAACATGTTATGGCTTGCTTTGACAGGGAGCTGGGATTGGGCGGATTTATTGTCTAAGTTGATGGATGATGTCATGGCTAATGGGCAAACAGAATTGAAATACATGATGGTTTAAGAAAAGGTAGAGAAGGAAACAAGTTGTTAGAACCGGTTTCCATACATACAAACAGTTAAAAGTTTTCCAAATGATAATTTATTGTTAAACGGACTTAGAATTAAATGTTAACAATGAAGTAATTGATGATGATATTTTGAACTTTTTCAACTTGATTTCTCAATGCGAACTATTCTCGCTCGAATTTGGCAAAATGAAAAGCCTGCAGCCAATTAATAAACGACTTGATATGCGATGTTGGGTTAGTGTATACGTAGAGCATGTGTGCATGTGTAGGTTGCGTGATTCGGTAAGGATTTATTTTCAATGCTTTGAATTTTGGTTAGTAACGAAACACTTAAACTTCAGTGGATCTTTGATTTGATGGAGTGGGTGATGCAGCATGAGGTGGTGATGGCAAACCATTGTCTTGCATGGAAGATGATGTTGCAAGAGTAGCCGGACGCACTGGAGTAGTGGAGGAAGGGCGGCTGAAAAATTGGCTATTGGCATTAGGCAGTACCGGTACACCTCCATAGCGATTTTGAAGTGTAGAATTGGGCATATAACTCATGGAACTTTGGCCGCTATTGCGACTATCGGCTCCACTGTATGTAGGACTGTACTGCTGTGTTACTGGCACACCCCGCATATCGTGTTCTTCGATTTCCTGGGACGGTGGCTGATGATAGCCTGCTGGATGTATATTACCTACACCATCTGGCTGTTCTTGATCATTTTCAGGGTCATCTATTGCTGTACCCTCCCCCAATTTATCCAAGTCCGTTCCAGAGGCGGCACGCAATGAACGTCTCCCCATCTGTTTGGGCTTATCACCTATTTTATTAATGTATTCAATATCCTTAGCTAATTTTGTATCTTTATTTTCACTACCTTCTGATGATGTCACATCCTCGTCATCCAGATCCCATTTTTTAGCTGGAAAGTCAATACGGGGTTTTCCCGGTAGTGGTTCATTCGTACGATATACTTTATCATATGACCTACTTTTCTTTATAGTTCCCGTATTATCCGTATCGCTATCATCGTCATATCCAGTACCCACGGCTCTTAAATTGTTACGCGATGAAGCTCTCGAACGTGGCAAAGTCATCTGCCATTGAGGATCTTCCTTTAGTTGCTTTTGGCGAAAACGATACACACCACAAATAATGCACAACATAAGCGGTAAAATAACAGCGATGATAATGCCAATTGCTATGAAAGCTACACGCCTGGTATAGTAAACCTCACCTAAACAAATAGCCAGCAAAAAAAGAGACACACAAAAACTCAATAAAAACACATAGAAGAAAATATTATTTACAAAATACTAAGAAAACGTTGAACTGATTCATTGTGTGCTTAAGAAAGAAATTGATTTCTTACACAATTTACAAGATAATAAAAACGACTTACGTAAACATTCCGTATAACCATATTCAGGTAAGTTCCATAGACCATTTGCTAAACATTCACGTCTTTGGTCACCAACCAAAACGAAACCTTCGTTACATTCAAACGACACTTTAGCGCCGGGCATAAAATTAAATGACAGCTTACGACCAAAACGTGGAGTTTCCAGCACACCACAGGACACCACACGTCTGAAAAGGAGAAAAGTGTTACTTCGTTCAAGCTTTGCAATAAAGATAACATTAAGTTTGTGATTAGATAATTAAATAAAACTAAAATAAAAAACTAGACGAATAATAAAGTCTGAGTAGTTTAACCGGCGTAAATGCAACCATTTGTTTGATTGTGTTTCTAGAGAAGCTACAGCGCGATGAGTCTTCACGAGTGTATTTACTTTGATACTTTTTTATTTTCAGAAAAAGAAGAAACATAAACGTTTTGCTGTGTGAACTTTTAAAGCATTTTTTAAGATTTTTAGTTTGTATTTTTTATATATTTTACGTCTACAGCAATTTAGCGCAAAACGCTGCAGGGGTAAATATCGAATAAAACATTAATCCTGCGATCTGTAATCGCTGCCAAATGTAGTTGCTGGTATATCGAATTGCTTTTTAATTTGACTTTATTTGTTATCTTTAGGAGATGCTGAGAACAAAGTATGGTAGAGTTAAGATGTTTCACGCTGTCATATATTAATTTACAGTTTGCAAAACAATGTCCAGAAGAAGTCCAGAGAAGTCCAAAGAATGCTCGGGTGCAAATTAGTTACATCGAAATTTGTCATCATTATTTTTTATTGGCTGCTGCTTTCCCCCCTCGACGCGGTTCTTAAGCGTTTCTTTTCAATGAAAACTTGACCGTACTTCTAATTATTCTTTTTTCATTGATTTATGTACAACATACTCGTACTCAAATGTTGGAACACTATTTCTGCTAAATTATGGCATTTTTATGATCACAAATTAAAAATTATTTTTGCATAATAAATAATCACAACCAAAATATTTTTAAGCATATTTCCGATATTCCGTTGATAATAACAATAATTTAATTAAAATATTGTTTCTAGTTTTCTCAATTCCACTTTCATATCTAATTCTATTTTAATAACGTCTTTTTGATGTAAGTTTTAGCTTTTTATTTATTTTATTTACATAAAATTAATTTTGCTTTAAATGTAAATTTTACAAACGAAGCTTTCTGTCGATATATATGGTCAGGCAGTAAGAGAACTAAAAAATTTACAATTGACAAAATAAAAATATAAATGAATACTTACTCTGCATTCAAAGTCCTGATATTCACCAAACTGTCGTAGTAATTTTTTGTAAAATGAGCCAAATCTCGATTCAATGTCATGCCATAATCATAGCGACACTGATAACTTTCACCGCACAGCTCCTCGGCCCGTTCTATATCATACGAACGATTGGAGGGCAGGAAATCTTTTGGCTCTCGCTGGTAGTTCGGCACAAATGAAGCATTCGAATAGTAACTGGCAGAGCGACCGAATTCTCTACTAAAGAGAGCAGCACCCAAACCGGGTAAATCACGATCTGCCAAGGCCCATTTCATGGCCCATTGATTATGAATGACCTTAAAGTCGTTACTGTTGGGATTCAAATTTAAATGTTGACCATCCGGTAAAGTAAAATCATCTAACGGATCAAAACTCCAATTGCCAAACAATCCAGCCGTTTTATTCTTGCATTAGAAAATGATATTTTAAATATAATATTCACACACAGCGAAATATATGTCAACTCACTATAAATTGCCAGGGCAAATAAACACGTCCCGTCATGTAGCCTTCGTTTTCTATTACCTCTACCCCAATGCCTGAGTCAAACATGACTATGACTTGCGATTGATTTAGCAAATAAGTCGGTGTGTAAACCGTAACACCATCAAAATGTTGAAATTTCAAACTTTCACGATCAAAATAGATACGACGCTTATCAGCTAACACATCCAATTTGTAGCGCCAACGGGCATGTTGTGGACGCATACGTACTTCAATAACGGTCGTTGTATTGCCACGCATAGCCAAAGCTGTCAACTGGGTGGCTGGTACAGCTCCATACATATTGTTGGGCAACTGCTCAAAACGTCCTTGCACTTCAAAACGTTGGCCCGCATCAACGCTACGTGCCAATACAAACTCTCCCAGACCATTAAACGTATACTGAGTACCATCGAATGTTATGAAATGTGGATCACCAAAGACACCAGCTACACCAGGAGCCTGATAGGCAACACAGTCTTGTGAAGGACGTCGCTCAAACCGAAAAGTTTCACAGCCAACAGCTTGTTCATGTTGCCACATGCAGCAGGTGTAAAAAGGACGCATGTCATGGAACCAGGAAGAAAGTGTGGGCACTTTACTAGCCTCGTTCCAAGGCATTTTTCCCAAGTTGTGAATACGCCGAGGACGAGAACCCCACATTTGATCATAAGTTAACATAAGGAAGCCATAACGATCATAGCAACACTGTTGCTCAGCACCTTGGGCCCTGTATCGGAAAAATCAAAAACATTCAAATAATTATTAATTAATTCATCAAATATTTTTCTAGTTGTGCAATACTTACGTGGGCGTACCACTAACAACACAATGTATGGCACCTTTATGACGCAAACAAGTTGGATTGGAGTCTTTGTCGCACTCACGATCTGGCCTATAACGACCCTTGTCATACAGAGCGTGTTCTAAATTGCAAGGACACAAAGGCAAGTCAGCAGCGAAATTTCTACAAAAAAAAGTAACATGAACAACTTTAAAACTCAAATGTTAGTTTGAATCATAAAAATGCAAATGAAACCACTTTCATTTCACATTTTCTTTCGTAGAAACAACTCAAATTGAAAAAATTATAACAACCAATTTTAAGGTGACATAAAAGCAACACACAAATTACGTTACACAAGAGTGCTCGTACTTGGGGTCCTGTGCGATAACGATGCCTTTTACTTTGAGTGTTTTTTAATGTTCCGCTAATAAGTGACAGTGTCAAGGACGACATACAAAGAATGAAACAGCGTTCCCTTAATAAATAATATTATTGGCAGGCAGGCGCTCTCACACTTGAAACTTTGGGAAGGAAATCAAATACCAAACATGTTTATTTTAGATAAATTCATAAACAGAATCGCACAAGAGTATCCAAAATGTTCACGGCCTCTGTTGCCACAACTGTTGCCAGTATTAAAGCAACAAAAAATTTCTACAATATTTACAGTTGTAGCATAACAAGGAAGCACAAAAACTTTGGAAAAACACAAATTCATAGCAGCGCATTTTAATTAACAAACTTATTCATCTACAAGAGTGTAAGAAAGCATTCTGTTACATGTGATTGTAAAATTTTAATATTATGCGCAACCATCAGGAAGGAATTATTAGATCGTAAAATTTATTTCAAAAATGTGTTGATTATTAAAGACAATGGAACTTTTAACGTGTTTTATAGATCTAAATGAAACGCTTTTGGATATAAATCCAACAATTTCAAAACTTCATAAAAAAATATCACAAACAACTAAACAGAAAATTTTTGAAAAGTCGATTTTTTTTGCAAAGAGGTACCCCTTATGAAATTTTCAATTTTCGCTCATTTTCCATAAATTGAAAAATAAGCCTTTCTACCCTCAAAAACCGTTTGTTATTCGAAATACTGACAAAAACGAGTGCGCTGACAAAAATTCAGCCATTTCCAAGAAAATTTTTGAAAAGTCGATTTTTTTTGCAAAGAGGTACCCCTTATGAAATTTTCAATTTTCGCTCATTTTCCATAAATTGAAAAATAAGCCTTTCTACCCTCAAAAACGTTTTGTTATTCGAAATACTGACAAAAACGAGTGCGCTGACAAAAATTCAGCCATTTCCAAGAAAATTTTTGAAAAGTCGATTTTTTTTGCAAAGAGGTACCCCTTATGAAATTTTCAATTTTCGCTCATTTTCCATAAATTGAAAAATAAGCCTTTCTACCCTCAAAAACCGTTTGTTATTCGAAATACTGACAAAAACGAGTGCGCTGACAAAAATTCAGCCATTTCCAAGAAAATTTTTGAAAAGTCAATTTTTTTTGCAAAGAGGTACCCCTTATGAAATTTTCAATTTTCGCCCATTTTCCATAAATTGAAAAATAAGCCTTTCTACCCTCAAAAACCGTTTGTTATTCGAAATACTGACAAAAACGAGTGCGCTGACAAAAATTCAGCCATTTCCAAGAAAATTTTTGAAAAGTCGATTTTTTTTGCAAAGAGGTACCCCTTATGAAATTTTCAATTTTCGCTCATTTTCCATAAATTGAAAAATA
Organism: Linnaemya vulpina; assembly: GCA_963675445.1. Classification (NCBI taxonomy): domain Eukaryota; kingdom Metazoa; phylum Arthropoda; class Insecta; order Diptera; family Tachinidae; genus Linnaemya; species Linnaemya vulpina. Next base: position 24,218,561 of record OY776277.1, read on the forward strand.
AGCCTTTCTACCCTCAAAAACGTTTTGTTATTCGAAATACTGACAAAAACGAGTGCGCTGACAAAAATTCAGCCATTTCCAAGAAAATTTTTGAAAAGTCGATTTATTTTGCAAAGAGGTACCCCTTATGAAATTTTCAATTTTCGCCCATTTTCCATAAATTGAAAGATAAGCCTTTCTACCCTCAAAAACCGTTTGTTATTCGAAATACTGACAAAAACGAGTGCGCTGACAAAAATTCAGCCATTTCCAAGAAAATTTTTGAAAACTCGATTTTTTTTGCAAAGAGGTACCCCTTATGAAATTTTCAATTTTCGCTCATTTTCCATAAATTGAAAAATAAGCCTTTCTACCCTCAAAAACGTTTTGTCATTCGAAATACTGACAAAAAAGAGTGCGCTGACAAAAATTCAGCCATTTCCAAGAAAATTTTTGAAAAGTCGATTTTTTTTGCAAAGAGGTACCCCTTATGAAATTTTCAATTTTCGCCCATTTTCCATAAATTGAAAAATAAGCCTTTCTACCCTCAAAAACCGTTTGTTATTCGAAATACTGACAAAAACGAGTGCGCTGACAAAAATTCAGCCATTTCCAAGAAAATTTTTGAAAAGTCGATTTTTTTGCAAAGAGGTACCCCTTATGAAATTTTCAATTTTCCCTCATTTTCCATAAATTGAAAAATAAGCCTTTCTACCCTCAAAAACCGTTTGTTATTCGAAATACTGACAAAAACGAGTGCGCTGACAAAAATTCAGCCATTTCCAAGAAAATTTTTGAAAAGTCGATTTTTTTTGCAAAGAGGTACCCCTTATGAAATTTTCAATTTTCGCCCATTTTCCATAAATTGAAAAATAAGCCTTTCTATCCTCAAAAACGTTTTGTTATTCGAAATACTGACAAAAACGAGTGCGCTGACAAAAATTCAGCCATTTCCAAGAAAATTTTTGAAAAGTCGATTTTTTTTGCAAAGAGGTACCCCTTATGAAATTTTCAATTTTCGCTCATTTTCCATAAATTGAAAAATAAGCCTTTCTACCCTCAAAAACGTTTTGTCATTCGAAATACTGACAAAAAAGAGTGCGCTGACAAAAATTCAGCCATTTCCAAGAAAATTTTTGAAAAGTCGATTTTTTTTTGCAAAGAGGTACCCCTTATGAAATTTTCAATTTTCGCCCATTTTCCATAAATTGAAAAATAAGCCTTTCTACCCTCAAAAACGTTTTGTTATTCGAAATACTGACAAAAACGAGTGCGCTGACAAAAATTCAGCCATTTCCAAGAAAATTTTTGAAAAGTCGATTTTTTTTGCAAAGAGGTACCCCTTATGAAATTTTCAATTTTCGCCCATTTTCCATAAATTGAAAAATAAGCCTTTCTACCCTCAAAAACGTTTTGTCATTCGAAATACTGACAAAAACGAGTGCGCTGACAAAAATTCAGCCATTTCCAATAAAATTTTTGAAAAGTCGATTTTTTTTGCAAAGAGGTACCCCTTATGAAATTTTCAATTTTCGCCCATTTTCCATAAATTGAAAAATAAGCCTTTCTACCCTCAAAAACGTTTTGTTATTCGAAATACTGACAAAAACGAGTGCGCTGACAAAAATTCAGCCATTTCCAAGAAAATTTTTGAAAAGTCGATTTTTTTTGCAAAGAGGTACCCCTTATGAAATTTTAAATTTTCGCTCATTTTCCATAAATTGAAAAATAAGCCTTTCTACCCTCAAAAACCGTTTGTTATTCGAAATACTGACAAAAACGAGTGCGCTGACAAAAATTCAGCCATTTCCAAGAAAATTTTTGAAAAGTCGATTTTTTTTGCAAAGAGGTACCCCTTATGAAATTTTAAATTTTCGCTCATTTTCCATAAATTGAAAAATAAGCCTTTCTACCCTCAAAAACCGTTTGTTATTCGAAATACTGACAAAAACGAGTGCGCTGACAAAAATTCAGCCATTTCCAAGAAAATTTTTGAAAAGTAGATTTTTTTTGCAAAGAGGTACCCCTTATGAAATTTTAAATTTTCGCTCATTTTCCATAAATTGAAAAATAAGCCTTTCTACCCTCAAAAACCGTTTGTTATTCGAAATACTGACAAAAACGAGTGCGCTGTCAAAAATTCAGCCATTTCCAAGAAAATTTTTGAAAAGTCGATTTTTTTTGCAAAGAGGTACCCCTTATGAAATTTTCAATTTTCGCCCATTTTCCATAAATTGAAAAATAAGCCTTTCTACCCTCAAAAACCGTTTGTTATTCGAAATACTGACAAAAACGAGTGCGCTGACAAAAATTCAGCCATTTCCAAGAAAATTTTTGAAAAGTCGATTTTTTTTGCAAAGGGGCCCCTTATGAAATTTTCAATTTTCGCCCATTTTCCATAAATTGAAAAATAAGCCTTTCTATCCTCAAAAACGTTTTGTTATTCGAAATACTGACAAAAACGAGTGCGCTGACAAAAATTCAGCCATTTCCCTTATGAAATTTTAAATTTTCGCTCATTTTCCATAAATTGAAAAATAAGCCTTTCTACCCTCAAAAACCGTTTGTTATTCGAAATACTGACAAAAACGAGTGCGCTGTCAAAAATTCAGCCATTTCCAAGAAAATTTTTGAAAAGTCGATTTTTTTTGCAAAGAGGTACCCCTTATGAAATTTTCAATTTTCGCCCATTTTCCATAAATTGAAAAATAAGCCTTTCTACCCTCAAAAACGTTTTGTCATTCGAAATACTGACAAAAACGAGTGCGCTGACAAAAATTCAGCCATTTCCAAGAAAATTTTTGAAAAGTCGATTTTTTTTGCAAAGAGGTACCCCTTATGAAATTTTCAATTTTCGCTCATTTTCCATAAATTGAAAAATAAGCCTTTCTACCCTCAAAAACGTTTTGTCATTCGAAATACTGACAAAAAAGAGTGCGCTGACAAAAATTCAGCCATTTCCAAGAAAATTTTTGAAAAGTCGATTTTTTTTGCAAAGAGGTACCCCTTATGAAATTTTCAATTTTCGCCCATTTTCCATAAATTGAAAAATAAGCCTTTCTACCCTCAAAAACGTTTTGTTATTCGAAATACTGACAAAAACGAGTGCGCTGACAAAAATTCAGCCATTTCCAAGAAAATTTTTGAAAAGTCGATTTTTTTGCAAAGAGGTACCCCTTATGAAATTTTCAATTTTCGCTCATTTTCCATAAATTGAAAAATAAGCCTTTCTACCCTCAAAAACCGTTTGTTATTCGAAATACTGACAAAAACGAGTGCGCTGACAAAAATTCAGCCATTTCCAAGAAAATTTTTGAAAAGTCGATTTTTTTTGCAAAGAGGTACGTACCCCTTATGAAATTTTCAATTTTCGCCCATTTTCCATAAATTGAAAAATAAGCCTTTCTACCCTCAAAAACGTTTTGTCATTCGAAATACTGACAAAAACGAGTGCGCTGACAAAAATTCAGCCATTTCCAATAAAATTTTTGAAAAGTCGATTTTTTTTGCAAAGAGGTACCCCTTATGAAATTTTCAATTTTCGCCCATTTTCCATAAATTGAAAAATAAGCCTTTCTACCCTCAAAAACGTTTTGTCATTCGAAATACTGACAAAAACGAGTGCGCTGTCAAAAATTCAGCCATTTCCAAGAAAATTTTTGAAAAGTCGATTTTTTTTCCAAAGAGGTACCCCTTATGAAATTTTCAATTTTCGCCCATTTTCCATAAATTGAAAAATAAGCCTTTCTACCCTCAAAAACGTTTTGTCATTCGAAATACTGACAAAAACGAGTGCGCTGACAAAAATTCAGCCATTTCCAAGAAAATTTTTGAAAAGTCGATTTTTTTTGCAAAGAGGTACCCCTTATGAAATTTTCAATTTTCGCCCATTTTCCATAAATTGAAAAATAAGCCTTTCTATCCTCAAAAACGTTTTGTTATTCGAAATACTGACAAAAACGAGTGCGCTGACAAAAATTCAGCCATTTCCAAGAAAATTTTTGAAAAGTCGATTTTTTTTGCAAAGAGGTACCCCTTATGAAATTTTCAATTTTCGCTCATTTTCCATAAATTGAAAAATAAGCCTTTCTACCCTCAAAAACGTTTTGTCATTCGAAATACTGACAAAAAAGAGTGCGCTGACAAAAATTCAGCCATTTCCAAGAAAATTTTTGAAAAGTCGATTTTTTTTGCAAAGAGGTACCCCTTATGAAATTTTCAATTTTCGCCCATTTTCCATAAATTGAAAAATAAGCCTTTCTACCCTCAAAAACGTTTTGTTATTCGAAATACTGACAAAAACGAGTGCGCTGACAAAAATTCAGCCATTTCCAAGAAAATTTTTGAAAAGTCGATTTTTTTTGCAAAGAGGTACCCCTTATGAAATTTTCAATTTTCGCCCATTTTCCATAAATTGAAAAATAAGCCTTTCTACCCTCAAAAACGTTTTGTCATTCGAAATACTGACAAAAACGAGTGCGCTGACAAAAATTCAGCCATTTCCAATAAAATTTTTGAAAAGTCGATTTTTTTTGCAAAGAGGTACCCCTTATGAAATTTTCAATTTTCGCCCATTTTCCATAAATTGAAAAATAAGCCTTTCTACCCTCAAAAACGTTTTGTTATTCGAAATACTGACAAAAACGAGTGCGCTGACAAAAATTCAGCCATTTCCAAGAAAATTTTTGAAAAGTCGATTTTTTTTGCAAAGAGGTACCCCTTATGAAATTTTCAATTTTCGCCCATTTTCCATAAATTGAAAAATAAGCCTTTCTACCCTCAAAAACGTTTTGTCATTCGAAATACTGACAAAAAAGAGTGCGCTGACAAAAATTCAGCCATTTCCAAGAAAATTTTTGAAAAGTCGATTTTTTTGCAAAGAGGTACCCCTTATGAAATTTTCAATTTTCGCTCATTTTCCATAAATTGAAAAATAAGCCTTTCTACCCTCAAAAACCGTTTGTTATTCGAAATACTGACAAAAACGAGTGCGCTGACAAAAATTCAGCCATTTCCAAGAAAATTTTTGAAAAGTCGATTTTTTTTGCAAAGAGGTACCCCTTATGAAATTTTAAATTTTCGCTCATTTTCCATAAATTGAAAAATAAGCCTTTCTACCCTCAAAAACCGTTTGTTATTCGAAATACTGACAAAAACGAGTGCGCTGACAAAAATTCAGCCATTTCTAAGAAAATTTTTGAAAAGTCGATTTTTTTTGCAAAGAGGTACCCCTTATGAAATTTTAAATTTTCGCTCATTTTCCATAAATTGAAAAATAAGCCTTTCTACCCTCAAAAACCGTTTGTTATTCGAAATACTGACAAAAACGAGTGCGCTGACAAAAATTCAGCCATTTCCAAGAAAATTTTTGAAAAGTAGATTTTTTTTGCAAAGAGGTACCCCTTATGAAATTTTAAATTTTCGCTCATTTTCCATAAATTGAAAAATAAGCCTTTCTACCCTCAAAAACCGTTTGTTATTCGAAATACTGACAAAAACGAGTGCGCTGTCAAAAATTCAGCCATTTCCAAGAAAATTTTTGAAAAGTCGATTTTTTTTGCAAAGAGGTACCCCTTATGAAATTTTCAATTTTCGCCCATTTTCCATAAATTGAAAAATAAGCCTTTCTACCCTCAAAAACCGTTTGTTATTCGAAATACTGACAAAAACGAGTGCGCTGACAAAAATTCAGCCATTTCCAAGAAAATTTTTGAAAAGTCGATTTTTTTTGCAAAGGGGCCCCTTATGAAATTTTCAATTTTCGCCCATTTTCCATAAATTGAAAAATAAGCCTTTCTATCCTCAAAAACGTTTTGTTATTCGAAATACTGACAAAAACGAGTGCGCTGACAAAAATTCAGCCATTTCCCTTATGAAATTTTAAATTTTCGCTCATTTTCCATAAATTGAAAAATAAGCCTTTCTACCCTCAAAAACCGTTTGTTATTCGAAATACTGACAAAAACGAGTGCGCTGTCAAAAATTCAGCCATTTCCAAGAAAATTTTTGAAAAGTCGATTTTTTTTGCAAAGAGGTACCCCTTATGAAATTTTCAATTTTCGCCCATTTTCCATAAATTGAAAAATAAGCCTTTCTACCCTCAAAAACGTTTTGTCATTCGAAATACTGACAAAAACGAGTGCGCTGACAAAAATTCAGCCATTTCCAAGAAAATTTTTGAAAAGTCGATTTTTTTTGCAAAGAGGTACCCCTTATGAAATTTTCAATTTTCGCTCATTTTCCATAAATTGAAAAATAAGCCTTTCTACCCTCAAAAACGTTTTGTCATTCGAAATACTGACAAAAAAGAGTGCGCTGACAAAAATTCAGCCATTTCCAAGAAAATTTTTGAAAAGTCGATTTTTTTTGCAAAGAGGTACCCCTTATGAAATTTTCAATTTTCGCCCATTTTCCATAAATTGAAAAATAAGCCTTTCTACCCTCAAAAACGTTTTGTTATTCGAAATACTGACAAAAACGAGTGCGCTGACAAAAATTCAGCCATTTCCAAGAAAATTTTTGAAAAGTCGATTTTTTTGCAAAGAGGTACCCCTTATGAAATTTTCAATTTTCGCTCATTTTCCATAAATTGAAAAATAAGCCTTTCTACCCTCAAAAACCGTTTGTTATTCGAAATACTGACAAAAACGAGTGCGCTGACAAAAATTCAGCCATTTCCAAGAAAATTTTTGAAAAGTCGATTTTTTTTGCAAAGAGGTACGTACCCCTTATGAAATTTTCAATTTTCGCCCATTTTCCATAAATTGAAAAATAAGCCTTTCTACCCTCAAAAACGTTTTGTCATTCGAAATACTGACAAAAACGAGTGCGCTGACAAAAATTCAGCCATTTCCAATAAAATTTTTGAAAAGTCGATTTTTTTTGCAAAGAGGTACCCCTTATGAAATTTTCAATTTTCGCCCATTTTCCATAAATTGAAAAATAAGCCTTTCTACCCTCAAAAACGTTTTGTCATTCGAAATACTGACAAAAACGAGTGCGCTGTCAAAAATTCAGCCATTTCCAAGAAAATTTTTGAAAAGTCGATTTTTTTTCCAAAGAGGTACCCCTTATGAAATTTTCAATTTTCGCCCATTTTCCATAAATTGAAAAATAAGCCTTTCTACCCTCAAAAACGTTTTGTCATTCGAAATACTGACAAAAACGAGTGCGCTGACAAAAATTCAGCCATTTCCAAGAAAATTTTTGAAAAGTCGATTTTTTTTGCAAAGAGGTACCCCTTATGAAATTTTCAATTTTCGCCCATTTTCCATAAATTGAAAAATAAGCCTTTCTACCCTCAAAAACCGTTTGTTATTCGAAATACTGACAAAAACGAGTGCGCTGACAAAAATTCAGCCATTTCCAATAAAATTTTTGAAAAGTCGATTTTTTTTTGCAAAGAGGTACCCCTTATGAAATTTTCAATTTTCGCCCATTTTCCATAAATTGAAAAATAAGCCTTTCTACCCTCAAAAACCGTTTGTAATTCGAAATACTGACAAAAACGAGTGCGCTGACAAAAATTCAGCCATTTCCAAGAAAATTTTTGAAAAGTCGATTTTTTTTGCAAAGAGGTACCCCTTATGAAATTTTAAATTTTCGCTCATTTTCCATAAATTGAAAAATAAGCCTTTCTACCCTCAAAAACCGTTTGTTATTCGAAATACTGACAAAAACGAGTGCGCTGACAAAAATTCAGCCATTTCCAAGAAAATTTTTGAAAAGTCGATTTTTTTTGCAAAGAGGTACCCCTTATGAAATTTTAAATTTTCGCTCATTTTCCATAAATTGAAAAATAAGCCTTTCTACCCTCAAAAACCGTTTGTTATTCGAAATACTGACAAAAACGAGTGCGCTGACAAAAATTCAGCCATTTCCAAGAAAATTTTTGAAAAGTAGATTTTTTTTGCAAAGAGGTACCCCTTATGAAATTTTAAATTTTCGCTCATTTTCCATAAATTGAAAAATAAGCCTTTCTACCCTCAAAAACCGTTTGTTATTCGAAATACTGACAAAAACGAGTGCGCTGTCAAAAATTCAGCCATTTCCAAGAAAATTTTTGAAAAGTCGATTTTTTTTGCAAAGAGGTACCCCTTATGAAATTTTCAATTTTCGCCCATTTTCCATAAATTGAAAAATAAGCCTTTCTACCCTCAAAAACGTTTTGTCATTCGAAATACTGACAAAAACGAGTGCGCTGACAAAAATTCAGCCATTTCCAAGAAAATTTTTGAAAAGTCGATTTTTTTTGCAAAGAGGTACCCCTTATGAAATTTTCAATTTTCGCTCATTTTCCATAAATTGAAAAATAAGCCTTTCTACCCTCAAAAACGTTTTGTCATTCGAAATACTGACAAAAACGAGTGCGCTGACAAAAATTCAGCCATTTCCAAGAAAATTTTTGAAAAGTCGATTTTTTTTGCAAAGAGGTACCCCTTATGAAATTTTCAATTTTCGCTCATTTTCCATAAATTGAAAAATAAGCCTTTCTACCCTCAAAAACGTTTTGTCATTCGAAATACTGACAAAAACGAGTGCGCTGACAAAAATTCAGCCATTTCCAAGAAAATTTTTGAAAAGTCGCTTTTTTTTGCAAAGAGGTACCCCTTATGAAATTTTCAATTTTCGCTCATTTTCCATAAATTGAAAAATAAGCCTTTCTACCCTCAAAAACGTTTTGTCATTCGAAATACTGACAAAAACGAGTGCGCTGACAAAAATTCAGCCATTTCCAAGAAAATTTTTGAAAAGTCGATTTTTTTTTTGCAAAGAGGTACCCCTTATGAAATTTTCAATTTTCGCTCATTTTCCATAAATTGAAAAATAAGCCTTTCTACCCTCAAAAACCGTTTGTTATTCGAAATACTGACAAAAACGAGTGCGCTGACAAAAATTCAGCCATTTCCAAGAAAATTTTTGAAAAGTCGATTTTTTTTGCAAAGAGGTACCCCTTATGAAATTTTAAATTTTCGCTCATTTTCCATAAATTGCAAAATAAGCCTTTCTACCCTCAAAAACCGTTTGTTATTCGAAATACTGACAAAAACGAGTGCGCTGACAAAAATTCAGCCATTTCCAAGAAAATTTTTGAAAAGTCGATTTTTTTTGCAAAGAGGTACCCCTTATGAAATTTTAAATTTTCGCTCATTTTCCATAAATTGAAAAATAAGCCTTTCTACCCTCAAAAACCGTTTGTTATTCGAAATACTGACAAAAACGAGTGCGCTGACAAAAATTCAGCCATTTCCAAGAAAATTTTTTGAAAAGTCGATTTTTTTTGCAAAGAGGTACCCCTTATGAAATTTTAAATTTTCGCTCATTTTCCATAAATTGAAAAATAAGCCTTTCTACCCTCAAAAACCGTTTGTTATTCGAAATACTGACAAAAACGAGTGCGCTGACAAAAATTCAGCCATTTCCAAGAAAATTTTTGAAAAGTCGATTTTTTTTGCAAAGAGGTACCCCTTATGAAATTTTAAATTTTCGCTCATTTTCCATAAATTGAAAAATAAGCCTTTCTACCCTCAAAAACCGTTTGTTATTCGAAATACTGACAAAAACGAGTGCGCTGACAAAAATTCAGCCATTTCCAAGAAAATTTTTGAAAAGTCGATTTTTTTTGCAAAGAGGTACCCCTTATGAAATTTTAAATTTTCGCTCATTTTCCATAAATTGAAAAATAAGCCTTTCTACCCTCAAAAACGTTTTGTCATTCGAAATACTGACAAAAACGAGTGCGCTGACAAAAATTCAGCCATTTCCAAGAAAATTTTTGAAAAGTCGATTTTTTTTGCAAAGAGGTACCCCTTATGAAATTTTAAATTTTCGCTCATTTTCCATAAATTGAAAAATAAGCCTTTCTACCCTCAAAAACCGTTTGTTATTCGAAATACTGACAAAAACGAGTGCGCTGACAAAAATTCAGCCATTTCCAAGAAAATTTTTGAAAAGTCGATTTTTTTTGCAAAGAGGTACCCCTTATGAAATTTTAAATTTTCGCTCATTTTCCATAAATTGAAAAATAAGCCTTTCTACCCTCAAAAACCGTTTGTTATTCGAAATACTGACAAAAACGAGTGCGCTGTCAAAAATTCAGCCATTTCCAAGAAAATTTTTGAAAAGTCGATTTTTTTTGCAAAGAGGTACCCCTTATGAAATTTTCAATTTTCGCTCATTTTCCATAAATTGAAAAATAAGCCTTTCTACCCTCAAAAACGTTTTGTCATTCGAAATACTGACAAAAACGAGTGCGCTGACAAAAATTCAGCCATTTCCAAGAAAATTTTTGAAAAGTCGATTTTTTTTGCAAAGAGGTACGTACCCCTTATGAAATTTTCAATTTTCGCTCATTTTCCATAAATTGAAAAATAAGCCTTTCTACCCTCAAAAACGTTTTGTCATTCGAAATACTGACAAAAACGAGTGCGCTGACAAAAATTCAGCCATTTCCAAGAAAATTTTTGAAAAGTCGATTTTTTTTGCAAAGAGGTACCCCTTATGAAATTTTCAATTTTCGCTCATTTTCCATAAATTGAAAAATAAGCCTTTCTACCCTCAAAAACGTTTTGTCATTCGAAATACTGACAAAAACGAGTGCGCTGACAAAAATTCAGCCATTTCCAAGAAAATGTTTGAAAAGTCGATTTTTTTTGCAAAGAGGTACCCCTTATGAAATTTTCAATTTTCGCTCATTTTCCATAAATTGAAAAGTAAGCCTTTCTACCCTCAAAAACGTTTTGTTATTCGAAATACTGACAAAAACGAGTGCGCTGACAAAAATTCAGCCATTTCCAAGAAAATTTTTGAAAAGTCGATTTTTTTTGCAAAGAGGTACCCCTTATGAAATTTTAAATTTTCGCCCATTTTCCATAACTTGAAAAATAAGCCTTTCTACCCTCAAAAACGTTTTGTTATTCGAAATACTGACAAAAACGAGTGCGCTGACAAAAATTCAGCCATTTCCAAGAAAATTTTTGAAAAGTCGATTTTTTTTGCAAAGAGGTACCCCTTATGAAATTTTAAATTTTCGCCCATTTTCCATAACTTGAAAAATAAGCCTTTCTACCCTCAAAAACGTTTTGTTATTCGAAATACTGACAAAAACGAGTGCGCTGACAAAAATTCAGCCATTTGCAAGAACATTTTTGAAAAGTCGATTTTTTTTGCAAAGAGGTACCCCTTATGAAATTTTCAATTTTCGCTCATTTTCCATAAATTGAAAAGTAAGCCTTTCTACCCTCAAAAACGTTTTGTTATTCGAAATACTGACAAAAACGAGTGCGCTGACAAAAATTCAGCCATTTCCAAGAAAATTTTTGAAAAGTCGATTTTTTTTGCAAAGAGGTACCCCTTATGAAATTTTAAATTTTCGCCCATTTTCTATAAATTGAAAAATAAGCCTTTCTACCCTCAAAAACGTTTTGTTATTCGAAATACTGACAAAAACGAGTGCGCTGACAAAAATTCAGCCATTTCCAAGAAAATTTTTGAAAAGTCGATTTTTTTTGCAAAGAGGTACCCCTTATGAAATTTTCAATTTTCGCTCATTTTCCATAAATTGAAAAGTAAGCCTTTCTACCCTCGAAAACGTTTTGTTATTCGAAATACTGACAAAAACGAGTGCGCTGACAAAAATTCAGCCATTTCCAAGAAAATTTTTGAAAAGTCGATTTTTTTTGCAAAGAGGTACCCCTTATGAAATTTTCAATTTTCGCTCATTTTCCATAAATTTAAAAGTAAGCCTTTCTACCCTCGAAAACGTTTTGTTATTCGAAATACTGACAAAAACGAGTGCGCTGACAAAAATTCAGCCATTTCCAAGAAAATTTTTGAAAAGTCGATTTTTTTTGCAAAGAGGTACCCCTTATGAAATTTTCAATTTTCGCTCATTTTCCATAAATTGAAAAGTAAGCCTTTCTACCCTCGAAAACGTTTTGTTATTCGAAATACTGACAAAAACGAGTGCGCTGACAAAAATTCAGCCATTTCCAAGAAAATTTTTGAAAAGTCGATTTTTTTTGCAAAGAGGTACCCCTTATGAAATTTTCAATTTTCGCTCATTTTCCATAAATTGAAAAGTAAGCCTTTCTACCCTCGAAAACGTTTTGTTATTCGAAATACTGACAAAAACGAGTGCGCTGACAAAAATTCAGCCATTTCCAAGAAAATTTTTGAAAAGTCGATTTTTTTTGCAAAGAGGTACCCCTTATGAAATTTTCAATTTTCGCTCATTTTCCATAAATTGAAAAGTAAGCCTTTCTACCCTCGAAAACGTTTTGTTATTCGAAATACTGACAAAAACGAGTGCGCTGACAAAAATTCAGCCATTTCCAAGAAAATTTTTGAAAAGTCGATTTTTTTTGCAAAGAGGTACCCCTTATGAAATTTTCAATTTTCGCTCATTTTCCATAAATTGAAAAGTAAGCCTTTCTACCCTCGAAAACGTTTTGTTATTCGAAATACTGACAAAAACGAGTGCGCTGACAAAAATTCAGCCATTTCCAAGAAAATTTTTGAAAAGTCGATTTTTTTTGCAAAGAGGTACCCCTTATGAAATTTTCAATTTTCGCTCATTTTCCATAAATTGAAAAGTAAGCCTTTCTACCCTCAAAAACGTTTTGTTATTCGAAATACTGACAAAAACGAGTGCGCTGACAAAAATTCAGCCATTTCCAAGAAAATTTTTGAAAAGTCGATTTTTTTTGCAAAGAGGTACCCCTTATGAAATTTTAAATTTTCGCCCATTTTCCATAAATTGAAAAATAAGCCTTTCTACCCTCAAAAACGTTTTGTTATTCGAAATACTGACAAAAACGAGTGCGCTGACAAAAATTCAGCCATTTGCAAGAACATTTTTGAAAAGTCGATTTTTTTTTGCAAAGAGGTACCCCTTATGAAATTTTCAATTTTCGCTCATTTTCCATAAATTGAAAAGTAAGCCTTTCTACCCTCAAAAACGTTTTGTTATTCGAAATACTGACAAAAACGAGTGCGCTGACAAAAATTCAGCCATTTCCAAGAAAATTTTTTAAAAGTCGATTTTTTTTGCAAAGAGGTACCCCTTATGAAATTTTCAATTTTCGCTCATTTTCCATAAATTGAAAAATAAGCCTTTCTACCCTCGAAAACGTTTTGTTATTCGAAATACTGACAAAAACGAGTGCGCTGACAAAAATTCAGCCATTTCCAAGAAAATTTTTGAAAAGTCGATTTTTTTTGCAAAGAGGTACCCCTTATGAAATTTTCAATTTTCGCTCATTTTCCATAAATTGAAAAATAAGCCTTTCTACCCTCGAAAACGTTTTGTTATTCGAAATACTGACAAAAACGAGTGCGCTGTCAAAAATTCAGCCATTTCCAAGAAAATTTTTGAAAAGTCGATTTTTTTTCCAAAGAGGTACCCCTTATGAAATTTTAAATTTTCGCTCATTTTCCATAAATTGAAAAATAAGCCTTTCTACCCTCAAAAACCGTTTGTTATTCGAAATACTGACAAAAACGAGTGCGCTGTCAAAAATTCAGCCATTTCCAAGAAAATTTTTGAAAAGTCGATTTTTTTTGCAAAGAGGTACCCCTTATGAAATTTTCAATTTTCGCCCATTTTCCATAAATTGAAAAATAAGCCTTTCTACCCTCAAAAACCGTTTGTTATTCGAAATACTGACAAAAACGAGTGCGCTGACAAAAATTCAGCCATTTCCAAGAAAATTTTTGAAAAGTAGATTTTTTTTGCAAAGAGGTACCCCTTATGAAATTTTAAATTTTCGCTCATTTTCCATAAATTGAAAAATAAGCCTTTCTACCCTCAAAAACCGTTTGTTATTCGAAATACTGACAAAAACGAGTGCGCTGTCAAAAATTCAGCCATTTCCAAGAAAATTTTTGAAAAGTCGATTTTTTTTGCAAAGAGGTACCCCTTATGAAATTTTCAATTTTCGCTCATTTTCCATAAATTGAAAAATAAGCCTTTCTACCCTCAAAAACGTTTTGTTATTCGAAATACTGACAAAAACGAGTGCGCTGACAAAAATTCAGCCATTTCCAAGAAAATTTTTGAAAAGTCGATTTTTTTTGCAAAGAGGTACCCCTTATGAAATTTTAAATTTTCGCCCATTTTCCATAAATTGAAAAATAAGCCTTTCTACCCTCAAAAACGTTTTGTTATTCGAAATACTGACAAAAACGAGTGCGCTGACAAAAATTCAGCCATTTGCAAGAACATTTTTGAAAAGTCGATTTTTTTTGCAAAGAGGTACCCCTTATGAAATTTTCAATTTTCGCTCATTTTCCATAAATTGAAAAGTAAGCCTTTCTACCCTCAAAAACGTTTTGTTATTCGAAATACTGACAAAAACGAGTGCGCTGACAAAAATTCAGCCATTTCCAAGAAAATTTTTGAAAAGTCGATTTTTTTTGCAAAGAGGTACCCCTTATGAAATTTTAAATTTTCGCCCATTTTCCATAAATTGAAAAATAAGCCTTTCTACCCTCAAAAACGTTTTGTTATTCGAAATACTGACAAAAACGAGTGCGCTGACAAAAATTCAGCCATTTCCAAGAAAATTTTTTTAAAAGTCGATTTTTTTTGCAAAGAGGTACCCCTTATGAAATTTTCAATTTTCGCTCATTTTCCATAAATTGAAAAATAAGCCTTTCTACCCTCGAAAACGTTTTGTTATTCGAAATACTGACAAAAACGAGTGCGCTGTCAAAAATTCAGCCATTTCCAAGAAAATTTTTGAAAAGTCGATTTTTTTTCCAAAGAGGTACCCCTTATGAAATTTTAAATTTTCGCTCATTTTCCATAAATTGAAAAATAAGCCTTTCTACCCTCAAAAACCGTTTGTTATTCGAAATACTGACAAAAACGAGTGCGCTGTCAAAAATTCAGCCATTTCCAAGAAAATTTTTGAAAAGTCGATTTTTTTTGCAAAGAGGTACCCCTTATGAAATTTTCAATTTTCGCCCATTTTCCATAAATTGAAAAATAAGCCTTTCTACCCTCAAAAACCGTTTGTTATTCGAAATACTGACAAAAACGAGTGCGCTGACAAAAATTCAGCCATTTCCAAGAAAATTTTTGAAAAGTAGATTTTTTTTGCAAAGAGGTACCCCTTATGAAATTTTAAATTTTCGCTCATTTTCCATAAATTGAAAAATAAGCCTTTCTACCCTCAAAAACCGTTTGTTATTCGAAATACTGACAAAAACGAGTGCGCTGTCAAAAATTCAGCCATTTCCAAGAAAATTTTTGAAAAGTCGATTTTTTTTGCAAAGAGGTACCCCTTATGAAATTTTCAATTTTCGCCCATTTTCCATAAATTGAAAAATAAGCCTTTCTACCCTCAAAAACCGTTTGTTATTCGAAATACTGACAAAAACGAGTGCGCTGACAAAAATTCAGCCATTTCCAAGAAAATTTTTGAAAAGTCGATTTTTTTTGCAAAGGGGCCCCTTATGAAATTTTCAATTTTCGCCCATTTTCCATAAATTGAAAAATAAGCCTTTCTATCCTCAAAAACGTTTTGTTATTCGAAATACTGACAAAAACGAGTGCGCTGACAAAAATTCAGCCATTTCCAAGAAAATTTTTGAAAAGTCGATTTTTTTTGCAAAGAGGTACCCCTTATGAAATTTTCAATTTTCGCTCATTTTCCATAAATTGAAAAATAAGCCTTTCTACCCTCAAAAACGTTTTGTCATTCGAAATACTGACAAAAAAGAGTGCGCTGACAAAAATTCAGCCATTTCCAAGAAAATTTTTGAAAAGTCGATTTTTTTTGCAAAGAGGTACCCCTTATGAAATTTTCAATTTTCGCCCATTTTCCATAAATTGAAAAATAAGCCTTTCTACCCTCAAAAACGTTTTGTTATTCGAAATACTGACAAAAACGAGTGCGCTGACAAAAATTCAGCCATTTCCAAGAAAATTTTTGAAAAGTCGATTTTTTTTGCAAAGAGGTACCCCTTATGAAATTTTCAATTTTCGCCCATTTTCCATAAATTGAAAAATAAGCCTTTCTACCCTCAAAAACGTTTTGTCATTCGAAATACTGACAAAAACGAGTGCGCTGACAAAAATTCAGCCATTTCCAATAAAATTTTTGAAAAGTCGATTTTTTTTGCAAAGAGGTACCCCTTATGAAATTTTCAATTTTCGCCCATTTTCCATAAATTGAAAAATAAGCCTTTCTACCCTCAAAAACGTTTTGTTATTCGAAATACTGACAAAAACGAGTGCGCTGACAAAAATTCAGCCATTTCCAAGAAAATTTTTGAAAAGTCGATTTTTTTTGCAAAGAGGTACCCCTTATGAAATTTTCAATTTTCGCCCATTTTCCATAAATTGAAAAATAAGCCTTTCTACCCTCAAAAACGTTTTGTCATTCGAAATACTGACAAAAAAGAGTGCGCTGACAAAAATTCAGCCATTTCCAAGAAAATTTTTGAAAAGTAGATTTTTTTTGCAAAGAGGTACCCCTTATGAAATTTTAAATTTTCGCTCATTTTCCATAAATTGAAAAATAAGCCTTTCTACCCTCAAAAACCGTTTGTTATTCGAAATACTGACAAAAACGAGTGCGCTGTCAAAAATTCAGCCATTTCCAAGAAAATTTTTGAAAAGTCGATTTTTTTTGCAAAGAGGTACCCCTTATGAAATTTTCAATTTTCGCCCATTTTCCATAAATTGAAAAATAAGCCTTTCTACCCTCAAAAACGTTTTGTTATTCGAAATACTGACAAAAACGAGTGCGCTGACAAAAATTCAGCCATTTCCAAGAAAATTTTTGAAAAGTCGATTTTTTTGCAAAGAGGTACCCCTTATGAAATTTTCAATTTTCGCTCATTTTCCATAAATTGAAAAATAAGCCTTTCTACCCTCAAAAACCGTTTGTTATTCGAAATACTGACAAAAACGAGTGCGCTGACAAAAATTCAGCCATTTCCAAGAAAATTTTTGAAAAGTCGATTTTTTTTGCAAAGAGGTACGTACCCCTTATGAAATTTTCAATTTTCGCCCATTTTCCATAAATTGAAAAATAAGCCTTTCTACCCTCAAAAACGTTTTGTCATTCGAAATACTGACAAAAACGAGTGCGCTGACAAAAATTCAGCCATTTCCAATAAAATTTTTGAAAAGTCGATTTTTTTTGCAAAGAGGTACCCCTTATGAAATTTTCAATTTTCGCCCATTTTCCATAAATTGAAAAATAAGCCTTTCTACCCTCAAAAACGTTTTGTCATTCGAAATACTGACAAAAACGAGTGCGCTGTCAAAAATTCAGCCATTTCCAAGAAAATTTTTGAAAAGTCGATTTTTTTTCCAAAGAGGTACCCCTTATGAAATTTTCAATTTTCGCCCATTTTCCATAAATTGAAAAATAAGCCTTTCTACCCTCAAAAACGTTTTGTCATTCGAAATACTGACAAAAACGAGTGCGCTGACAAAAATTCAGCCATTTCCAAGAAAATTTTTGAAAAGTCGATTTTTTTTGCAAAGAGGTACCCCTTATGAAATTTTCAATTTTCGCCCATTTTCCATAAATTGAAAAATAAGCCTTTCTACCCTCAAAAACCGTTTGTTATTCGAAATACTGACAAAAACGAGTGCGCTGACAAAAATTCAGCCATTTCCAATAAAATTTTTGAAAAGTCGATTTTTTTTTGCAAAGAGGTACCCCTTATGAAATTTTCAATTTTCGCCCATTTTCCATAAATTGAAAAATAAGCCTTTCTACCCTCAAAAACCGTTTGTAATTCGAAATACTGACAAAAACGAGTGCGCTGACAAAAATTCAGCCATTTCCAAGAAAATTTTTGAAAAGTCGATTTTTTTTGCAAAGAGGTACCCCTTATGAAATTTTAAATTTTCGCTCATTTTCCATAAATTGAAAAATAAGCCTTTCTACCCTCAAAAACCGTTTGTTATTCGAAATACTGACAAAAACGAGTGCGCTGACAAAAATTCAGCCATTTCCAAGAAAATTTTTGAAAAGTCGATTTTTTTTGCAAAGAGGTACCCCTTATGAAATTTTAAATTTTCGCTCATTTTCCATAAATTGAAAAATAAGCCTTTCTACCCTCAAAAACCGTTTGTTATTCGAAATACTGACAAAAACGAGTGCGCTGACAAAAATTCAGCCATTTCCAAGAAAATTTTTGAAAAGTAGATTTTTTTTGCAAAGAGGTACCCCTTATGAAATTTTAAATTTTCGCTCATTTTCCATAAATTGAAAAATAAGCCTTTCTACCCTCAAAAACCGTTTGTTATTCGAAATACTGACAAAAACGAGTGCGCTGTCAAAAATTCAGCCATTTCCAAGAAAATTTTTGAAAAGTCGATTTTTTTTGCAAAGAGGTACCCCTTATGAAATTTTCAATTTTCGCCCATTTTCCATAAATTGAAAAATAAGCCTTTCTACCCTCAAAAACGTTTTGTCATTCGAAATACTGACAAAAACGAGTGCGCTGACAAAAATTCAGCCATTTCCAAGAAAATTTTTGAAAAGTCGATTTTTTTTGCAAAGAGGTACCCCTTATGAAATTTTCAATTTTCGCTCATTTTCCATAAATTGAAAAATAAGCCTTTCTACCCTCAAAAACGTTTTGTCATTCGAAATACTGACAAAAACGAGTGCGCTGACAACAATTCAGCCATTTCCAAGAAAATTTTTGAAAAGTCGATTTTTTTTGCAAAGAGGTACCCCTTATGAAATTTTCAATTTTCGCTCATTTTCCATAAATTGAAAAATAAGCCTTTCTACCCTCAAAAACGTTTTGTCATTCGAAATACTGACAAAAACGAGTGCGCTGACAAAAATTCAGCCACTTCCAAGAAAATTTTTGAAAAGTCGCTTTTTTTTGCAAAGAGGTACCCCTTATGAAATTTTCAATTTTCGCTCATTTTCCATAAATTGAAAAATAAGCCTTTCTACCCTCAAAAACGTTTTGTCATTCGAAATACTGACAAAAACGAGTGCGCTGACAAAAATTCAGCCATTTCCAAGAAAATTTTTGAAAAGTCGATTTTTTTTTTGCAAAGAGGTACCCCTTATGAAATTTTCAATTTTCGCTCATTTTCCATAAATTGAAAAATAAGCCTTTCTACCCTCAAAAACCGTTTGTTATTCGAAATACTGACAAAAACGAGTGCGCTGACAAAAATTCAGCCATTTCCAAGAAAATTTTTGAAAAGTCGATTTTTTTTGCAAAGAGGTACCCCTTATGAAATTTTAAATTTTCGCTCATTTTCCATAAATTGCAAAATAAGCCTTTCTACCCTCAAAAACCGTTTGTTATTCGAAATACTGACAAAAACGAGTGCGCTGACAAAAATTCAGCCATTTCCAAGAAAATTTTTGAAAAGTCGATTTTTTTTGCAAAGAGGTACCCCTTATGAAATTTTAAATTTTCGCTCATTTTCCATAAATTGAAAAATAAGCCTTTCTACCCTCAAAAACCGTTTGTTATTCGAAATACTGACAAAAACGAGTGCGCTGACAAAAATTCAGCCATTTCCAAGAAAATTTTTGAAAAGTCGATTTTTTTGCAAAGAGGTACCCCTTATGAAATTTTAAATTTTCGCTCATTTTCCATAAATTGAAAAATAAGCCTTTCTACCCTCAAAAACCGTTTGTTATTCGAAATACTGACAAAAACGAGTGCGCTGTCAAAAATTCAGCCATTTCCAAGAAAATTTTTGAAAAGTCGATTTTTTTTGCAAAGAGGTACCCCTTATGAAATTTTAAATTTTCGCTCATTTTCCATAAATTGCAAAATAAGCCTTTCTACCCTCAAAAACCGTTTGTTATTCGAAATACTGACAAAAACGAGTGCGCTGACAAAAATTCAGCCATTTCCAAGAAAATTTTTGAAAAGTCGATTTTTTTTGCAAAGAGGTACCCCTTATGAAATTTTCAATTTTCGCTCATTTTCCATAAATTGAAAAATAAGCCTTTCTACCCTCAAAAACGTTTTGTCATTCGAAATACTGACAAAAACGAGTGCGCTGACAAAAATTCAGCCATTTCCAAGAAAATTTTTGAAAAGTCGATTTTTTTTGCAAAGAGGTACGTACCCCTTATGAAATTTTCAATTTTCGCTCATTTTCCATAAATTGAAAAATAAGCCTTTCTACCCTCAAAAACGTTTTGTCATTCGAAATACTGACAAAAACGAGTGCGCTGACAAAAATTCAGCCATTTCCAAGAAAATTTTTGAAAAGTCGATTTTTTTTGCAAAGAGGTACCCCTTATGAAATTTTCAATTTTCGCTCATTTTCCATAAATTGAAAAATAAGCCTTTCTACCCTCAAAAACGTTTTGTCATTCGAAATACTGACAAAAACGAGTGCGCTGACAAAAATTCAGCCATTTCCAAGAAAATGTTTGAAAAGTCGATTTTTTTTGCAAAGAGGTACCCCTTATGAAATTTTCAATTTTCGCTCATTTTCCATAAATTGAAAAATAAGCCTTTCTACCCTCAAAAACCGTTTGTTATTCGAAATACTGACAAAAACGAGTGCGCTGACAAAAATTCAGCCATTTCCAAGAAAATTTTTGAAAAGTCGATTTTTTTTGCAAAGAGGTACCCCTTATGAAATTTTAAATTTTCGCTCATTTTCCATAAATTGAAAAATAAGCCTTTCTACCCTCAAAAACCGTTTGTTATTCGAAATACTGACAAAAACGAGTGCGCTGACAAAAATTCAGCCATTTCCAAGAAAATTTTTGAAAAGTCGATTTTTTTTGCAAAGAGGTACCCCTTATGAAATTTTAAATTTTCGCTCATTTTCCATAAATTGAAAAATAAGCCTTTCTACCCTCAAAAACGTTTTGTCATTCGAAATACTGACAAAAACGAGTGCGCTGACAAAAATTCAGCCATTTCCAAGAAAATTTTTGAAAAGTCGATTTTTTTTGCAAAGAGGTACCCCTTATGAAATTTTAAATTTTCGCTCATTTTCCATAAATTGAAAAATAAGCCTTTCTACCCTCAAAAACCGTTTGTTATTCGAAATACTGACAAAAACGAGTGCGCTGACAAAAATTCAGCCATTTCCAAGAAAATTTTTGAAAAGTCGATTTTTTTTGCAAAGAGGTACCCCTTATGAAATTTTAAATTTTCGCTCATTTTCCATAAATTGAAAAATAAGCCTTTCTACCCTCAAAAACGTTTTGTCATTCGAAATACTGACAAAAACGAGTGCGCTGGCAAAAATTCAGCCATTTCCAAGAAAATTTTTGAAAAGTCGATTTTTTTTGCAAAGAGGTACCCCTTATGAAATTTTAAATTTTCGCTCATTTTCCATAAATTGAAAAATAAGCCTTTCTACCCTCAAAAACCGTTTGTTATTCGAAATACTGACAAAAACGAGTGCGCTGACAAAAATTCAGCCATTTCCAAGAAAATTTTTGAAAAGTCGATTTTTTTTGCAAAGAGGTACCCCTTATGAAATTTTAAATTTTCGCTCATTTTCCATAAATTGAAAAATAAGCCTTTCTACCCTCAAAAACCGTTTGTTATTCGAAATACTGACAAAAACGAGTGCGCTGTCAAAAATTCAGCCATTTCCAAGAAAATTTTTGAAAAGTCGATTTTTTTTGCAAAGAGGTACCCCTTATGAAATTTTCAATTTTCGCTCATTTTCCATAAATTGAAAAATAAGCCTTTCTACCCTCAAAAACGTTTTGTCATTCGAAATACTGACAAAAACGAGTGCGCTGACAAAAATTCAGCCATTTCCAAGAAAATTTTTGAAAAGTCGATTTTTTTTGCAAAGAGGTACCCCTTATGAAATTTTAAATTTTCGCTCATTTTCCATAAATTGAAAAATAAGCCTTTCTACCCTCAAAAACGTTTTGTCATTCGAAATACTGACAAAAACGAGTGCGCTGACAAAAATTCAGCCATTTCCAAGAAAATTTTTGAAAAGTCGATTTTTTTTGCAAAGAGGTACGTACCCCTTATGAAATTTTCAATTTTCGCTCATTTTCCATAAATTGAAAAATAAGCCTTTCTACCCTCAAAAACGTTTTGTCATTCGAAATACTGACAAAAACGAGTGCGCTGACAAAAATTCAGCCATTTCCAAGAAAATTTTTGAAAAGTCGATTTTTTTTGCAAAGAGGTACCCCTTATGAAATTTTCAATTTTCGCTCATTTTCCATAAATTGAAAAATAAGCCTTTCTACCCTCAAAAACGTTTTGTCATTCGAAATACTGACAAAAACGAGTGCGCTGACAAAAATTCAGCCATTTCCAAGAAAATTTTTGAAAAGTCGATTTTTTTTGCAAAGAGGTACGTACCCCTTATGAAATTTTCAATTTTCGCTCATTTTCCATAAATTGAAAAATAAGCCTTTCTACCCTCAAAAACGTTTTGTCATTCGAAATACTGACAAAAACGAGTGCGCTGACAAAAATTCAGCCATTTCCAAGAAAATTTTTGAAAAGTCGATTTTTTTTGCAAAGAGGTACCCCTTATGAAATTTTCAATTTTCGCTCATTTTCCATAAATTGAAAAATAAGCCTTTCTACCCTCAAAAACGTTTTGTCATTCGAAATACTGACAAAAACGAGTGCGCTGACAAAAATTCAGCCATTTCCAAGAAAATTTTTGAAAAGTCGATTTTTTTTTTGCAAAGAGGTACCCCTTATGAAATTTTCAATTTTCGCTCATTTTCCATAAATTGAAAAATAAGCCTTTCTACCCTCAAAAACCGTTTGTTATTCGAAATACTGACAAAAACGAGTGCGCTGACAAAAATTCAGCCATTTCCAAGAAAATTTTTGAAAAGTCGATTTTTTTTGCAAAGAGGTACCCCTTATGAAATTTTAAATTTTCGCTCATTTTCCATAAATTGCAAAATAAGCCTTTCTACCCTCAAAAACCGTTTGTTATTCGAAATACTGACAAAAACGAGTGCGCTGACAAAAATTCAGCCATTTCCAAGAAAATTTTTGAAAAGTCGATTTTTTTTGCAAAGAGGTACCCCTTATGAAATTTTAAATTTTCGCTCATTTTCCATAAATTGAAAAATAAGCCTTTCTACCCTCAAAAACCGTTTGTTATTCGAAATACTGACAAAAACGAGTGCGCTGACAAAAATTCAGCCATTTCCAAGAAAATTTTTGAAAAGTCGATTTTTTTGCAAAGAGGTACCCCTTATGAAATTTTAAATTTTCGCTCATTTTCCATAAATTGAAAAATAAGCCTTTCTACCCTCAAAAACCGTTTGTTATTCGAAATACTGACAAAAACGAGTGCGCTGTCAAAAATTCAGCCATTTCCAAGAAAATTTTTGAAAAGTCGATTTTTTTTGCAAAGAGGTACCCCTTATGAAATTTTAAATTTTCGCTCATTTTCCATAAATTGCAAAATAAGCCTTTCTACCCTCAAAAACCGTTTGTTATTCGAAATACTGACAAAAACGAGTGCGCTGACAAAAATTCAGCCATTTCCAAGAAAATTTTTGAAAAGTCGATTTTTTTTGCAAAGAGGTACCCCTTATGAAATTTTCAATTTTCGCTCATTTTCCATAAATTGAAAAATAAGCCTTTCTACCCTCAAAAACGTTTTGTCATTCGAAATACTGACAAAAACGAGTGCGCTGACAAAAATTCAGCCATTTCCAAGAAAATTTTTGAAAAGTCGATTTTTTTTGCAAAGAGGTACGTACCCCTTATGAAATTTTCAATTTTCGCTCATTTTCCATAAATTGAAAAATAAGCCTTTCTACCCTCAAAAACGTTTTGTCATTCGAAATACTGACAAAAACGAGTGCGCTGACAAAAATTCAGCCATTTCCAAGAAAATTTTTGAAAAGTCGATTTTTTTTGCAAAGAGGTACCCCTTATGAAATTTTCAATTTTCGCTCATTTTCCATAAATTGAAAAATAAGCCTTTCTACCCTCAAAAACGTTTTGTCATTCGAAATACTGACAAAAACGAGTGCGCTGACAAAAATTCAGCCATTTCCAAGAAAATGTTTGAAAAGTCGATTTTTTTTGCAAAGAGGTACCCCTTATGAAATTTTCAATTTTCGCTCATTTTCCATAAATTGAAAAATAAGCCTTTCTACCCTCAAAAACCGTTTGTTATTCGAAATACTGACAAAAACGAGTGCGCTGACAAAAATTCAGCCATTTCCAAGAAAATTTTTGAAAAGTCGATTTTTTTTGCAAAGAGGTACCCCTTATGAAATTTTAAATTTTCGCTCATTTTCCATAAATTGAAAAATAAGCCTTTCTACCCTCAAAAACCGTTTGTTATTCGAAATACTGACAAAAACGAGTGCGCTGACAAAAATTCAGCCATTTCCAAGAAAATTTTTGAAAAGTCGATTTTTTTTGCAAAGAGGTACCCCTTATGAAATTTTAAATTTTCGCTCATTTTCCATAAATTGAAAAATAAGCCTTTCTACCCTCAAAAACGTTTTGTCATTCGAAATACTGACAAAAACGAGTGCGCTGACAAAAATTCAGCCATTTCCAAGAAAATTTTTGAAAAGTCGATTTTTTTTGCAAAGAGGTACCCCTTATGAAATTTTAAATTTTCGCTCATTTTCCATAAATTGAAAAATAAGCCTTTCTACCCTCAAAAACCGTTTGTTATTCGAAATACTGACAAAAACGAGTGCGCTGACAAAAATTCAGCCATTTCCAAGAAAATTTTTGAAAAGTCGATTTTTTTTGCAAAGAGGTACCCCTTATGAAATTTTAAATTTTCGCTCATTTTCCATAAATTGAAAAATAAGCCTTTCTACCCTCAAAAACGTTTTGTCATTCGAAATACTGACAAAAACGAGTGCGCTGACAAAAATTCAGCCATTTCCAAGAAAATTTTTGAAAAGTCGATTTTTTTTGCAAAGAGGTACCCCTTATGAAATTTTAAATTTTCGCTCATTTTCCATAAATTGAAAAATAAGCCTTTCTACCCTCAAAAACCGTTTGTTATTCGAAATACTGACAAAAACGAGTGCGCTGACAAAAATTCAGCCATTTCCAAGAAAATTTTTGAAAAGTCGATTTTTTTTGCAAAGAGGTACCCCTTATGAAATTTTAAATTTTCGCTCATTTTCCATAAATTGAAAAATAAGCCTTTCTACCCTCAAAAACCGTTTGTTATTCGAAATACTGACAAAAACGAGTGCGCTGTCAAAAATTCAGCCATTTCCAAGAAAATTTTTGAAAAGTCGATTTTTTTTGCAAAGAGGTACCCCTTATGAAATTTTCAATTTTCGCTCATTTTCCATAAATTGAAAAATAAGCCTTTCTACCCTCAAAAACGTTTTGTCATTCGAAATACTGACAAAAACGAGTGCGCTGACAAAAATTCAGCCATTTCCAAGAAAATTTTTGAAAAGTCGATTTTTTTTGCAAAGAGGTACCCCTTATGAAATTTTAAATTTTCGCTCATTTTCCATAAATTGAAAAATAAGCCTTTCTACCCTCAAAAACGTTTTGTCATTCGAAATACTGACAAAAACGAGTGCGCTGACAAAAATTCAGCCATTTCCAAGAAAATTTTTGAAAAGTCGATTTTTTTTGCAAAGAGGTACGTACCCCTTATGAAATTTTCAATTTTCGCTCATTTTCCATAAATTGAAAAATAAGCCTTTCTACCCTCAAAAACGTTTTGTCATTCGAAATACTGACAAAAACGAGTGCGCTGACAAAAATTCAGCCATTTCCAAGAAAATTTTTGAAAAGTCGATTTTTTTTGCAAAGAGGTACCCCTTATGAAATTTTCAATTTTCGCTCATTTTCCATAAATTGAAAAATAAGCCTTTCTACCCTCAAAAACGTTTTGTCATTCGAAATACTGACAAAAACGAGTGCGCTGACAAAAATTCAGCCATTTCCAAGAAAATGTTTGAAAAGTCGATTTTTTTTGCAAAGAGGTACCCCTTATGAAATTTTCAATTTTCGCTCATTTTCCATAAATTGAAAAGTAAGCCTTTCTACCCTCAAAAACGTTTTGTTATTCGAAATACTGACAAAAACGAGTGCGCTGACAAAAATTCAGCCATTTCCAAGAAAATTTTTGAAAAGTCGATTTTTTTTGCAAAGAGGTACCCCTTATGAAATTTTAAATTTTCGCCCATTTTCCATAACTTGAAAAATAAGCCTTTCTACCCTCAAAAACGTTTTGTTATTCGAAATACTGACAAAAACGAGTGCGCTGACAAAAATTCAGCCATTTCCAAGAAAATTTTTGAAAAGTCGATTTTTTTTGCAAAGAGGTACCCCTTATGAAATTTTAAATTTTCGCCCATTTTCCATAACTTGAAAAATAAGCCTTTCTACCCTCAAAAACGTTTTGTTATTCGAAATACTGACAAAAACGAGTGCGCTGACAAAAATTCAGCCATTTGCAAGAACATTTTTGAAAAGTCGATTTTTTTTGCAAAGAGGTACCCCTTATGAAATTTTCAATTTTCGCTCATTTTCCATAAATTGAAAAGTTAGCCTTTCTACCCTCAAAAACGTTTTGTTATTCGAAATACTGACAAAAACGAGTGCGCTGACAAAAATTCAGCCATTTCCAAGAAAATTTTTGAAAAGTCGATTTTTTTTGCAAAGAGGTACCCCTTATGAAATTTTAAATTTTCGCCCATTTTCTATAAATTGAAAAATAAGCCTTTCTACCCTCAAAAACGTTTTGTTATTCGAAATACTGACAAAAACGAGTGCGCTGACAAAAATTCAGCCATTTCCAAGAAAATTTTTGAAAAGTCGATTTTTTTTGCAAAGAGGTACCCCTTATGAAATTTTCAATTTTCGCTCATTTTCCATAAATTGAAAAGTAAGCCTTTCTACCCTCGAAAACGTTTTGTTATTCGAAATACTGACAAAAACGAGTGCGCTGACAAAAATTCAGCCATTTCCAAGAAAATTTTTGAAAAGTCGATTTTTTTTGCAAAGAGGTACCCCTTATGAAATTTTCAATTTTCGCTCATTTTCCATAAATTTAAAAGTAAGCCTTTCTACCCTCGAAAACGTTTTGTTATTCGAAATACTGACAAAAACGAGTGCGCTGACAAAAATTCAGCCATTTCCAAGAAAATTTTTGAAAAGTCGATTTTTTTTGCAAAGAGGTACCCCTTATGAAATTTTCAATTTTCGCTCATTTTCCATAAATTGAAAAGTAAGCCTTTCTACCCTCGAAAACGTTTTGTTATTCGAAATACTGACAAAAACGAGTGCGCTGACAAAAATTCAGCCATTTCCAAGAAAATTTTTGAAAAGTCGATTTTTTTTGCAAAGAGGTACCCCTTATGAAATTTTCAATTTTCGCTCATTTTCCATAAATTGAAAAGTAAGCCTTTCTACCCTCGAAAACGTTTTGTTATTCGAAATACTGACAAAAACGAGTGCGCTGACAAAAATTCAGCCATTTCCAAGAAAATTTTTGAAAAGTCGATTTTTTTTGCAAAGAGGTACCCCTTATGAAATTTTCAATTTTCGCTCATTTTCCATAAATTGAAAAGTAAGCCTTTCTACCCTCGAAAACGTTTTGTTATTCGAAATACTGACAAAAACGAGTGCGCTGACAAAAATTCAGCCATTTCCAAGAAAATTTTTGAAAAGTCGATTTTTTTTGCAAAGAGGTACCCCTTATGAAATTTTCAATTTTCGCTCATTTTCCATAAATTGAAAAGTAAGCCTTTCTACCCTCGAAAACGTTTTGTTATTCGAAATACTGACAAAAACGAGTGCGCTGACAAAAATTCAGCCATTTCCAAGAAAATTTTTGAAAAGTCGATTTTTTTTGCAAAGAGGTACCCCTTATGAAATTTTAAATTTTCGCCCATTTTCCATAAATTGAAAAATAAGCCTTTCTACCCTCAAAAACGTTTTGTTATTCGAAATACTGACAAAAACGAGTGCGCTGACAAAAATTCAGCCATTTGCAAGAACATTTTTGAAAAGTCGATTTTTTTTGCAAAGAGGTACCCCTTATGAAATTTTCAATTTTCGCTCATTTTCCATAAATTGAAAAGTAAGCCTTTCTACCCTCAAAAACGTTTTGTTATTCGAAATACTGACAAAAACGAGTGCGCTGACAAAAATTCAGCCATTTCCAAGAAAATTTTTTAAAAGTCGATTTTTTTTGCAAAGAGGTACCCCTTATGAAATTTTCAATTTTCGCTCATTTTCCATAAATTGAAAAATAAGCCTTTCTACCCTCGAAAACGTTTTGTTATTCGAAATACTGACAAAAACGAGTGCGCTGACAAAAATTCAGCCATTTCCAAGAAAATTTTTGAAAAGTCGATTTTTTTTGCAAAGAGGTACCCCTTATGAAATTTTCAATTTTCGCTCATTTTCCATAAATTGAAAAGTAAGCCTTTCTACCCTCGAAAACGTTTTGTTATTCGAAATACTGACAAAAACGAGTGCGCTGACAAAAATTCAGCCATTTCCAAGAAAATTTTTGAAAAGTCGATTTTTTTTGCAAAGAGGTACGTACCCCTTATGAAATTTTCAATTTTCGCTCATTTTCCATAAATTGAAAAATAAGCCTTTCTACCCTCAAAAACCGTTTGTTATTCGAAATACTGACAAAAACGAGTGCGCTGTCAAAAATTCAGCCATTTCCAAGAAAATTTTTGAAAAGTCGATTTTTTTTGCAAAGAGGTACCCCTTATGAAATTTTCAATTTTCGCTCATTTTCCATAAATTGAAAAATAAGCCTTTCTACCCTCAAAAACGTTTTGTCATTCGAAATACTGACAAAAACGAGTGCGCTGACAAAAATTCAGCCATTTCCAAGAAAATTTTTGAAAAGTCGATTTTTTTTGCAAAGAGGTACGTACCCCTTATGAAATTTTCAATTTTCGCTCATTTTCCATAAATTGAAAAATAAGCCTTTCTACCCTCAAAAACGTTTTGTCATTCGAAATACTGACAAAAACGAGTGCGCTGACAAAAATTCAGCCATTTCCAAGAAAATTTTTGAAAAGTCGATTTTTTTTGCAAAGAGGTACCCCTTATGAAATTTTCAATTTTCGCTCATTTTCCATAAATTGAAAAATAAGCCTTTCTACCCTCAAAAACGTTTTGTCATTCGAAATACTGACAAAAACGAGTGCGCTGACAAAAATTCAGCCATTTCCAAGAAAATGTTTGAAAAGTCGATTTTTTTTGCAAAGAGGTACCCCTTATGAAATTTTCAATTTTCGCTCATTTTCCATAAATTGAAAAGTAAGCCTTTCTACCCTCAAAAACGTTTTGTTATTCGAAATACTGACAAAAACGAGTGCGCTGACAAAAATTCAGCCATTTCCAAGAAAATTTTTGAAAAGTCGATTTTTTTTGCAAAGAGGTACCCCTTATGAAATTTTAAATTTTCGCCCATTTTCCATAACTTGAAAAATAAGCCTTTCTACCCTCAAAAACGTTTTGTTATTCGAAATACTGACAAAAACGAGTGCGCTGACAAAAATTCAGCCATTTCCAAGAAAATTTTTGAAAAGTCGATTTTTTTTGCAAAGAGGTACCCCTTATGAAATTTTAAATTTTCGCCCATTTTCCATAACTTGAAAAATAAGCCTTTCTACCCTCAAAAACGTTTTGTTATTCGAAATACTGACAAAAACGAGTGCGCTGACAAAAATTCAGCCATTTGCAAGAACATTTTTGAAAAGTCGATTTTTTTTGCAAAGAGGTACCCCTTATGAAATTTTCAATTTTCGCTCATTTTCCATAAATTGAAAAGTAAGCCTTTCTACCCTCAAAAACGTTTTGTTATTCGAAATACTGACAAAAACGAGTGCGCTGACAAAAATTCAGCCATTTCCAAGAAAATTTTTGAAAAGTCGATTTTTTTTGCAAAGAGGTACCCCTTATGAAATTTTAAATTTTCGCCCATTTTCTATAAATTGAAAAATAAGCCTTTCTACCCTCAAAAACGTTTTGTTATTCGAAATACTGACAAAAACGAGTGCGCTGACAAAAATTCAGCCATTTCCAAGAAAATTTTTGAAAAGTCGATTTTTTTTGCAAAGAGGTACCCCTTATGAAATTTTCAATTTTCGCTCATTTTCCATAAATTGAAAAGTAAGCCTTTCTACCCTCGAAAACGTTTTGTTATTCGAAATACTGACAAAAACGAGTGCGCTGACAAAAATTCAGCCATTTCCAAGAAAATTTTTGAAAAGTCGATTTTTTTTGCAAAGAGGTACCCCTTATGAAATTTTCAATTTTCGCTCATTTTCCATAAATTTAAAAGTAAGCCTTTCTACCCTCGAAAACGTTTTGTTATTCGAAATACTGACAAAAACGAGTGCGCTGACAAAAATTCAGCCATTTCCAAGAAAATTTTTGAAAAGTCGATTTTTTTTGCAAAGAGGTACCCCTTATGAAATTTTCAATTTTCGCTCATTTTCCATAAATTGAAAAGTAAGCCTTTCTACCCTCGAAAACGTTTTGTTATTCGAAATACTGACAAAAACGAGTGCGCTGACAAAAATTCAGCCATTTCCAAGAAAATTTTTGAAAAGTCGATTTTTTTTGCAAAGAGGTACCCCTTATGAAATTTTCAATTTTCGCTCATTTTCCATAAATTGAAAAGTAAGCCTTTCTACCCTCGAAAACGTTTTGTTATTCGAAATACTGACAAAAACGAGTGCGCTGACAAAAATTCAGCCATTTCCAAGAAAATTTTTGAAAAGTCGATTTTTTTTGCAAAGAGGTACCCCTTATGAAATTTTCAATTTTCGCTCATTTTCCATAAATTGAAAAGTAAGCCTTTCTACCCTCGAAAACGTTTTGTTATTCGAAATACTGACAAAAACGAGTGCGCTGACAAAAATTCAGCCATTTCCAAGAAAATTTTTGAAAAGTCGATTTTTTTTGCAAAGAGGTACCCCTTATGAAATTTTCAATTTTCGCTCATTTTCCATAAATTGAAAAGTAAGCCTTTCTACCCTCGAAAACGTTTTGTTATTCGAAATACTGACAAAAACGAGTGCGCTGACAAAAATTCAGCCATTTCCAAGAAAATTTTTGAAAAGTCGATTTTTTTTGCAAAGAGGTACCCCTTATGAAATTTTAAATTTTCGCCCATTTTCCATAAATTGAAAAATAAGCCTTTCTACCCTCAAAAACGTTTTGTTATTCGAAATACTGACAAAAACGAGTGCGCTGACAAAAATTCAGCCATTTGCAAGAACATTTTTGAAAAGTCGATTTTTTTTGCAAAGAGGTACCCCTTATGAAATTTTCAATTTTCGCTCATTTTCCATAAATTGAAAAGTAAGCCTTTCTACCCTCAAAAACGTTTTGTTATTCGAAATACTGACAAAAACGAGTGCGCTGACAAAAATTCAGCCATTTCCAAGAAAATTTTTTAAAAGTCGATTTTTTTTGCAAAGAGGTACCCCTTATGAAATTTTCAATTTTCGCTCATTTTCCATAAATTGAAAAATAAGCCTTTCTACCCTCGAAAACGTTTTGTTATTCGAAATACTGACAAAAACGAGTGCGCTGACAAAAATTCAGCCATTTCCAAGAAAATTTTTGAAAAGTCGATTTTTTTTGCAAAGAGGTACCCCTTATGAAATTTTCAATTTTCGCTCATTTTCCATAAATTGAAAAGTAAGCCTTTCTACCCTCGAAAACGTTTTGTTATTCGAAATACTGACAAAAACGAGTGCGCTGACAAAAATTCAGCCATTTCCAAGAAAATTTTTGAAAAGTCGATTTTTTTTGCAAAGAGGTACCCCTTATGAAATTTTCAATTTTCGCTCATTTTCCATAAATTGAAAAGTAAGCCTTTCTACCCTCAAAAACGTTTTGTTATTCGAAATACTGACAAAAACGAGTGCGCTGACAAAAATTCAGCCATTTCCAAGAAAATTTTTGAAAAGTCGATTTTTTTTGCAAAGAGGTACCCCTTATGAAATTTTAAATTTTCGCCCATTTTCCATAAATTGAAAAATAAGCCTTTCTACCCTCAAAAACGTTTTGTTATTCGAAATACTGACAAAAACGAGTGCGCTGACAAAAATTCAGCCATTTGCAAGAACATTTTTGAAAAGTCGATTTTTTTTGCAAAGAGGTACCCCTTATGAAATTTTCAATTTTCGCTCATTTTCCATAAATTGAAAAGTAAGCCTTTCTACCCTCAAAAACGTTTTGTTATTCGAAATACTGACAAAAACGAGTGCGCTGACAAAAATTCAGCCATTTCCAAGAAAATTTTTGAAAAGTCGATTTTTTTTGCAAAGAGGTACCCCTTATGAAATTTTAAATTTTCGCCCATTTTCCATAAATTGAAAAATAAGCCTTTCTACCCTCAAAAACGTTTTGTTATTCGAAATACTGACAAAAACGAGTGCGCTGACAAAAATTCAGCCATTTCCAAGAAAATTTTTTTAAAAGTCGATTTTTTTTGCAAAGAGGTACCCCTTATGAAATTTTCAATTTTCGCTCATTTTCCATAAATTGAAAAATAAGCCTTTCTACCCTCGAAAACGTTTTGTTATTCGAAATACTGACAAAAACGAGTGCGCTGACAAAAATTCAGCCATTTCCAAGAAAATTTTTGAAAAGTCGATTTTTTTTGCAAAGAGGTACCCCTTATG
This sequence comes from Linnaemya vulpina, assembly GCA_963675445.1. Classification (NCBI taxonomy): domain Eukaryota; kingdom Metazoa; phylum Arthropoda; class Insecta; order Diptera; family Tachinidae; genus Linnaemya; species Linnaemya vulpina. The sequence goes on from OY776277.1 coordinate 24,251,137, forward strand.
AAATTTTCAATTTTCGCTCATTTTCCATAAATTGAAAAGTAAGCCTTTCTACCCTCAAAAACGTTTTGTTATTCGAAATACTGACAAAAACGAGTGCGCTGACAAAAATTCAGCCATTTCCAAGAAAATTTTTGAAAAGTCGATTTTTTTTGCAAAGAGGTACCCCTTATGAAATTTTAAATTTTCGCCCATTTTCCATAAATTGAAAAATAAGCCTTTCTACCCTCAAAAACGTTTTGTTATTCGAAATACTGACAAAAACGAGTGCGCTGACAAAAATTCAGCCATTTCCAAGAAAATTTTTGAAAAGTCGATTTTTTTTGCAAAGAGGTACCCCTTATGAAATTTTCAATTTTCGCTCATTTTCCATAAATTGAAAATTAAGCCTTTCTACCCTCGAAAACGTTTTGTCATTCGAAATACTGACAAAAACGAGTGCGCTGACAAAAATTCAGCCATTTCCAAGAAAATTTTTGAAAAGTCGATTTTTTTTTGCAAAGAGGTACCCCTTATGAAATTTTAAATTTTCGCCCATTTTCCATAAATTGAAAAATAAGCCTTTCTAGCCTCAAAAACGTTTTGTTATTCGAAATACTGACAAAAACGAGTGCGCTGACAAAAATTCAGCCATTTCCAAGAAAATTTTTGAAAAGTCGATTTTTTTTGCAAAGAGGTACCCCTTATGAAATTTTAAATTTTCGCTCATTTTCCATAAATTGAAAATTAAGCCTTTCTACCCTCGAAAACGTTTTGTCATTCGAAATACTGACAAAAACGAGTGCGCTGACAAAAATTCAGCCATTTCCAAGAAAATTTTTGAAAAGTCGATTTTTTTTGCAAAGAGGTACCCCTTATGAAATTTTAAATTTTCGCCCATTTTCCATAAATTGAAAAATAAGCCTTTCTACCCTCAAAAACGTTTTGTTATTCGAAATACTGACAAAAACGAGTGCGCTGACAAAAATTCAGCCATTTCCAAGAAAATTTTTGAAAAGTCGATTTTTTTTGCAAAGAGGTACCCCTTATGAAATTTTAAATTTTCGCCCATTTTCCATTAATTGAAAAATAAGCCATTCTACCCTCAAAAACCGTTTGTTATTCGAAATACTGACAAAAACGAGTGCGCTGACAAAAATTCAGCCATTTCCAAGAAAATTTTTGAAAAGTCGATTTTTTTTGCAAAGAGGTACCCCTTATGAAATTTTAAATTTTCGCTCATTTTCCATAAATTGAAAAATAAGCCTTTCTACCCTCAAAAACGTTTTGTCATTCGAAATACTGACAAAAACGAGTGCGCTGACAAAAATTCAGCCATTTCCAAGAAAATTTTTGAAAAGTCGATTTTTTTTGCAAAGAGGTACCCCTTATGAAATTTTAAATTTTTGCTCATTTTCCATAAATTGAAAAATAAGCCTTTCTACCCTCGAAAACGTTTTGTTATTCGAAATACTGACAAAAACGAGTGCGCTGACAAAAATTCAGCCATTTCCAAGAAAATTTTTGAAAAGTCGATTTTTTTTGCAAAGAGGTACCCCTTATGAAATTTTAAATTTTCGCCCATTTTCCATAAATTGAAAAATAAGCCTTTCTACCCTCAAAAACGTTTTGTTATTCGAAATACTGACAAAAACGAGTGCGCTGACAAAAATTCAGCCATTTGCAAGAACATTTTTGAAAAGTCGATTTTTTTTGCAAAGAGGTACCCCTTATGAAATTTTCAATTTTCGCTCATTTTCCATAAATTGAAAAATAAGCCTTTCTACCCTCGAAAACGTTTTGTCATTCGAAATACTGACAAAAACGAGTGCGCTGACAAAAATTCAGCCATTTCCAAGAAAATTTTTGAAAAGTCGATTTTTTTTGCAAAGAGGTACCCCTTATGAAATTTTCAATTTTCGCTCATTTTCCATAAATTGAAAAGTAAGCCTTTCTACCCTCAAAAACGTTTTGTTATTCGAAATACTGACAAAAACGAGTGCGCTGACAAAAATTCAGCCATTTCCAAGAAAATTTTTGAAAAGTCGATTTTTTTTGCAAAGAGGTACCCCTTATGAAATTTTCAATTTTCGCCCATTTTCCATAAATTGAAAAGTAAGCCTTTCTACCCTCAAAAACGTTTTGTTATTCGAAATACTGACAAAAACGAGTGCGCTGACAAAAATTCAGCCATTTCCAAGAAAATTTTTGAAAAGTCGATTTTTTTTGCAAAGAGGTACCCCTTATGAAATTTTAAATTTTCGCCCATTTTCCATAAATTGAAAAGTAAGCCTTTCTACCCTCAAAAACGTTTTGTTATTCGAAATACTGACAAAAACGAGTGCGCTGACAAAAATTCAGCCATTTCCAAGAAAATTTTTGAAAAGTCGATTTTTTTTGCAAAGAGGTACCCCTTATGAAATTTTCAATTTTCGCTCATTTTCCATAAATTGAAAATTAAGCCTTTCTACCCTCGAAAACGTTTTGTCATTCGAAATACTGACAAAAACGAGTGCGCTGACAAAAATTCAGCCATTTCCAAGAAAATTTTTGAAAAGTCGATTTTTTTTGCAAAGAGGTACCCCTTATGAAATTTTAAATTTTCGCCCATTTTCCATAAATTGAAAAATAAGCCTTTCTACCCTCAAAAACGTTTTGTTATTCGAAATACTGACAAAAACGAGTGCGCTGACAAAAATTCAGCCATTTCCAAGAAAATTTTTGAAAAGTCGATTTTTTTTGCAAAGAGGTACCCCTTATGAAATTTTCAATTTTCGCTCATTTTCCATAAATTGAAAAGTAAGCCTTTCTACCCTCGAAAACGTTTTGTTATTCGAAATACTGACAAAAACGAGTGCGCTGACAAAAATTCAGCCATTTCCAAGAAAATTTTTGAAAAGTCGGTTTTTTTTTGCAAAGAGGTACCCCTTATGAAATTTTAAATTTTCGCTCATTTTCCATAAATTGAAAAATAAGCCTTTCTACCCTCAAAAACGTTTTGTCATTCGAAATACTGACAAAAACGAGTGCGCTGACAAAAATTCAGCCATTTCCAAGAAAATTTTTGAAAAGTCGATTTTTTTTGCAAAGAGGTACCCCTTATGAAATTTTCAATTTTCGCTCATTTTCCATAAATTGAAAAATAAGCCTTTCTACCCTCAAAAACGTTTTGTCATTCGAAATACTGACAAAAACGAGTGCGCTGACAAAAATTCAGCCATTTCCAAGAAAATTTTTGAAAAGTCGATTTTTTTTGCAAAGAGGTACCCCTTATGAAATTTTAAATTTTCGCCCATTTTCCATAAATTGAAAAATAAGCCTTTCTACCCTCAAAAACGTTTTGTTATTCGAAATACTGACAAAAACGAGTGCGCTGACAAAAATTCAGCCATTTCCAAGAAAATTTTTGAAAAGTCGATTTTTTTTGCAAAGAGGTACCCCTTATGAAATTTTAAATTTTCGCCCATTTGCCATAAATTGAAAAATAAGCCTTTCTACCCTCAAAAACGTTTTGTTATTCGAAATACTGACAAAAACGAGTGCGCTGACAAAAATTCAGCCATTTGCAAGAACATTTTTGAAAAGTCGATTTTTTTTGCAAAGAGGTACCCCTTATGAAATTTTCAATTTTCGCTCATTTTCCATAAATTGAAAAGTAAGCCTTTCTACCCTCAAAAACGTTTTGTTATTCGAAATACTGACAAAAACGAGTGCGCTGACAAAAATTCAGCCATTTCCAAGAAAATTTTTGAAAAGTCGATTTTTTTTGCAAAGAGGTACCCCTTATGAAATTTTCAATTTTCGCTCATTTTCCATAAATTGAAAAATAAGCCTTTCTACCCTCGAAAACGTTTTGTTATTCGAAATACTGACAAAAACGAGTGCGCTGACAAAAATTCAGCCATTTCCAAGAAAATTTTTGAAAAGTCGATTTTTTTTGCAAAGAGGTACCCCTTATGAAATTTTAAATTTTCGCCCATTTGCCATAAATTGAAAAATAAGCCTTTCTACCCTCAAAAACGTTTTGTTATTCGAAATACTGACAAAAACGAGTGCGCTGACAAAAATTCAGCCATTTCCAAGAAAATTTTTGAAAAGTCGATTTTTTTTGCAAAGAGGTACCCCTTATGAAATTTTCAATTTTCGCTCATTTTCCATAAATTGAAAATTAAGCCTTTCTACCCTCGAAAACGTTTTGTCATTCGAAATACTGACAAAAACGAGTGCGCTGACAAAAATTCAGCCATTTCCAAGAAAATTTTTAAAAAGTCGATTTTTTTTGCAAAGAGGTACCCCTTATGAAATTTTAAATTTTTTTTGAAAAGTCGATTTTTTTTGCAAAGAGGTACCCCTTATGAAATTTTCAATTTTCGCTCATTTTCCATAAATTGAAAAATAAGCCTTTCTACCCTCAAAAACGTTTTGTTATTCGAAATAATGACAAAAACGAGTGCGCTGACAAAAATTCAGCCATTTCCAAGAAAATTTTTGAAAAGTCGATTTTTTTTGCAAAGAGGTACCCCTTATGAAATTTTCAATTTTCGCTCATTTTCCATAAATTGAAAAATAAGCCTTTCTACCCTCAAAAACGTTTTGTTATTCGAAATAATGACAAAAACGAGTGCGCTGACAAAAATTCAGCCATTTCCAAGAAAATTTTTGAAAAGTCGATTTTTTTTGCAAAGAGGTACCCCTTATGAAATTTTCAATTTTCGCTCATTTTCCATAAATTGAAAAATAAGCCTTTCTACCCTCAAAAACGTTTTGTTATTCGAAATAATGACAAAAACGAGTGCGCTGACAAAAATTCAGCCATTTCCAAGAAAATTTTTGAAAAGTCGATTTTTTTTGCAAAGAGGTACCCCTTATGAAATTTTCAATTTTCGCTCATTTTCCATAAATTGAAAAATAAGCCTTTCTACCCTCAAAAACGTTTTGTTATTCGAAATAATGACAAAAACAAGTGCGCTGACAAAAATTCAGCCATTTCCAAGAAAATTTTTGAAAAGTCGATTTTTTTTGCAAAGAGGTACCCCTTATGAAATTTTCAATTTTCGCTCATTTTCCATAAATTGAAAAATAAGCCTTTCTACCCTCAAAAACGTTTTGTTATTCGAAATAATGACAAAAACGAGTGCGCTGACAAAAATTCAGCCATTTCCAAGAAAATTTTTGAAAAGTCGATTTTTTTTGCAAAGAGGTACCCCTTATGAAATTTTCAATTTTCGCTCATTTTCCATAAATTGAAAAATAAGCCTTTCTACCCTCAAAAACGTTTTGTTATTCGAAATAATGACAAAAACGAGTGCGCTGACAAAAATTCAGCCATTTCCAAGAAAATTTTTGAAAAGTCGATTTTTTTTGCAAAGAGGTACCCCTTATGAAATTTTCAATTTTCGCTCATTTTCCATAAATTGAAAAATAAGCCTTTCTACCCTCAAAAACGTTTTGTTATTCGAAATAATGACAAAAACGAGTGCGCTGACAAAAATTCAGCCATTTCCAAGAAAATTTTTGAAAAGTCGATTTTTTTTGCAAAGAGGTACCCCTTATGAAATTTTCAATTTTCGCTCATTTTCCATAAATTGAAAAATAAGCCTTTCTACCCTCAAAAACGTTTTGTTATTCGAAATAATGACAAAAACGAGTGCGCTGACAAAAATTCAGCCATTTCCAAGAAAATTTTTGAAAAGTCGATTTTTTTTGCAAAGAGGTACCCCTTATGAAATTTTCAATTTTCGCTCATTTTCCATAAATTGAAAAATAAGCCTTTCTACCCTCAAAAACATTTTGTTATTCGAAATACTGACAAAAACGAGTGCGCTGACAAAAATTCAGCCATTTCCAAGAAAATTTTTGAAAAGTCGATTTTTTTTGCAAAGAGGTACCCCTTATGAAATTTTCAATTTTCGCTCATTTTCCATAAATTGAAAAATAAGCCTTTCTACCCTCAAAAACGTTTTGTTATTCGAAATACTGACAAAAACGAGTGCGCTGACAAAAATTCAGCCATTTCCAAGAAAATTTTTGAAAAGTCGATTTTTTTTGCAAAGAGGTACGCCTTATGAAATTTTCAATTTTCGCTCATTTTCCATAAATTGAAAAATAAGCCTTTCTACCCTCAAAAACGTTTTGTCATTCGAAATACTGACAAAAACGAGTGCGCTGACAAAAATTCAGCCATTTCCAAGAAAATTTTTGAAAAGTCGATTTTTTTTGCAAAGAGGTACCCCTTATGAAATTTTCAATTTTCGCTCATTTTCCATAAATTGAAAAATAAGCCTTTCTACCCTCAAAAACGTTTTGTTATTCGAAATACTGACAAAAACGAGTGCGCTGACAAAAATTCAGCCATTTCCAAGAAAATTTTTGAAAAGTCGATTTTTTTTGCAAAGAGGTACCCCTTATGAAATTTTCAATTTTCGCTCATTTTCCATAAATTGAAAAATAAGCCTTTCTACCCTCAAAAACGTTTTGTTATTCGAAATAATGACAAAAACGAGTGCGCTGACAAAAATTCAGCTATTTCCAAGAAAATTTTTGAAAAGTCGATTTTTTTTGCAAAGAGGTACCCCTTATGAAATTTTCAATTTTCGCTCATTTTCCATAAATTGAAAAATAAGCCTTTCTACCCTCAAAAACGTTTTGTTATTCGAAATAATGACAAAAACGAGTGCGCTGACAAAAATTCAGCTATTTCCAAGAAAATTTTTGAAAAGTCGATTTTTTTGCAGAGAGGTACCCCTTATGAAATTTTCAATTTTCGCTCATTTTCCATAAATTGAAAAATAAGCCTTTCTACCCTCAAAAACGTTTTGTTATTCGAAATAATGACAAAAACGAGTGCGCTGACAAAAATTCAGCCATTTCCAAGAAAATTTTTGAAAAGTCGATTTTTTTTGCAAAGAGGTACCCCTTATGAAATTTTCAATTTTCGCTCATTTTCCATAAATTGAAAAATAAGCCTTTCTACCCTCAAAAACGTTTTGTTATTCGAAATACTGACAAAAACGAGTGCGCTGACAAAAATTCAGCCATTTCCAAGAAAATTTTTGAAAAGTCGATTTTTTTGCAAAGAGGTACCCCTTATGAAATTTTCAATTTTCGCTCATTTTCCATAAATTGAAATATAAGCCTTTCTACCCTCAAAAACGTTTTGTTATTCGAAATACTGACAAAAACGAGTGCGCTGACAAAAATTCAGCCATTTCCAAGAAAATTTTTGAAAAGTCGATTTTTTTTGCAAAGAGGTACCCCTTATGAAATTTTCAATTTTCGCTCATTTTCCATAAATTGAAAAATAAGCCTTTCTACCCTCAAAAACGTTTTGTTATTCGAAATACTGACAAAAACGAGTGCGCTGACAAAAATTCAGCCATTTCCAAGAAAATTTTTGAAAAGTCGATTTTTTTTGCAAAGAGGTACCCCTTATGAAATTTTCAATTTTCGCTCATTTTCCATAAATTGAAAAATAAGCCTTTCTACCCTCAAAAACGTTTTGTTATTCGAAATACTGACAAAAACGAGTGCGCTGACAAAAATTCAGCCATTTCCAAGAAAATTTTTGAAAAGTCGATTTTTTTTGCAAAGAGGTACCCCTTATGAAATTTTCAATTTTCGCTCATTTTCCATAAATTGAAAAATAAGCCTTTCTACCCTCAAAAACGTTTTGTTATTCGAAATACTGACAAAAACGAGTGCGCTGACAAAAATTCAGCCATTTCCAAGAAAATTTTTGAAAAGTCGATTTTTTTTGCAAAGAGGTACCCCTTATGAAATTTTCAATTTTCGCTCATTTTCCATAAATTGAAAAATAAGCCTTTCTACCCTCAAAAACGTTTTGTTATTCGAAATACTGACAAAAACGAGTGCGCTGACAAAAATTCAGCCATTTCCAAGAAAATTTTTGAAAAGTCGATTTTTTTTGCAAAGAGGTACCCCTTATGAAATTTTCAATTTTCGCTCATTTTCCATAAATTGAAAAATAAGCCTTTCTACCCTCAAAAACGTTTTGTTATTCGAAATACTGACAAAAACGAGTGCGCTGACAAAAATTCAGCCATTTCCAAGAAAATTTTTGAAAAGTCGATTTTTTTTGCAAAGAGGTACCCCTTATGAAATTTTCAATTTTCGCTCATTTTCCATAAATTGAAAAATAAGCCTTTCTACCCTCAAAAACGTTTTGTTATTCGAAATACTGACAAAAACGAGTGCGCTGACAAAAATTCAGCCATTTCCAAGAAAATTTTTGAAAAGTCGATTTTTTTTGCAAAGAGGTACACCTTATGAAATTTTCAATTTTCGCTCATTTTCCATAAATTGAAAAATAAGCCTTTCTACCCTCAAAAACGTTTTGTTATTCGAAATACTGACAAAAACGAGTGCGCTGACAAAAATTCAGCCATTTCCAAGAAAATTTTTGAAAAGTCGATTTTTTTTGCAAAGAGGTACCCCTTATGAAATTTTCAATTTTCGCTCATTTTCCATAAATTGAAAAATAAGCCTTTCTACCCTCAAAAACGTTTTGTTATTCGAAATACTGACAAAAACGAGTGCGCTGACAAAAATTCAGCCATTTCCAAGAAAATTTTTGAAAAGTCGATTTTTTTTGCAAAGAGGTACCCCTTATGAAATTTTCAATTTTCGCTCATTTTCCATAAATTGAAAAATAAGCCTTTCTACCCTCAAAAACGTTTTGTTATTCGAAATACTGACAAAAACGAGTGCGCTGACAAAAATTCAGCCATTTCCAAGAAAATTTTTGAAAAGTCGATTTTTTTTGCAAAGAGGTACCCCTTATGAAATTTTCAATTTTCGCTCATTTTCCATAAATTGAAAAATAAGCCTTTCTACCCTCAAAAACGTTTTGTTATTCGAAATACTGACAAAAACGAGTGCGCTGACAAAAATTCAGCCATTTCCAAGAAAATTTTTGAAAAGTCGATTTTTTTTGCAAAGAGGTACCCCTTATGAAATTTTCAATTTTCGCTCATTTTCCATAAATTGAAAAATAAGCCTTTCTACCCTCAAAAACGTTTTGTTATTCGAAATACTGACAAAAACGAGTGCGCTGACAAAAATTCAGCCATTTCCAAGAAAATTTTTGAAAAGTCGATTTTTTTTGCAAAGAGGTACCCCTTATGAAATTTTCAATTTTCGCTCATTTTCCATAAATTGAAAAATAAGCCTTTCTACCCTCAAAAACGTTTTGTTATTCGAAATACTGACAAAAACGAGTGCGCTGACAAAAATTCAGCCATTTCCAAGAAAATTTTTGAAAAGTCGATTTTTTTGCAAAGAGGTACCCCTTATGAAATTTTCAATTTTCGCTCATTTTCCATAAATTGAAAAATAAGCCTTTCTACCCTCAAAAACGTTTTGTTATTCGAAATAATGACAAAAACGAGTGCGCTGACAAAAATTCAGCCATTTCCAAGAAAATTTTTGAAAAGTCGATTTTTTTGCAAAGAGGTACCCCTTATGAAATTTCAATTTTCGCTCATTTTCCATAAATTGAAAAATAAAAATGAAATAATGACAAAAACGAGTGCGCTGACAAAAATTCAGCCATTTGCAAGAAAATTTTTGAAAAGTCGATTTTTTTTGCAAAGAGGTACCCCTTATGAAATTTTCAATTTACGCTCATTTTCCATAAATTGAAAAATAAGCCTTTCTACCCTCAAAAACGTTTTGTTATTCGAAATAATGACAAAAACGAGTGCGCTGACAAAAATTCAGCCATTTCCAAGAAAATTTTTGAAAAGTCGATTTTTTTTGCAAAGAGGTACCCCTTATGAAATTTCAATTTTCGCTCATTTTCCATAAATTGAAAAATAAGCCTTTCTACCCTCAAAAACGTTTTGTTATTCGAAATAATGACAAAAACGAGTGCGCTGACAAAAATTCAGCCATTTGCAAGAAAATTTTTGAAAAGTCGATTTTTTTTGCAAAGAGGTACCCCTTATGAAATTTTCAATTTTCGCTCATTTTCCATAAATTGAAAAATAAGCCTTTCTACCCTCAAAAACGTTTTGTTATTCGAAATAATGACAAAAACGAGTGCGCTGACAAAAATTCAGCCATTTGCAAGAAAATTTTTGAAAAGTCGATTTTTTTTGCAAAGAGGTACCCCTTATGAAATTTTCAATTTTCGCTCATTTTCCATAAATTGAAAAATAAGCCCTTCTACCCTCAAAAACGTTTTGTTATTCGAAATAATGACAAAAACGAGTGCGCTGACAAAAATTCAGCCATTTCCAAGAAAATTTTTGAAAAGTCGATTTTTTTTGCAAAGAGGTACCCCTTATGAAATTTTCAATTTTCGCTCATTTTCCATTAATTGAAAAATAAGCCTTTCTACCCTCAAAAACGTTTTGTCATTCGAAATACTGACAAGAACGAGTATGCCGACAAAAATTCAACCATTTGCAAGAAAATTTTTGAAAAGTCGATTTTTTTTGCAAAGAGGTACCCCTTATGAAATTTTCAATTTTCGCTCATTTTCCATAAATTGAAAAATAAGCCTTTCTACCCTCAAAAACATTTTGTTATTCGAAGTAATGACAAAAACGAGTGCGCTGACAAAAATTCAGCCATTTCCAAGAAAATTTTTGAAAAGTCGATTTTTTTTGCAAAGAGGTACCCCTTATGAAATTTTCAATTTTCGCTCATTTTCCATAAATTGAAAAATAAGCCTTTCTACCCTCAAAAACGTTTTGTTATTCGAAGTAATGACAAAAACGAGTGCGCTGACAAAAATTCAGCCATTTCCAAGAAAATTTTTGAAAAGTCGATTTTTTTTGCAAAGAGGTACCCCTTATGAAATTTTCAATTTTCGCTCATTTTCCATAAATTGAAACATAAGCCTTTCTACCCTCAAAAACATTTTGTTATTCGAAATACTGACAAAAACGAGTGCGCTGACAAAAATTCAGCCATTTCCAAGAAAATTTTTGAAAAGTCGATTTTTTTTGCAAAGAGGTACCCCTTATGAAATTTTCAATTTTCGCTCATTTTCCATAAATTGAAAAATAAGCCTTTCTACCCTCAAAAACGTTTTGTCATTCGAAATACTGACAAAAACGAGTGCGCCGACAAAAATTCAGCCATTTCCAAGAAAATTTTTGAAAAGTCGATTTTTTTTGCAAAGAGGTACCCCTTATGAAATTTTCAATTTTCGCTCATTTTCCATAAATTGAAAAATAAGCCTTTCTACCCTCAAAAACGTTTTGTTATTCGAAATACTGACAAAAACGAGTGCGCTGACAAAAATTCAGCCATTTGCAAGAAAATTTTTGAAAAGTCGATTTTTTTTGCAAAGAGGTACCCCTTATGAAATTTTCAATTTTCGCTCATTTTCCATAAATTGAAAAATAAGCCTTTCTACCCTCAAAAACGTTTTGTTATTCGAAATACTGACAAAAACGAGTGCGCTGACAAAAATTCAGCCATTTCCAAGAAAATTTTTGAAAAGTCGATTTTTTTTGCAAAGAGGTTCCCCTTATGAAATTTTCAATTTTCGCTCATTTTCCATAAATTGAAAAATAAGCCTTTCTACCCTCAAAAACGTTTTGTTATTCGAAATACTGACAAAAACGAGTGCGCTGACAAAAATTCAGCCATTTCCAAGAAAATTTTTGAAAAGTCGATTTTTTTTGCAAAGAGGTTCCCCTTATGAAATTTTCAATTTTCGCTCATTTTCCATAAATTGAAAAATAAGCCTTTCTACCCTCAAAAACGTTTTGTTATTCGAAATAATGACAAAAACGAGTGCGCTGACAAAAATTCAGCCATTTCCAAGAAAATTTTTGAAAAGTCGATTTTTTTTGCAAAGAGGTACCCCTTATGAAATTTTCAATTTTCGCTCATTTTCCATAAATTGAAAAATAAGCCTTTCTACCCTCAAAAACGTTTTGTCATTCGAAATACTGACAAAAACGAGTGCGCCGACAAAAATTCAGCCATTTCCAAGAAAATTTTTGAAAAGTCGATTTTTTTTGCAAAGAGGTACCCCTTATGAAATTTTCAATTTTCGCTCATTTTCCATAAATTGAAAAATAAGCCTTTCTACCCTCAAAAACGTTTTGTTATTCGAAATACTGACAAAAACGAGTGCGCTGACAAAAATTCAGCCATTTCCAAGAAAATTTTTGAAAAGTCGATTTTTTTTGCAAAGAGGTACCCCTTATGAAATTTTCAATTTTCGCTCATTTTCCATAAATTGAAAAATAAGCCTTTCTACCCTCAAAAACGTTTTGTTATTCGAAATACTGACAAAAACGAGTGCGCTGACAAAAATTCAGCCATTTCCAAGAAAATTTTTGAAAAGTCGATTTTTTTTGCAAAGAGGTTCCCCTTATGAAATTTTCAATTTTCGCTCATTTTCCATAAATTGAAAAATAAGCCTTTCTACCCTCAAAAACGTTTTGTTATTCGAAATACTGACAAAAACGAGTGCGCTGACAAAAATTCAGCCATTTCCAAGAAAATTTTTGAAAAGTCGATTTTTTTTGCAAAGAGGTACCCCTTATGAAATTTTCAATTTTCGCTCATTTTCCATAAATTGAAAAATAAGCCTTTCTACCCTCAAAAACGTTTTGTTATTCGAAATACTGACAAAAACGAGTGCGCTGACAAAAATTCAGCCATTTCCAAGAAAATTTTTGAAAAGTCGATTTTTTTTGCAAAGAGGTTCCCCTTATGAAATTTTCAATTTTCGCTCATTTTCCATAAATTGAAAAATAAGCCTTTCTACCCTCAAAAACGTTTTGTTATTCGAAATAATGACAAAAACGAGTGCGCTGACAAAAATTCAGCCATTTCCAAGAAAATTTTTGAAAAGTCGATTTTTTTTGCAAAGAGGTACCCCTTATGAAATTTTCAATTTTCGCTCATTTTCCATAAATTGAAAAATAAGCCTTTCTACCCTCAAAAACGTTGTGTTATTCGAAATACTGACAAAAACGGGTGCGCTGACAAAAATTCAGCCATTTCCAAGAAAATTTTTGAAAAGTCGATTTTTATTGCACAGAGGTACCCCTTATGAAATTTTCAATTTTCGCTCATTTTCCATAAATTGAAAAATAAGCCTTTCTACCCTCAAAAACGTTTTGTCATTCGAAATACTGACAAAAACGAGTGCGCTGACAAAAATTCAGCCATTTCCAAGAAAATTTTTGAAAAGTCGATTTTTATTGCACAGAGGTACCCCTTATGAAATTTTCAATTTTCGCTCATTTTCCATAAATTGAAAAATAAGCCTTTCTACCCTCAAAAACGTTTTGTCATTCGAAATACTGACAAAAACGAGTGCGCTGACAAAAATTCAGCCATTTCCAAGAAAATTTTTGAAAAGTCGATTTTTATTGCACAGAGGTACCCCTTATGAAATTTTCAATTTTCGCTCATTTTCCATAAATTGAAAAATAAGCCTTTCTACCCTCAAAAACGTTTTGTCATTCGAAATACTGACAAAAACGAGTTCGCTGACAAAAATTCAGCCATTTCCAAGAAAATTTTTGAAAAGTCGATTTTTTTTGCAAAGAGGTACCCCTTATGAAATTTTCAATTTTCGCTCATTTTCCATAAATTGAAAAATAAGCCTTTCTACCCTCAAAAACGTTTTGTCATTCGAAATACTGACAAGAACGAGCATGCCGACAAAAATTCAGCCATTTCCAAGAAAATTTTTGAAAAGTCGATTTTTTTTGCAAAGAGGTACCCCTTATGAAGTTTTCAATTTTCGCTCATTTTCCATAAATTGAAAAATAAGCCTTTCTACCCTCAAAAACGTTTTGTTATTCGAAATACTGACAAAAACGAGTGCGCTGACAAAAATTCAGCCATTTCCAAGAAAATTTTTGAAAAGTCGATTTTTTTTGCAAAGAGGTACCCCTTATGAAATTTTCAATTTTCGCTCATTTTCCATAAATTGAAAAATAAGCCTTTCTACCCTCAAAAACGTTTTGTTATTCGAAATACTGACAAAAACGAGTGCGCTGACAAAAATTCAGCCATTTCCAAGAAAATTTTTGAAAAGTCGATTTTTTTTTGCAAAGAGGTACCCCTTATGAAATTTTCAATTTTCGCTCATTTTTCATAAATTGAAAAATAAGCCTTTCTACCCTCAAAAACGTTTTGTTATTCGAAATACTGACAAAAACAAGTGCGCTGACAAAAATTCAGCCATTTCCAAGAAAATTTTTGAAAAGTCGATTTTTCTTGCAAAGAGGTACCCCTTATGAAATTTTCAATTTTCGCTCATTTTCCATAAATTGAAAAATAAGCTTTTCTACCCTCAAAAACGTTTTGTTATTCGAAATACTGACAAACATGAGTGCGCTGACAAAAATTCAGCCATTTCCAAGAAAATTTTTGAAAAGTCGATTTTTTTTGGAAAATTTTCAATTCTAAAAATTATTTGTTTTTGAAAATACTGGAAAAAACGAGGGCGCTAACAAAAATTTAGCCTAAATTAATATATCATTCTTGTAGGTATAAAAGAAATGGCTAAATTCTTGTTACAAAATGAGTTAAAATTGAAAATTTAGTAAAGGGTACTTTTTGCCTACAAAAATCGTGTTGTTAACAATTTTTTTATAAAAGTCTAAGTTTTTAGCGTCCTTTTGCTTGCTTGTCTTTAATTACTAATGTTGGGGAAAAAAACAAATGCCTTGAAACCTCTAGTTTGTTTAAACGCATGCGATGGGATTTATGCAAAACAACAAAAAAAAACTTGCATACAGACTTTCTTTTTTTTTTGGCCTAACATCAGGGCTTTACAGCCATACAGATGAGCTGAGCTGGCCATAATCACACAAGCTTTACTAGAACTCCAAATATTCTCATTGCAATAAATATTGTGCAACAGCATGAAAAAAAAAACGAAATAGTGAACATGAATCTATGGAAATAAGTTTTCATTTACTTACCGAAGATATCTATCAGTGCGTATCCAGTTATCGCACAGTGCTCTGGGCCATTTATAACCATATTTCCTCTCCCATTGTGGTTTAAAGTACCAAGCCAAAGGTATTGGTTTCGACCATAGGATTCTGTAAGGATTTTAATAAACAGTTATTGAAGTTACGCTTCTCTAATATAGACAATACAAAAACAATAAAAATATGTGTTTATCATTATATATATTTTAATATAAATTTCAAACTTTATAACTTGTAAGCAAAATAAAAAGCTCAAAACTGCATTTCTTACAAAAGATATATAAAATTGGTATTTTTATTAATTGTGGGCTGTGGGCTGTGGGCTGTTGCCTCCAAAGAGGTCACCTTGCCAAATGTTGCTTCAGTCGTAAAAATTGCAACTCATAGATATGAATACGACATACTGACACTACTATCGGCTGTTTTTTATCTGCATAAGTAGTATCGATAACAATGGTTGGACACCTGGGGAAATGTTTCACTATGTTGTCATTTCTGTTCAGTAGGGCGTGGCAAATTTTCAAGAATGGTTTGCTACCAAGAGAACGCTTCCTAAGTTTACAAATTAATTTTGATATAATAAATCTGATCGCGGATTTTGTAGATCACTTCTCTTATTTTATGATCAATATAATGAATGATTCCTGGATTCACTGCCCATTCTTGCACTAAGTTCACTCCTTTAGATTTCTTTTTAATGATGAGCACTCTCGAACCGTGGTGAATTAAATTAATCCACTAAATATTGGTGATATTTCCTTCTAACAACACGGTGCTGCTTGCCATATAGTACACTCAGCAATCGTTTTATTTTGAAATTAGTCACAACTTTATTCCCAGACTTTATCCTGTTCACTGGCCCTCTCGATCGCGCTACTTAGCAGCTCTGTTTTATTTTGTATGAGGCTACCGGTGACTAATGATGCACTTGAAGCCACAATTGACGTTATGCGGACAGACTTATTGGAAAAGTAGTAAAAAATTCCACTGATCCATAACGGATATACGCCAGAAATCATGTTTAGAAAATACATACAACAATGTTATCTGCCACATCACAATAAAACAACTAAAAATTCTATATTCGGCTGTGCGGAAACTTATAGAACCTTCACTGGCGTACTTCTGCTGCTTTAATATATCAAAAACTTCCAACTATTGAATCTTGAAATTGTTTTTAGTTTTATTTTATTGTTAACACCAATTTAATTCTTCTTCAAATAAAAAATATTTTTAATTAACAAACAAACAAAAATTGACTTTGCTATTCATTGGGGACCAGAATGCATGTAGTCCCTGGGGTTACATATCGATATTGTGAAGATCGCGCATAGAATGTCAAATCTAGATATACTATTAACCATTTTTGCTGAAGTGTAAAAGAAAATTCATTGAAACAATATATTTGTTTTGTTCTATAGTTCTAACTTCCCATGCAGCTAAAACCACCCAAAAATATGGCTAAATTTCAGATCAACGCGCTTAAACATTTCGTATTGGTTGGTTAGCGATTGATCATTAATCAGATCAATTGAACTGATAACTGATAATTGATTAAGTTTATCGTTAAAGTGCAAATAAGTCTTTCCCCAGTTTTCTTGATACCTAAATTATTCTATGAAAGACTGTTATAAAAATAATATAGTTAATATATAATTTATGTTTTACTAATTTTCTAAATAAGTTTTTATGTTATCGCATTAACAGGATTACAAACAATTAAATAGTGTAACAAATCAGTCTTAATGTTGCTATAATTTGAAACCTTAAAGCAGCTCCACACCAAATGTTTCAATACCAGCACCACAAACTTGATTCCCTTTTAATAAAATTAAAACCTTTTAACAACATTGATAATGAAATATCAGTAAAAATGCCTGCTTACGCATATTTAACTTCTGCATCTTTAGTTGCCAGCAGAATCACTAGATGGTCGTTAAACATTTAACGGAAAACACCCACATAAAAATAATGCTAATGACATTCAAAGGTAACTCTAGAATCATGCCAGCAAACCAGTAGGGAATTAAGAATATGATAAAAAGAAAATCTAAGCACTCATACACCCTCGTTCTGCTACATTTTACTACGCTACAATAAAGGGTGTTGTTTTTCGATGTTCATATCTTTTCGCAGGCAGCCGATTTAAAAGCTGACAGAGTTCTTTCCTTTATAATTTGTTATAAATAGACTTTCGCTGGAATTATGCTTGTGAAGTTTTTTGCCACACACCGTGTGCTAGAATTAATTTACTGCAATTAAACATCATGAGTTTTCTATACTCCTTGGGCATGTAAAAAGTCACTTGTATTATAGGCTCATAAATCAGAGATGATTGAATGGTTGGATTACAATATTGTTTTTATAATTTTTTAAATAGGGTGGTCACAAGGGTAATCATCTCTACTTATGCAATACATTTGGAAAGTAGGGCATAATGTTTGTGTTTGTATTTGTAGTAGAAATACTTTTCTTACTTGTATTTGAAGCAAAAAAACTTTTTACAAAGTATTTTTGCACTATAGCGACGAAGTGGTTCGGATCATATTTATATAACAATTTGCAAGGGAGTTAAACAGAACAAATCTTAACCCTTTAACGACAAGTGGAACAAAAACGTCCAATGATTTTTCTCGTAGAAGGAGTAAAAATTTTTAAATTTTGGCAACACTTTGGTTTTGAATTTGTATTAAATGTAGCATTTCCGAGTAAGAATCCTAAATAAAATTTTAAAAATTTTCAGCGGGAAATTCTTCGTCGTAAAGGGTTCCTATAGCATAACAGACGTATTCAGACTCACAGCTGCTTTCCAAATGCTGAGGATAGACCTGACAGGACAATGGAGGAGATGTTTTTCTTTTTAAGTAGTACCAGCACGCATAGAATGGACCCCTACATATGCAATACATTGCGGCGAAAATTTAAACGAGTGGATAGTGTTAACAGAGCAGATGACGAAAGATGAGAAAATAGCAACAATTTCTACAAAAAGTATGAAAATTGGACATTGAATTTGGAATTAAATTAGTTTTTTTATACGGCACAAACAACTTTCTTTCATTATAATTGAAAATTGTGAATCTTTGAAAAAGCACCCTGTATATAATTTGATGCTAAATGGCATTAATGCCCGCTGACTAGCATGAAATGAGCAAAAAGGAAATAAAACAACAAGTTCATTTCAAGTATGCGGCAAATTCAAAAGAAAAAATTAAATAACAGCACGCAGAATTGAAGAAAGTTGGTTTTGTAAAACTCTTTAGTGAAACAAGTGTGAAAATCGTTTAACTATTATAAAAGTAGCAAAATTTTGTATTAAAAAATTAGTGATCGTGTAGAATATGCATTTGGATGTTTTATCATTTCGAAAACATGAATAAACTGGCTAAATGATATGCACTTGGAAAATTTACTTACTGGCTTGAAGAGTTTTGGTCTTAAAATGTTGCGGTGCACTGACACGTTACCTCAAATTAAAAATTTTTAGTTGAGATTTAAATTGGGAACTAGTTTCTTTCTATGTAAAAAGTTCGACTTTCATGGCCATTTTTACAAATATTCTTTAAAATAATAGCTCTTGGTTTAATAATTAAATTGAAAACTTCAGAAACATCAAACTTAATTGTACTAAGAGAACTGTTTCTATATTAAAACTTTATACGAATATTAAGTGGAATAGTGTATGAGTTTACTAGGACCCACGTTATTAAGGCCGTAGATAGACTACATGCAACAAAACTGATGCAAAATGATTTTTCATCTCCATTTTCATTCATTTCAAATGACGCATTTCTCTCTTTATTTTAGTTTTGATCATAGTGCGCGCACTTCATATTATTCTTTACTTCTATTGCATTTAACTATTTTTACTATGTCAACTATTTCTTACACACAATTGATTTAAAATTGAATTACTTGTGAATGATATCTGCACTAAAGTAGTAAAGTGGTGCCTGCTGACGGAAATGGAATTAAAAAACAAACGATTAATTCCTTTCATTTTACAAGTGCATTCAAAAATTTAATACATAGAAAAGATGTGTGATATAAAAGAGTAGGTTTCCATATTAATCATATGCCTTGAATTCTTTTTCTTATGCATTTCAGTTCAATCAATAACTACGAGGAGTGGAAAAGATTCTTTAAATTTGAAAAATTTACTGAATATTGTATCTCATGTCCATTTTAGCTTTTTTTCCTTAAGAAGCATTCTAAACATTTTCGACGACAATTTGATATCAAAATCGTAGTAAATAGTAGAAAGAATTTTCCTATTCAGCGCCTCGTTTCTGTGACTGATATCAGAAAAAGTTAACAATTATGCGTGTTAGGTATGAATTCAAAAGCTTTAAAACTGCAACGGCTTCAAAAATTCACTAAAATTCATTGTGAAAAATTGCTTAGATATATGAAAGTATCTAAAATATTAAAATCCGTTAAAATTTTCAATAATACCAAAGATTCATTTAAAGATACGGATTGGTGATGACACGTAGCAAAGATAAAAAACTTTCAAGATTAATTAGAAGAGTTCGTAAGCTTTTGAAACGCTCCCCAAAAGTTATTTACTTCATTAGGAAGCCACTGGATCGATTGTAATGGATTGCTTCCATACAAACCTAAAATCTTCCGGTATGCCAATTGCTGACAATCATCAAGAACTTCTAACCAAATCTAAGAGGCTAGGAAGTGGTGCTTCCCTGCAATACTATAGATATTACAGAAAACGTAAGAAAATCTGTGGAACCAGCTTAAATTCTAATCGATTCATAAAATATATTAATGAAATCACCAAGATATCTAGCATCGGGAAAGCTGCCCAAATTTATTTTGAGAGTTACCTAAAGAACCTTAAATTATTATCAATACCTCAACTACAAAAAGGCATATACAAAAAAATGTCATATGCATAAAAAGTAAGATGTAGAAGTGAAGTAAAATAATATTTTTTTTTTTTTTTGTTGAACTGTGTAAATATTACAAAGTCTTCTCTCTAATCCAATTGACTACACAAATGCCAGCACAAGTTTTAAATTATTTTGTCTGTAATTTCTGTCATAGTAATGAAACAGAATTTCAAGGATACATATTCAATGCGAATGTTGCGTATGGCGTAGGTTTTTCCCAACAAAAACAACAACAACAAAGACAAATTGAAGAAGTAATCGTACGTAGGACTGCTGCATGCACAATTTTTCTTACGAATTATTGAATATATAAAACTTCGCTATTCTTTTTCTCCTACAATCATCTGACTTTATTTAAATAGTTTTGTAATTCACTTAAAAAAACGATAAAAAACTGAAAAATACTATTTGAATTTATTTTATATATTTCATTGTGTTTTAGAAATGCAATTTATGTTTGCTGAAATTTACACAATTTTATTTCGATTGAGTAGAATGGATATTATAAAAGAACGACAAATTTGTAACAAGAAGACTTGAATAAATTTAATTACTTTTATGATGATGAGAAATCATTTACAGAGCCACATATGCAACGATGATAGTAGGATTTACCAGGGCATGACCCTGCTTGTTACAGGTTAAGTATGTCTTTAATCTCAACACAATTGAAACATTTTTATAATCGCGTCTAATGCTTTCACTTTTAGATATGAAAATTTTAAGTTTAAATCTATACTTACGGACTGATTTGTAGATTGTTATATTGCTGTGGGTTGGTCAAATTAATTTGCAGGAAACCAAATTGCATATCATTGTTAATGTTGTTGCGGTTGATGAAATTTTGCGGCGATATTATGAAGTGGCCATTATTGACAGTACCGGCCTCGATAACATCAATATACTCCAGCTGAGGACTGCAAGAGCACAATAAAGGCAATTAAATTAATAAACCACAAAATACACTCGTTATCATAAAGATAAATTCAAATGGACTAAATGATTTACATGTAAGCTATTATTAAATAATTTACCGAATGGTAGTTTCACGATAACCCCACAATGAAATCATTATATTGGCATTTAAGTTTGAGGTTAAATTGTAAGCATTCCAATTGATGCGTATTTCCTTGGGCGCTTTCTGATGAACATCATCGGTCTCAAAGAAAATTTTCTCAGTAGCTGCTTGTGGTGTTTCTGTTTGTGAAGTGAACGAAAAAGAAAATAAACATAAAATTATTTATTGTATATAAAATATTGTTTACAATTGTAACAACAGCTTAGGTTTGCAACAGCCATTACGATTATTTATTTTATGGTTAACATTTACTCACCTACAAAATATTTGCCGCGCCATTTAAAGCGGTTATTGCCCACAGATATTTCGAAGCGTATGTAACCCTCCGCCTTCAGGAACGGTTGTATGCAAATAACACGGTTCTTATCAACATACTTGCCCAAAACATCTTCTGTATCAAAGTGACACATAACGCGTTCGTTGGGATCGAAACAAGGCCCCGTTATGTTAACCACCGTACCACCCAACATATTGCCAGACTCAGGTGCAAAAGTCAGCGGCAAATGGGCATTATCTACATACACAATCAAACAGATTGTTAATTTTTATTTTTCTCTGGCATATAGTTCTGTCGTTGCAATATTTAACTTACCAATATCCTTGTTACATGATCCAATTAAAATTTGCTCATCAATGCGGAAAATATGCCGTCCTGGAAATCCGTTACCCCAACCACGTCCTGTTAAATCACGCAATACCATATTTTGACTGTAGGGTTTGTACTCGTAAGACTGTGTACCATTGCCAGCATTGAAACCAATCTGTTGATTTAATAAAAATTTTAATTAATAATAATTGAAAAAAAAAATCGTATAAAATTTGTGGTTATTTCAATTTGTAATCTCTAACACGTCTACTAATTTGATATGGCGCATTGAAAGGTTGTATTTACATGTGGTAAATCAACACACACACATATATAGAGATATGTATATATAGAAATTGAGAGATAGAGAAAAAAATACATCTAACAGAAAAAGTCTGTAAGTTTGTAATATTTTTGTGTCAGGAGGAATTTATTTGTACAGTTTTGAGGGTTTTAATTAACACAAAATTATTTGTATAAAGAAGAGATTTGACAATCCTTTATGTTTGCAGAAAACAAAACTAATTGAATATATTTGGAATTTCATCTCTATAAATTTTTTATTTTATACACACAAAATATAAATTTCTGAGAACTCATTATATTTTTATCTACTCTTAAAGATATATTTTGATAAATATGTCTATAACTATGTGAGTAACTGTTTTCTATGATTTCAAGCAAATATATTAACACGAAATTTTAAATATATGAAAGGCGAAATGGAACCTCGTAAAATCCCCTGAAGATAATTCTTAATAAGTAAACTTGTGCAGATCTGCTACGGAAAATGTTCAAGAGGACAAAATAATTTATAAATAGACTTGTAGCAAAAAGAACATTTATCGTGATAATTATAAAATATAGTGGAACATTTTTAGTATCACAAACAATATCCATAAAAAATTTACAAAATCTATTTCTATAGAGTTAAAAATATATAAAAGGATATTATAGAGAACAAAATTCGCACAAAACCTACTCCACGAATTTTTAATACGAATAAAACTACAAAATATCTGAATCAAAATATATATTAAATATTACGTAAAAGAACTGATTGAAAATACTAACAAAATAAAAAAGTATATTAACCAAATTAACACAATTTTAGAAGCAATTTTTACACCAACTGGATTTTAATAACTTTTTTTACATTTTTTTAGCACATGATGTCTGCTAATGCAATGCCTTGTGCCAGAACTGTGAAAGGATATGTATAATATTGAGCGTCAAATTTTGCTTTAAATTAGAAATATGGTTTAAGGACAGCCGTTGGAATACCATATTTTTTCTTTAAGTTTTATTTTTAAGCCACAAAATATAAATATTCCTCGCAACATTATTTTAAAAACATAATTGTGGCAATCTGACCATGATTTGACCATACAAAAGAAAATAATCCACTGATTTATTTTTCAAAACCTGTTACATGACTTGAAGTCTGAATGGATTATAAGGACAAGTGATGAGTGTAACAATATTTATGCGTACATATTTGGATAGTCAACAATTTCAAACAATTTTTATTGGTATTGCCATTACTTTCGCTTGCATGTATTTTAATCTTTTCCGTACAATTAATTCATTACGAATGCATGCCAAAATAAATTCCAATACATGTGGTTGACTTTGAATTTTCAATGAAACTCAATATTTTAAATGCAAACATGCACACGACTACCCGCAGAGATTGTTTAAAAGACAGAAACAGTCTCACTCAAATGCTGATGTTTGTGATGTGCTTTTCAAAACAGATGTTTCGGATGTGGTTGTTATACATATTATTTTTGCAAAAAAAAAATGGTTTGTAAATAAATATTTTATTTTTTCTTAAAAAACTGCTTTACCGCACGCTTCAGTGTGGTCTGGTCGCCGTAGGATATCAATATTTACAAAATCAATAAAAATATTTAAATAGTTCGCAAAATTATATATAAATTTCACATATTTAGGCATGTCTCTGACTCTGTTCGAAATGGTTTTATATGGGTTCCCATCATTTATCAAACCAAAAAATATATATAAAAAGTGGTTTATGTTAATAATATGAGAGAAGATCACTCTTTTAATCCCCTGCCAATCCCAATAGCACGACATCCGTGTATAACATTCATGACCGATTTATAAGCTGTTAACAAGTGAATTAAAAAAGCGATCGTTCAATGCAGCATATATAAATTTCCAAAATTTTGTTTTCTCTTAATTTAAAGTTCTTTTAAGATATTCTAAAATATCCAAAAATACGCTTAAAATATTATTTAATTTTTTTTATATAAAATGTTTCAAATATTTGAATTGAAAACTAGTTTATTTACTGATAAAAGGTGATTTCAAATATATATTTGCATTGCAAGGCAAGGAATTCATAGTTCCGTACATGATATTAAAAATTATAGAAGTATTTTACGATTATGATTTTCTAAAGAACCGAGTTACGAAATTAAATCCGATTATATAAAAATTGTGATAAAGGAAACATTCCTTAAAATTTATATTCAATGTATTTTTCAAATATTTGTAAATCAAATTTGTACGCGTATTAATTAAGCTTCAATTTTATCATATATTCCAGTGATGTTTATTATTATATGTTAAATAATACAAATCCAAATTAGGAATTTGGAACATGTATTAAAATGTTTTCTAAAAAAATTGTCATAACGTTTTTATATCGCATACATTTGGCTAAACGTGAACATTTTCCTTTATTACAATATTATTTCTTCACTGGTATTATAATATTGTTCCTTTTGTTTCCAAGTAGTTCATAAAAAAAATTCAGTGTGCAGCCACAAAACATATAAATACACGCATACTAGTCCGCTTTGGATGTCTTTGTTGTGGTTTGAGAACTTTAGTCTATTACTTTCACCAAGTTATTACACAAAAGTATTTCTATATATATGATTTCCTTGTTAGTGCGTCCTTGTTAAGGACGTGCAATAAAAACTTTTTTGCTATAATTACTTATATCATTTAACTAAATATTTTATTAACCACAATAACCACAATTGGCAAAAGAAAAACATTCCATGAGACAGGCACAAGTTTTTACAAAGCAAAATATAATAGCATTTTAATAAAGTGCTTTTCTACTCTGGAAGAGAGTATATATTATATATGTATATAACATATATAATATATAAACATATAAAATGCTTGCTTAATTTTAACAAATCCTTCTGTTATACACTTAGAATACCAAAAAAGAGTCCGCAACGAATCATTGTTTGCAGTGCTATTCATCTGTATTCCCCACACGAACCACTGAATTATTAACTCATCAAAAACACCAAAAATGTATGCTACGATTTGGCATAATTAATGTTCTCTTTGCCACTATTGAGATTATTTATTTACTTGTTGCTCATTCTCTTTGCGTAGCACAAGTCCCATTGAAAGTCATAAAAGTATGCAATGATATCTGCACAAGCTTCTACGTATACGTATTATTTTCTTTATATGCCACTGCATATCACTCATACGATGCACGATATTGTTTGCAAAATTGCTGGCAAATGTGAATACAACTGGGAGCATTTCTATTGGTGCAAATATTTTATTATTAACCGAATATTTAATAAATAGCATATTAATTTATTTAAAAATAAAAATTTTAAAATTTTGTTCCGTATATACAATTTAAAAAAGGATATGAACTTTTTTATATAGTATTAGAAAATTTATTCAAAATTACATTCAAAAGTAAGAGTTCTGTGGACGATTTCTCGGCTTTCTTTTGAAAAAAATCTGATTCAATTTCCCGAGTACTCTGCCATTCTTCGGTATATGGGCTAGTATTCCCCATTTAAGCAAATATTTCTCGAATACTTTCTGAGCAATCAATAATAATCAAATAAAGGCTTAACTAATGGATTGTTGTAAATATTAAATATGATATTACATAGATAAAACATTAATTTTTGCTTAAAAAAATCCAACATGTTTTCAAATGTCATGTCTGAAATAATTTCACTTGAGTGGACCACCTACATTTGCTCGGTTTAGACAAATACTATCATAAAAATCATTGAATTTTCATTAAATTGGTCATAGATTTTTGTGTAAAATTAGTACAAACTGACATTTCTGCAAAAAATTTAAAACAAAAAATTCATTAAAGTGTTTTATTCGGCTGTGCTGAGTTTTATACCGACGTTATCGACCAGCCAGCAATTAATGTGTAATTACTATTAAATTATCTCCGACGAATTTCAATCGGTACTTAAAAATTTTTTTACAAAATATACCCATCAAACTTTGAAAAAAATGTCAGCAAAGAGAGTCATACAAATTATACTCGATTAATCGATACAATTTAATATTTTTTGCTAAAAATCATTCATACTTTTAGTCATTCAAGTATGCATCACTACCTGAGACCTGCGCCAAATCTCAAGAACGTGCATATAGCCTTTTCTGTTTTCTAACGAGCTGTAGTTTTTCTGCAAAATATTTCCAATTGTTATTATTATGTTGTTTAAGATGTAAAAAATTTGTATTTTCTCATATCACATTTGCCTTCTTTATATTCGTGTAATATTGTTATACATAAAACACCAGGAAACAAATCAGAACTTTGTTTATGTAAATCGAAAAAATTTCCAAAATACATGAACAGGCTATTATTGTAGGATATCGTTCAAAATATATGTGCTAGTGGGTGTATGAGACATGCAAGTGCGCGTTTACACATTCAAGCTTAAGTCAACAGATAACATGTTCTACTCTTGCAGAGAACTTATTAAATGGAATAAACGAGATAAGTAAACAAAATTACCCTGGTCTGGATATAATCTGGAATAATCATTATCTCTCTTTTATGAGCTTTGATTTAGAAATCTTATTGTATACTCCAGTCCTAACTCTGGCATCCCACCGGCCTTAATTATGAAAAAAAATTCCCTAAAACTAACTACTGCCAACTTTCACAAGAATTAACTTCAATTTTGTTTCTATTCTAACAGTATTGTATTGTTTTGGCGTGGCTTAAAAACATGACTGAAAACGCTATGAAGCAAAACTGGTTAAAGTACAAAATTAAGTTCACTGGCATAAATAATTCCTCTTCCACTAAGTAAAAAAACGTGATTAGAATTACGAAAAATAAAATGAGCTTTCTTAGTCAAACGCAAATATGAATATACTCCCACAGCACTGGCGCTGCTTAGCTCAAATGGCAACAGCATAGAATGTCTTAAAACATTAAGAAGGTTAAATTTAATTTCGGTCCAAAAAAATATAATAATAATTACATAAACATTCAGAATTTTTTCAACGCGCAAACAAGATTGTGAAGGAAGTACAGATTAAGAAAACCACAAAAAAATTAATGCTGAACTTAATGAAAACTACTTACGAAAGCAGGAACACCACCTTCTCCATGGGTGGTATCGCCACCAGCTTCTGTATGGGCAGACCACTTTATAACGTCATAATTAAAAATGGCATACGTATACACTTCATCAGTAGCCAAGATCATTTGGAATGTGTTAGTCTGAAAATAGTTAAAAGATATTCATCATAAGCATATGCAAAATATGTTGTTTCAATGCTTAAATTAAAAGTTATTGTTATTTTTGTATTTGCCATTAAGAACGCAATAAATTTAAATGGTCTTAAAATTTATTAAGCTACACAACTACTTGAATCAAAAAAAAAATTTTTAATGTCGTAATAATTTAGGCAAATAATCACTGGAGGCCTCAATAAAAATAGTTTAGCGTTTCATAAATTTCAATATCGATTACACCAGCTCGCATTCATTAAAGCTGTAATTAAATAAACTTGTTCATGTGGATTACTTTTAACATCCGCTGCTGTGGAAACATAAATACACCTAAATAAACATAAAAACTCTGTTGATTAATTTATCGTGTTTTTAAGGCTGAGTATTGAATAAATCATAAATTTAAAAAGGAAAAAAGAGACTCTTCTATTTGCAAATTTTTTAATTAAAATCAAACAAAAAGTTTCAACACAAAACACCAACATTTTCTGCAAAAATGTTTGTTAGTGTCAGAGGACATATCAATTTTCAAATTGAAATTTGAAATACACACTCGTATAATAAATTTAGGTCATAATCATAAATCATAAATGGAGCATCGCACGATAAAAGTAACATCTCCACTTTTAACACAAGAATATATTATTTTGCTTACCATTCTTGTAGAGAAATAGCGAACAACATAAGCTGATGGAAGGACTTTCTTGAAACATAAATTATATTATTTGAATTACTACTTTGAAGTTACTATATTGTTGGAGAAGCTGCTGCTATGAAACTTATATTAATGAAATTCCATAAATCGCTTGTTATCTACATACAAACTTATAGTTTAATATCGCAAAGCAGTACAACTAGTGGACTCAAATATGTGGATATCATGGATATTAATTTATTAGCCAAAAGCCGATGGAAAACAATAATGAAGTTAGTTTCAAATAAGATAATTCTAGAAAATACTTACAAAAATACAATTTTACAAGTTTCGGTGTTACCAGCTCGCAGTTTTTGAGGCCAAATAACATGTATGAAGGAAATTGCTATGGAGAATCATTAAATTAAGACATTAAGGAAAGCGAGGATGTCGACACATTGACTCCGAAATTTTCGGACTTAATCATTTACCATAGACCATTTGGCAAAAGAAAAATAGCTTGATTTTTACTAAAGACTGCACCGTAATGCGTCTCAGCCATTGTGTTAACAAGACTTTCCTGTTGCCAAGATTGAAGATGCTCTGGAAAGGGCGACATTAAGTGACGACAGTGGAGAGCTCAAGGACATAACAAAAAGTGCTTCAAGGAATTGCTACGGGAACGGGAACACGCTGCTTAAGTTTAAAGTTGAAAAACTTTGAACTTCTAAATAAAATATATTTTTTGAAGAAAATGAAACACCTGCTAAACTTTTTAATAGATCTCGTATAGTGCTGAGTATCGATTGGCCACTGAGAAACTGCACTATTTTGAATGCAGTCGAGTGAAGTCTTAAATAATATGAAAAAAAAACTAAATAAAACCCCAATATATAATTCGAAGAGATTTATTACGACAGCCATGATTTTGTCAAAGTGTAACCAGCAATTCAACAAGCAAAAATTATTTTTGGCAAACGGGGTTGAGAAAGCATCAGTGCTCAAGTGGAGGGAATATATCTTCTTGTTAATACCCGTAATAAATTTGTACACAAGAAAATTAAATCTAATTGATATGATCGTACAGAGATCGAAGTAAAAACTTTTTTACAAAAATCTACCTTTTTGCTTTTATATTTAACACTTAATTTCATATGAAACTAGTTTGTAGGTAGTTTGTAAATGAAGTTATAAGAACACAACGATTTGTTAACTGAAAATTTGTATAATAATTATAGTAAAACTGATCTCAATTGTTGTAACTATCTGCATGTCCGATTACAATACGAAGAAATAAATTAAAAAAAATAGTTCCCAATCATTCATACCCGCAAACAACATTTCCTTTGTTAATTACATGATTCAAATAAAATTATCAATATCGAAAGTTGCATTCAAGTTTAAAGTAGTTGACGCCTTTATGTGACATAACACGCTTTAGTTGCTAGTGGGGCAAAAAAAAATAAAAAATATGTGCATAATGAAAATGTCACACTATAGTGCGGCGCTCCGAATACATTTCCCAATAACGAATTATAAATAAATAATAAATATGCAAACAAAACTATCCAAACAATGTGTTGGTAAATAAAAACTTAACAGCCACATGTTTGTGTTTTTATATCTTTCATTCCACTTACCGTAAATAAGGAATTATCAATACCACCAGCAAATGATACATTTTTCCATGTTGTGATAACAACATGTTTGGGTACAAAAGTGTCAGCACCCACCACACCATCACGTATATCCCACATGGTACGTTCACGTACTTCAACACCGAACCTGTCAGTGCGTGTCATCAGATCACGTTCCATGCTGAAAACAAATATGAAACAGGAGAAAGTTTATATTTTGAAAATAAAGAAAAATATATTCAAACATGAGAACTGGAAAATAATAACAAATATATTTGTGTGTGTGTGTGTGTGTGTGTGTGTGCATATAGGTATATCCGCACATTTTACGTTTTAATATAAATATTTTCTAAGCATTGAAAAATTTTAAAGTTCAGAATTGAAGCGTAGAGGCAATCCATCAAACAACGAGTGAAGTAACTGTTTATTGTACACTGGCTCTAACGCTTTGCCATGCTTGAACCGAGAATACTCTACGGCATTTTGTGACATCACATTCATATTTGCTGCCATTTGGAAGTTTACAGTTTAAAAGTCCCATAACGAAATACATGAAAATGACAAACGTTGCCACTAATACACACTTCATTTTCTGCTTTAGATATGTATGTCACCTATTCAGCAAAGCCATGTTAAAGGACTGTTAATCAACAACGCGTTGCTGACACGTAGTAATAATTTTGTTCTTTAAATATTTCTTTATATTTAAATTCAAGTATAAGCAGTTTTGTCAAAGCTTTTTAAATTAATACTTTACTAGTTAATAAAGAAGTTTATAAAGAAACTGTCATATAACAGTATTCACAACTCCACCAAAATACATAGTCATGCCACTGGTGCATTTCAAAAATACATGCGACAAAAGCACATGCATGTGAATATTCCCATACAATTGGCATACAATGAGTTTTTGACAGACAGTATTTTTACAAACGAAGACAAATGTTGATGCATTATAGAGACTGCCTGCAAGACGCTACCACACATGTAAATATTTTCTTCCAGTATATTTACATATTGGAAAGAACCACGAAATAAACACAAACAACATGTTGTACAAACAAGAACGTGAAATATTTTTCAACCTTAATTGGACATGTGAGAATAAGACCTTTTTCGTAAACACAGAAACGTTTTCAGTTTCCTTTCATTCTCGTGCTATTTAACAATTTTTTGTTTTCAATGATTTTTTATGCAAGAATCCAAAAAAAAATATATATAATAAATATGGAAAAAAATACAGCGCGCTTCACACTGCAGTACACTGGGTTAATTAGTACCGATAATGAGAACACACTTAAAAATGTCTACAGTGATGGTAGTGAAAGTCTAAATCGTTAAACTGGCGTTTACCTACATATACTCGTATGTATTTCTGATAGTCTTTTCACTAACTCGATCTGATATTGTTGAGTCATGCCTATTATTTTTCTTCGCCAGGAAGTTTGATAAAATACCACATAAGAATTTAAATATACTGGCAATAATGAGCACAATCAAGCCTTAATCTAGACCAGAAAATTCGATGCCATATTCATGACTTGATTGAGTACATGACTATTCATACTTCGGTCAACAACAGCCACTTGTACTAGAAAAGTTTATAGATTTTTCGATTTGAAAGTTTCAATTAAACAAAACACATATACAAACTAATTCGCTTGCATCTTAGCATTACAAACGAAATACAATAACATTTAATCAACCGCCTTTAGTTTTCGGCCACTTTACGGAATTTGTATAAGAGATAAGTTACTCAAACGGCGTCAAATTGCGTAATCCTGATGACCAAATGGACAGCGTCTAGATCTTAGTCTTCGTTTAGAGACTAACAAAATTTCAGCTATCAGAATAGACCATAGCGGCTCATCCAGCATCGTATTCGAGAAAATAGACCTCATTGAGCAAACAGTCACATTATCTGAATCATTGCATCCGGATAATGTGACTGTATCAAAATTATTTTTAGCTTCTCTAGGCTCTATATGTAACAATTATGCTTTCCACCGCAGTGTGGGAAATGACCTTCATTCCTGTTGCCTCAATGCTGTCACTGTAGGAGTCAATCTACTAATGCGATTATGATCATCGTAATCAACCCATAATGCTGGGGAAAGTGGTCATCTTTGAACCACCATTTTTGCCCATTTTTCGTATATTAACAGGTTGATATTTAAAAATGATACTTCAGATTATCGATAGTCAATAGCTGGTTGTATCGTTACACCAGCGTTCTTAAAACCAAAAAATTTATAACCCACAAATACGTTGAAGAGCAAGAAAATCTCACAGTCGTTTATAAAAAATATCTGTTTTTCTACATTCTGAAAGTCAAATTCAGAGATGTGAACTGCAATAAGAGAACATTTTCAATTCCAGGTATTTTTCGCATGGCAGCAAAATTCAGGTCTTATAAAAATTCGCCTTTTCGTTAGACTGACTAAATCAATAAAGAAAGTTAAACATAAATTACGTTTGTTCTTATCTAGTAGTGCGTATTCATTATCTATTTCTTTTTTCTATCTATTATCTATTTTCTTTTTAAACATCATTTATTAAATAGCTCTGCATATGTGAATGTCAATTCATCAAGCTAATCTTCTAAGTTTTATTTATTTTATTTCCTCCTTTTCCTCTGTCATTTTAAAGATCCTTAATTTACTTGTTTTTTCTCCATTTTTCCACTAATTTGGCAGCCATAATTTATTTCATTGCAAAGTAAATTTCTTTCCTCTTGACACTTCAAATTTATTTAGATTGCCACTGGTGGCATTAAATCAATTGTTTTTGACTTGCAGACTGCTAAATAAATTACACGTTTAAGGAGACAAGTTTTTCTGCTATTTATTTTTTATAAATCATTGACACCAGGGGAGAGAAATTAATTGGTTTAATGATTGTCTATTTAACAAATAAATGTCCCAGGTTAATATGACATACAAAGAGGGAAGCGTATTTGGTGTGAAGTGAGAAAGCAGAAAAATTAAAATTGTATTTGCTTTTTTATAACAATAAAAATTGTGGGAATGAAGTAACGAAGTATGACAGAACATTCAATGGAATAATAAGATTTTTATGTGATTCGATAGATTGAAAAATATATTTTAGTTTGTTTTAAGAAGTAAGCGCCCATATTCATGACATTGAAAGTGATACAGATTTCAAATACAAATTTAATTTTTTATAAATATTGTGGTCAAACCTTCTTTCACGGTATTTATTGGAGAGAATTTTAGGAAAATTCGGCAGCGTTTTAAGTTCTTGTGGTAGGGCAACATTAAAAAATTTCTAAATGAACTTAATGTACCATCCTTCGATAGCATTTAAGACATAAACAAATTTCAATATTTTCTTTTTATATTTAACAACAATAAAATTAATAATAATTAAGAAGTTTATATTTGATCTGTATCAGTAAGTTTTTCCATATATCATTTCATAGGAGAAATTTTATTTAAGGACAAAAAGAAATAGTTTTCAGGTCGCTTGCTTGAGTTAATTGTAAACGAATAATACACGACTTTTGTAAAAATTTATCTTCAGGTTATTGCGTTAAGTGCTGAGTCTTGGATTAAATTCTATGCTTTAGACTACAGCAGATGATTATATTAAATTAACTTTAAACATTTTACATAATTCGTATTAAATACAGCTAATAAAATGTTTAATCTTTTTCGTTTGCGTGATCCTTAAGCTTTTAATAAAGTTGCCCCATTCAAATTAACCTTATATTTCCCTAACCTTTAAAATATTAAAGGCAAAACATCCTTTTCTTATTTCATTACATCCTTAGACAAATATTCGTGCATATTGCAATGAAATACAAACCCTTTTCTTTTTTACATCCACACATTGTTCTCATAACGAGAGTGCAAAAGTTAAACAAGCGAAGAAAAATTGTTGTAACAAAAAACATGACTGCAAATTGGGTCAAATGAAAAAAAATTTAAGCGCCAACAAAATAATAATAATAATGAAAAAATGCCTAAAAACAACCAAAAACTGATTCACATAAAAAGCATCAGTTCTAGATGCCTGACGGTTGCCATTCTTTACAAAACACATACAAACACACAGGCACACACACACAGTATCATTTTCACTGATATTGTCTTGAACATTTTCATATTCATATTATTCTTAACTATTTTAGCGGTTACATTCGCTTAGAAAAAAATTGCAGAATAGTTTTTGCCAAAAAGGCCAAACATTGTCGTTTGTCACTTTTCGACATTTAATCCACATTCACCCCTAACAAAAGTAAAAGCACAGAAAAATCTGAAAGAATTGAAAAAGCTGCGCTTGTACTTGTGATATTTTACATGAAGAGGAAGCTTAACGGAAAGCTGGCAACTCGAACAACAGCAGAGACAGGAAAAGCACTGCAGTCAGGCTGAAATTGTTATATAGTAAAAATAATGGCATTGAAATCATAGTGTTACTTAAAGCAGTACCTCAAAAGAATGAAATTTCGCAAGAATCTTAGAAAAACAATATTGCAATCCCTTAAAGTTATACAACCATAAAGTCAAGAATAACGAGTATAAAGTATATCCTCATCTTAAGCTGCTAATAACATGGCAAATATTATTGGATAACTAAGTTTACTAATTAAATAAACTCTAACGACTAAAAGAAGAAGGCTAACAAATGTGTATGTACATATTAAATATTTAGTGTTCAATTTTACAATTTAAAGTCCTGTCTGTAAAGATCTTATCGGATATCTCGAAGACAGCTTTTGTTATGCTTTAAACTTTGGAGCTCCTTTCATTCTGTTTTCTTCTTTTTTAATAACACCATCTACAACGATAAACAGCGAAAAGAAAAACAATTTCCTTCGGAGATAATAAAAAATTTATATATGATTTTGTTTTATGCGATACAGCAGTGAGCACCGACAGTCGCAAAAGTAAACCGAAAGATATATATTTTATAAGCAATTAAATAAGTTGAAGAGTAATCCAGCAGTACAAATAAATCTGGCCACTACAAAATTCCTTACTAAGTATTGATAGAGTATTTTCTATTATGGTTATTACCGCTAGACTATTTAATTGAAATTAGTATTTGTTAGTAAATATATCCTATTTAATAATATAAGAAATTTAGCAAAAGTCTACTAAATAAAATACAATTCTGGTTGTATACAGAATGGCTTTAAATATTGAAGCAATTAAGCAAATTTTTTTGTGTGTGGATACAAAAATAAATTTCACTTTAAAATCGATAAAAAATGAATAAATAACGCATAACAACACAATTGTATGAGGGATTTATTTTAAAATGTTACTTCTTCCCTTCTTTACAACAATAGTTTTATTATTTCGCACACAAACCAATTTAGTTACCACTTGCATTCAACCATACAAAATGTTATACAATTTGACACAAGAGCAGACACTCAACTACACCAGGAAAAAAATATCATATGAATTTAATTTATTTTGTGCTATTTTTGCAGCTCTCGCTCAACTTTTGCAATTGCAATTGTATTCAACACATTTAAATACGGCTGTGATTGTGAGAGAATTGTTTATGACCATTATAAAGCAACAATAACAGAATAATATAATCATTCAGTTACAAAATAAATTATGAAGACACATCCCAACACGCACTTGCGCGCATGTAACAATTACTTTTGCTCTTGAATGAAATGTTGCTTAACAATTCTACATCGTAAATAAGTGCTTGTGTACCATCAATTTACATACACTTATACACATATTTTACGCACACATATTTACAATTTCACATGTATAATAACTTGTGTTGTTCATGCTCTTGTACAGAAATATGAATAAATTATTAGGAAACGCACTTCAATGTTACGTACTTCTGTTATTATCCTAACAAATTTTGTATTACGACAAACGTGTGCGAACAGCGAATGTAATAACTACGTATTACACAGTTACTAGAATATCGTCTACAAGCTCTTGTACGTATAATTTGATTCCATGTTGCAGCTAATATTCAAATTGTTGCTGTGAACTTCTTATACGAATTAATTTGATTAATGAAATTTAGCTTGATTTTTCTGGTCTCAAAGCACAATGAATAACACGGGGTCGTAAACAGTTTCGCAATAATTTGTTTATCTACAATCATATGGGAAGACGATCGAATTATATAAAACGAAAAAAAAAAAAACAAATCAGGATGTTATACTGGAAGAAGTAAACTCATGTCGCAAATTTTGTAAAATTCGCAATTTGTCTCCAAAATACTAAACATAGTTTTAACAAAAAATAAAAATCAGTTAATAACTATTATTTCAGCAAATTAAAAACTAATATCGTGATATAAAAAATATTTTAGCAAAAAATATCAAACCAAAAATTTGAAAAGCATTCCATTTTACGAAAAAAATATGGAAAACTATGAAAATCATATGCTTTTCTTTGAAGTTTTAAAAATAAGTTTTATTTTTGTCGATTTTAAAGTTGTCGATTAAAATAGACTAAAGGATTTACAACAAATATTGTGTGAAAAATTGTAAGCTGACACGGCATACAGTTATTGCACTCTGAGGCAGAAGGTCCTAACTTTTTCTCTGTTCCAAGAAGATAGAAACCGAATCCCTAAGAGAGCTCAAGATTTGGAAAGTAGTTGTTATCTGAGAGGAACTACTTTGGGGCAAAATAGAAATTGATAAATAAAAATATTAATTTATAGTGAAATTTACTTAATTTTTTGATCAGACCTCGTCTTCGCTGGTCAGTATTCAATTGAGCTGTATATTATATGAATGTATTTTCAAGTTAATTTTTGTTTTGTATAAAACACCAATCATTCAGGAATGTAGATATAACTCTACTAAATTTGGAAAGTGCAGGGAGCAAACACTGTTTTGCAATCATATTAAATAATTTTTATACAAAAAGACTTCTTCTTTAATTTGATAAGCAAGTTGCATAATCAAGTAATAATAAAAATGATATTAAAATAATACTATATAGTTTTAAGTTCTCTTTTAAAATATGTTTGTTAGCAATTCTTTTAGTATTAAGTAATATATATTAGTCTCAATAAATAACTAACTAACTAACTAACTAACCACTCATTCATAAAGATATTTGTGCGACAACTGTAGCATACTTTTGTGAGTGTAGAAGAATGTATTATTACACGGCGCGTATGATTAATAAAAAAAAACTTTGCCAAATTACTGGGCAGAGAACAATGATTAACGTATTTGCGTACTTGTTTGGGTCGGTTGGTGAGCTAATAATTAAAAGTGGAAAAAATCAGCTTAAAGGATAAAAATATTAAAAATAATCCCATTCTTATAAATATTAAATAAAAGAAGGACTATGAAACTAAACAGTCTTCGCATGAATAGGAAAAAATCAAGCTTTTTGCACAGGGAATATAGTTCGATAACTGTAGAGCAGGTACAAAAATAGCAGCAGCAACTGTCCGTTCTGTAACGTCTTTTATGAATTGACTGTTCAACTAAATTGAGTGCTCAATTGTATGCGTCAGTCGGTATGTATATCAATATATAAGTGATTGTGCATGTATGTGTGCACATGCTTAGAGCCACAGATAATCGCAATTCAATATTATTATTGCATGTTGTTATTTATTGTATTGTTGTACATATTTCATATTGTGCTTTTCTATTTTATTTATGTCATTGTGTGGAAGAGTTTGCATTTATATCGTTCCTATTTGCACTTAAAAACCGGATATACACCATTCACATTCTTAAATGTGTGTGTTTGTGCGGTGTCGCATGGAAATACTGTGTTAATACCAACCAGCAGTTTATAAATTGTACATTTTGAAAGGAAATGTTGATTATCATTTCCATACATATTGAATTTAAATAAATATACTAAAAATATTTGTGCAGCAACTTAATATAAAAAGAATGCACACGCTTGTGTGATATGCGTTTGGGAAATATTTAGAACATATTTTAAATAAAATGTTTAATTTATTTGCTTGCAATTTTCAAATAATTGCTTAGATTTATAGCAAATATTCACATATTTAAATCATTCTATCGCAAAGCAGATGTGTAAACTGAAAATTACCAGCTAAAAAATATTTTACATGCAAACAAATATTACTCGCTTGATTTGTTTTAGAGAATAGGCTCCCAAATTAATTGCATAAGCAAAACAACTTCAGGCTGACATATTCTGTTAATCAGTGGAATCCATAATTTTGAATTTAGCAGCATGAAATGATTTGGCTTTTGTTTGCTAAGTCTTCTGAGCCCCTGTTTCCTTTTACTGTAATACTTTTTGTCTCTCTATTAAATTTAATTAAAGCAGCAGCATGTTTGTCTATAAGCAAATTTTTCATTTTACAAACCATTTTTAATGTTATTTAAACAGTTAGTAACAGACAATTAGCATCTCTGGTTAAACAGTTACAACAAAAATCGAATCGTGACAATATTTTTATTTCAAGTATTTAATTAAACATTAACTCTAGTGAAATGTTTTGATGTTTTTATTTATGTGCTGTATTAATTTAATTTAATTTAACACAATTTAATGTATATTTAATTATGTACTTATAGCCGTTTTTATTTGATGATTTTTCATAAATAAATATTTGTTTTCGCAATATTTTTTTTAATAGCAAAGAAAGTTTATTGAATTATAAATATCGCAGGAAAAATAGTTTAAGCTGTCACGAAAGCGAGTCGAGGAAAAATGTGATTAAAAATTATTTAATAAAACCATGGGTGGTTAGAAACATATCGTCACAGAAAATGCAAAATGCCATATATAATAACTTTAAAATTTTACGGGACAAGTAAAAATATTTTTCAACTAGAAATATGTTTGCAATAACCAAACTTTTGCAATACACAAAAAAAAAAACAAATATATTGATTGATATGAATTGTATGTGTGTGGAGTATGAGCCTAAATGTATCTGATGTAGTCAAACTTTATATTTAATTAAAAAAAAGTGAGTGATTTATATGTATGAGTTTTCAGAGTGTCTGACACAAAGAAAAGCTAAAGGGTTAATTTTCTTTTCTATTAGTAAAGAAATGAAACAAACTTACCGAAAATAAACACCAGGTGTACGTTGATCAACATCAGTGGCATAAATACGTCCAACACGGCACCTGGAGAAAAAGATTCCAATAAAAGACGGATCGTTTTTCTTAGGCCAGTCTTTGACTGGAAATACCAAAGGATAAGTATAGTATTCGGGTGGGTCGGAGAACTCCAAGTAGCCATTGAGGGAAACCTTTAAATTATTTACATAAATGTATATACGAGTATAAGTATGCATGTATGCGTGTGAATTATCAGCAGTCTTATGCTTACCCTTGTGTAATTGAAACGAAAACCAAAAAACGGCAATTGGAAATTCAAATTCTTATGGACTTGTGTGGTTGAGGCGTGTATGTCAAATTGATAATCCCCACGACCGCCATATAGATCCTGATCGAAATACCAGTACATAAAGGACGAACGAATCTCAGCCAAACGTTGTGGTGTTATAACATAACCATTTGTCAGGGAATGTGAGGGCATAGTGGGTGGTGCTACACGGTTATTTGGATCTGATAATTAAAAAAATATATACATAATGAATAATCAATTTAAAAAGGCTGTATTATATTTATTTAGTCTATAAATCAAATAAATGAATAAACTTAATTGTTCAATCCAGCGGTACGTGATAATAAATACTACGTTTATGAGTAGCGTCATAATGAAAGCTTGACGTCTTTTCCTGAAATTTTGTGATCGTGAGCTTAATGTGATCCTGCAATCAACGTTGCGCTTATTATGAGGAACAAGAAAAGAAGAGAAGAATGCAAATTGGATTCTTTTTTCCGTATTTTCCCAAATATTCAAGACTTAGAAAGTTAAATATCTCATATAATGAGATAACTAAACTAGACTAATTTGAATACCAAAAATTATCACTTCCAGGAACAAAAGTTATTTTAACTCAAATCTTTTGAACAAAAATTGGTAGATCTATTTAATCTGTAATCTTAACAATTTTTACAATATTAAGTGTGCAACAGTGGACATCAATTGAAAAAGCGAACTGCATATTAGCGGAATTTTAGCTAGACAATGATAAGCAGTCAGCAGAATCCTGGATTTCCATATACTGCGAAATCATCCTTAAAGATTCTCGCTAAATCCTTTATAAAATAATTTCAAACTTTTTAATGAAAATATTCCGATATTCTCTAGATAACTCTTTCAGGCATCAATTATAACTAATAATAATTTGAAAAATTACTATATATTTTACAAATCTCTAACAGAATATTTTTTTGGTTCTTTTGACTTTTATATGAGATCTAATGTTCAGTTAAATTTTTGCACAAATATTTTTTATAAAATATACAAGTATTGGTTTAATTTGTTCCTTAAAGAAACTATCTAGGGCTATCGAAATATTGGCCACGAAAACTTATTAAAAATAAAAATGAAAATCTAAAGTTGAGAGATTATCAATCAAATAATAGTTGATT
Organism: Linnaemya vulpina; assembly: GCA_963675445.1. NCBI lineage: Eukaryota > Metazoa > Arthropoda > Insecta > Diptera > Tachinidae > Linnaemya > Linnaemya vulpina. Next base: position 24,290,889 of record OY776277.1, read on the forward strand.
CTCTAGTTTCACGGACAGAAATAATCTTTTTGTACGTTTGTTCAACAACGTCTCTCAGGACATTTAACCGTCCAAGAGAACATATTTTAAATACCAAAGCTATTAGTCGAGTAAAGGAAATCAATTCGATTAGGTTTGGGGTATTGAAAAACATTCCGCAAATTTTGGCTCTGGCATTACTTCGGCCATTCATCGATTTTTATTAAGTTTACAGCAACTTTTCAAACTCAAACAAATAAAAGACTCACGATAATATATTGGACAAACATTTTTGAAAGTATAGACCTAATCTGCTGTTTCTGAATATTTTCACCAAGTATATATCTCAAACAAATCAATTGATTTTAATCAAACTTTTCCCAAGTTGTATTTTATTCCGAAGTTAACCAGAGCTTTACATTTGATCTAGACTGATCTAAGTTGAGAGTTGTATAAAAAGCTTTATTGGCGAAAATTGTTTCATTTCCATACGATGTTTACAGATGGAATGTGTCATTTTGAAAATAGTTGGAATATACTCTCGTGTTCTCGAAAAGTTGAGATTTGAAGAGGACTTGATTTCCAAGGATCGGTAAGACTTCAGTACCTTCTTAATACTGCTGGTGCAAATTAATACAGTGAAGTTCTGTATCAATTCTTTTATTCCGCAGTTGACCTAAACAAATAATATTTGGAAATAAAACTCTTAAATAGTATCAATTAATCGATTATTTATTAGACTTAAATAAAAGAAAATTGAAGGAAAAAAACTAAAATAAGTACGATCACAATTCAAAACTACATCACATATATATATTTAAGATGAAATAAAGCTAAATAACACAAGTATAATAACGTGCATAAATTGCTTATTAATTATTTCACAAAATATTTTACGCTTATCTGGAGGAACAGAAAGAGCATTTAAAAAATTATTCAAAGAAAGTTATTATTAACTTATAGTCTAGAAAATTAAAAAGAATATATTCCAAGTTCCTCTGTGGAGCTAATGGAAATGGTCACTAGCAAACTCTATTATTCATTAATATTTCATGTTAATGCGTCGCTCGTATTCTGCTATACGCATTTTGACTGGTATGACCAAACTCAAGTCCTCCATCGCAGAGTGCATTTGCGGTTTTGTTCCGTTCGAAGTACTATTTGAGTTTTGGCGCACAATGGGATGATGTTTTTTATCCACCGAAGATCTACGGCGGAAAGATGTTTTTCGTTGTGAGGATTGATTAAAAGCAGTTTCAGTATTGTCGCAATTAGCTGCAGGAAAAAATTTTGTTTTATAAAGCCGTGTCCTAGAAGCACCGAAGTCCTGTTGCAAATTCAATTCCAATTGAGTTGGTATTCTTCTTGGCTTGAGGGGTGTAGACAATACTGATGTTTCTGAATTCGTGGAATGGTGTCTAGTGGCCACACCAGCATTCTTGTTATTTTTCAATAGATTTATAAATGAGTTTGAGTGCGATCTTGTTAGTTTGTTGAAAAAACAGATGCGATCTTTAACTGTTTTTGTGGATTCTGGACACTGGAATGATGCATCATCGGCATTTGCTTGTTCTGCAGGGGTTATGGAGAAGTTTGCAAATTTGTTATTTAAATCAAATACTTTCCGGCGATCTGCATTGTTTGCTTCAGCATTAGGAAAATTAATTTTTTCATATGATTCAGCTGAGAAGCTTTTGTTTGTTGTATTCAAAGTCCAATTCATTGCAAGAGTTTCCATTGAAGAAACTTCTGTTTCTATTGATTTTTCGAATGAGCCTGAATTACGTTTAGACATTTGCAATACTTGCTGCCTTATTACACTTGACACACTCTTACTTGTCCCACAATTTTCTAGCTTTTCTGTTTGCATTGGAAAATAGTTGGTGGTTTTCTTGCCCGCCTCATTAGATGTGGCAGAGCCGCACTTTTCTTTCCATCCAGAAGAAAATATCTTTTGAGTGACATGGAATTTTGGTCGCAATTTCAAGTGTGCTAGATATTCAATGGCATTGTCTACCTTCGGGAGACCATGAGAATAAATTGATTCTGAGGTTTCGTTGGGTACAGCCAAATGGTTTGTCTCTGGTGTTGATGCTGCCGCCGATGTACTTTTCGGTGTTGAAGTAGCATATAATGGTCGAGGGGCGCAAGTGGTAGGAAAGTCAACGCTGGTGTTGTGTAAAGCAGAAGCTCTCGGTGGCTTTGGTGGCGGTGTTAGCATGTCAATGTCTTCGACAATCATGCCGCTGTCGTAGGCTTCATAATTACGCGCTTGCATATTGTATTCATGAGTATAAAGTTGATATTCGTATGTGCTTAAATTCATTTTTATTTCACAACTTGACTTGATTCTCTTCTCACAGAATATAAAAATAAATTGATTTTACAAAAATGTACACTGTTGTCGGTCGCTGTTTCTTCTTTGACACAAATCACTTGTTGCGGTCGTTGTCGCAGCTGAAATACGTTTGATTACAGATTGAGCCAAGCGTTTTGTTTAGGTATCAACACAAAATGCATAAACGCGTATTCTGCTCAAATAATTGACTACCTACTTTAAGGTTGCTTGGCTATTTTGGTCCTTAAAATATTTCGTTTAATTAATTGCACTTTCAGGCATCTGTTATTTGAAAATGAGGAAACACGTGTTTTCTTTTTAGAATTTTAGGTATCAGTAGTTTTCCATTTCTCTTTAATTTTTAATTATCTCACTTCTTTGTAATAAATTTTATGGCCGGTAATTGTGTTTGTTAATTTGCTGAAATTTTCAAAACATGTTGAGTAAATAACACTGATCAGCAAAAAATAACTTTTTGTCTTTCCTTTAAATAAAACTATGTGCACTATATGGATTTTTATGCGCTACACTCGAATCCGTTTTTGGTTTTTTCCATCAGGTCGAGAATTTTTTTTATGGGCGTGGCAATTTTTTGCCTCTATATTGACTAAGTACGTAGACATATTTCACCCTAACTAGAGAACAATTTTAAAAAGTAAAACACCAGAAGATGTGTATTTTAGTCAAATACAGTTCTTCTTCATTTCTTATCGTTTTGCAATTATTCAGAAATTAATCGATAAAAACAATTTTTTTTTCATGCAAAATTCATAATTTTTTTCAGTTTAAAAATGGAATTTAAAAAGAACTTAAAACAAATATACAACGCTTGCCTAATAGCTACAGATCCTAGAAATAAAAAAAGCTATAAACCATAAACTCGTTCTCGAGTTAAAGTGCAATATGTCTACGGACCTGCCTAATTTAGGGGGGGAAAATTTACACGTTCATAAAAAAATTCTCGACCTGATGGAAAAAAACCGAAAACGGATTCTAGTTTAGCGCATCAAAATCCATATAGTGCACATAGTTTTATTCAAAGGAGAAATTGGCTGCTGAGCAGTGTAATTTGAGCCTGTTGTTGTTGTACATTGAATACTCCTGCCACTGTAGCGGAAGGCATTTTTCTGTCACTCAATTATAAATGTTATTTGAGGAAGAAAACGGTAAAAAGAGACAGACATATGAACATGACTGTATCTGGCAAATATTTACAAGAAGATTGATTTTTAAATACGAGTGCGATTTCTGTTAAATCGTTGTTGATCCTTTGGCCGTAATATTTTTAATCTTGTAGATTTTAATAGTTGCAAATTGCAGTTGCTGTTTTCAAGATACAAAATATTTAAAATATTTTCTTCTTTTTTGTGCTGAAATACAAAACGCCAACTGTGGCTGTTTTTATGATTCGCTTTCTGTTAAAAGACACCAGCCAAGGACACACAAATGCAAGCGAGGATTCATTTTTATACCGACGTATAACACTCAACATTAATAAATGCGTATGTAAATGTGCGTTAGTGCATGCAGCAATGCCTCAAATAGGCATCATGAAAATAAACTCATATTTCCACAGCAAATTATGTTGCCCAGGTAGTCAAGTGAATTTTGTGCTCTTCGAGTGCAGGTTTGCATATAGAGAAATTTTTATCTCGAGCGAATTGAATATTAAAATGTACAATGACAAATATATAACCGGATTATAGGATAAGACGATTTCTAACATGCTACACACTCAATTTAGTTTTACTATATAAATTGAATTAAAACTCTTTAGATAATAAACATCTTGATTTGAAAGCTAATTAAATCTATAACGACACCATTAAAGCCACAACTGTTGAAAGATCTATCGAACCAATTACCCGATGGAAGACAAATATATAATCAGATTGAGTACGGTTGGCATTTTTCGCCTTTAAATTCAACAATTTTTAATAGATTAAGGAAAACTTCAGCTTTTTGTTTTTAATCTATTACAAATTGTCGAATTTTAAGGCGAAAAACAGACGCGGGAGTTTAAATGAAAACTAACAGAATTGCCATTGATTTCGATGGAGAAATTTTTAACAATTTTAAATTAAATAATTTAAAATAAAAACAAAAATATGTTATTAAGAGCTAAAAACTATAGTGCACATTCCAAACATATTGTAATAGATCAAACAAACATTTTGCTTATTTTCAATATATTACAAGTAGTCGAATTTTGAAGGCGAATACGCCAAACACGATAAGGGTGATCATCAAATGGTTTCATATACATACATAAATGGGAATGCCTTGTGTGCCTTCTGACAGAAAAGTGAATTATTTAATAAAAAATAACCTTTAAATATCATATTAATAACTTAGAAAACTCTTATAGTGACGTTTATATTAATTTATTTTATTTATTGTATTTTATTGAAACATTTTTGAATGTTTAGTATCAGAGATGGGGGTTGTTATTTGTTATACATCAATTAATATTAAATATCTGTTTTCAGTTTACATGTGTTTTGAATAACGTGATGGACTTGTATAATAATGCTGTACGCTACCTATTTTTATAATATACGAGTACGTAATATATATATTTACATCAAGTGCGTAAGAATTTATTAATTAAAATTATTTTACTCATTTTAAAAGCTTAAAATAATAAAACACACACATAATTTGAATGTAAAATAGTTGCAAAATATATGGGAATATTTTGATCATCAATTTTTAGCTGTATCTGCTGGTGTAGTTGGTTTCATGCTGCTTTGCCGGGTTGAGGTTATACATGGTTGTTGAGAACAGCAAACAGTAGGATGTTTGTTGTTGTTGTAAAAAGCGGAAGCTCCTGCTGGTTTCGGTGGCGGTATTGACATGTCAATGTCATATCTGTGCTTGTTGTTATTGAATTCACGAGCATAATAACGATATTCGTATGCGGCTAAATTCATTTTTATTTCAGTATTTGACTTTTTCAACAAATTGATTTTTATAAAAGAAACTTTCAGGACTCCTGTTGCTTTGTTTTTGACACAATTGACTTGATGTGCTCCTTGTGGCAGTTGAAGTATGTTTGATTACAGTTTGAAAAAATATGTTGCTTATATACTAACGCGAAGTGCATAAATGCTTATTCTGCTCAAATACTTTATTACCTGATTTGGGGTTGCTTGCGTATTTTGGTTTTCATAATATTTTCCACACTTAATTGTAATTTTTAAAAGGAGTTGAGCATGTGTTATCTTCTTGGAATTTTAGGTATCAATGACTTTAAATTCTTAGTTTTATATCCTTTTTACTTCTAAATAAATTCAGGTCCGCTAATTGAGTTTGTTCTTGGCACAAGTAGCTTGTATGGATTGATTTTTGGAAACTAACCATCTGTTACACCACGTTCAAAGATATCGTTCTATAGCACATTTTTACTTAGAATAAGAAAAAATTATTTAACTTAGTTGTACCATAAAACGACATACAAGTAAATTTTAGTGTTCGGCGATTTTCTACTGCAAGGGGAATATATGAATCAAATAATTTTTATTCAAATTGTAAGCAGAAAATGGAATTAAGGGCTCAAACACACTTGAAATGTGGACGGTATGATACGGGGATTGTACCCTGAGACAGAAATATGCTTATAAAAACTCTAAAAATATTCTGAAAATGAAGAAAAACTCAGCCTCTGCAACTTTATCCTGTTCATAAGTTAAAGGGACCCACACGAAAATAATTGATGAGAGTTCAAAGGACATATCAAAAAGTGAATATCATAACATTTTCTAGAATTAAAAAATATATCTGAAGGCAAACTATAAATTGTGGAATAAATATATATCTTTTAAAAAGTCTAGAAATGCAACTTGTGTACAACAGATGTTACAATCAACCTATTTTGCATTTCCAAGAAAGGACTAACAGCCTGCGCATTATGTGGAATTTAATGTGATTAAAGGTTTTTACGTGTCATTAGCCAAGAGAAAATGTTGAAATATTTTCTTTGAATTAGCATTGTTTCCGTACCTGTTCCGTTATATTATGTATCACTTTGCATCAGTTTTTACTAATTTACAACGGAACGGATGTGTTTTTCCATACATACAACAGACTGCCTTTACACATCACTTTCGCTTAAACATGATTTTTCATACAATTTATAATTATAAGATAAATGTTAATAGATAAATAAATAAAATACTTGTAAATTTGAAGAGCTCTCATTTATTACTCACTTTTTTTATTAAGGAAAAACCAAAGTTTCTATGTGAAAAAAGTATTTACTGCCTTTAATTTTCTTTTCAATATACGAAATGTTTGTATATTTTATTGTTTGTAAGTACAAATTTAACGAAAAATTGGAAATATTTAAATGAAATTTTATTCATTGCCAGATAATGGCTTATGCATTCAAAGAATAAATTAATTATATGGCATTTCATATGTCAAAAGACCTTTTGCGACTGCCTTCATTAGAATGTTGTTGTTGGTTTTCTTCATAATTTTTTATTCATCTTGTGGATTGTAATAGTTTCAAACATCAGGTGCTGTTTTCAAGGTACAAGGTATTTAAGATTTATTGCTCTTTGTTGTTGTATGTTTAAGTTGAAACGCTGACCTGTCGCTAATCTTTTTATGATTCGCTTTCTATTAAAAGAAACCATGGACGGCAAAGGACACAAAAAACGCAAACGAGTATTAATTTGTAAATTCATAATAATCCTTTTATGACACATTTAACACAAAAAACAAAACTGAAATTCAACTGTACACTTTTCAGCATAAATGTGTGCTTGTGCATGCATCTACTCCTCAAGTAGGAGTCATAAAAATGAACTGCACAGGTAGTAGAATTCAATAAAGTTGTGTTTGGTCTCTGTCCAAATTTTGCGTACATACATGTAAATGTGTGTGTACAAATTTGTATATATATGGTTTTTTTCCATATAATGAAGCCCTTAGATCATTATATTTAATTGAGAACAGTGAGCGGCAAAAATGTTTTATATGTGGAAAATAAATCAAAGGAATGATTTCAGACTTATTAAGAATTATTAACTTTGCCTTATTTATGTTAAGAGAGATATATATTTAACTTTGACACTGCAGTCATAAAGTCATATGTCATAAAATAATAGCACCAAAAATATGACAGGTCTGAACAACTCGTCTTAACTTAGTCTGCTAAATAAATTTATGTATATAAACTCTAACATCTGCTGCCTTGTTATGAATAATTTTTTTTTGCGGCGGCATATAGAAAATGTTCAGTGACTGCCAGCTATTTAATTGAAAGGAGAATAGTATTTTTCGTGCTATTATTTTATGACTTATGACGCTATGACTGCAGTGTGAATTCCCCAATTCATATTTTTATGAAATATTTTAATCTGCTAACTTCTCATTTTCTTCTACTATTTATTAAAATTTATATATCAATTATATATCTTCAACTTTATTAACTATAATAATTTATAAATTTTTTTATTACAATAAAATTAAATATGGTTATGAAATTATTTCCAAGAACTCTTTCTTATTTACTTAAAAAAACATACTTGTTGTGATTCAGAATATTAGTCATCAAGATTATAATGCAAAAATTAAGTAATAAATTTTATTTCTGTTACTTCCACTGTATATAATATTAACCAAAAGTAAAACATTAATAATTGCATGAGTAGAGCAAAAATGTAATTAATTAAGAATTTGATAAGATAAATGGACTTGCGATAAAATGATATATTACTAATACTTTTTTATTTGATTGAACAAAAAGAAACAATATAAAATCAACTTGACCAAAAACTGGTTACCGAGGTAAAACAATTTATGTGTATTTGAACTTAGAATATTGGATGCGTGGAAAATGTTTTTCGTATATATATGTATATGGATATTAACATCGAAACGTCAACTATTCTGTGGTATCTGATTACCATCCTTATATGTTAGAAAATAGCTACCGATTTAAGAGCACTCGCTTATTTTTGTGAAATTCATTTGTGAGTTTTAGGAAAAATATGTTAAAATGGTGAATCATTTGATAAAATTATATATTTTAAAAGAGAACTTTAATAATATTGTACACCTTTAACGAATTCATTGAAATAACTTTGCATGCTTTTTTCACATATTATTTACAATTTTTGTAAATTTTCTGTTGATATTCATATTGATATGTAATTCTATATGGAAGTGATGTTTCTTATAATATACAGTTTTACAAATTTGTGTACATCGTGGACATCTAAATCGTTATTCTTTTCTGCAATCTCACTGATATTAATAATATTAAAGTATTTATTGACTTAGTGATTCATTTACGAATATTCGTTATGAAAATGTTTTGCTCTAAAGCTCTAAAATGTTTAATTATATTGCAAATTTTTTAAGAAATATTAAGTTTCATAAAGAATATACTTGTGGCATATAGAGAAAAACCAATTGATGAATAAGTTTACAAAAGTTGAACTAATTGCCGTGAAATAGTCAACTCTTTTTATCTCTTATTTTTGTTTATTTTTACATATTCGTCTGGCTTGTTACTCAGTATTTTAAAGCACCTGTATGTTTAATAACGGTTCCGCTAAACATTCATACACACACAACCGATATCGATACCAAGAAGTTGGAAAAAAACTGATAAGATAAATCAAAATAACGAATATGAATACTCTTGTATAGAATTAATTTTTTACTTTAACGAAAAAATTTACTTGTTTTGTAAGTTTATTTGTAACATTGTAAACGATTTAGGTCATAGTCATGTTAACAAATATAGTGAAGCAAATACTTGCTTTTAGTATAAAGAAATGTAACAAATACTTCACAATTCTTCTCTCTCAAAAGATATTTACTGCGATGTTCATAGTAAATTTTAATTTTATATGAAAATAATGTTTGTTTAGAAATCTGACTCATGTTTTTTACTACGATTAAAACTTGATAAATGTCGAAATAGTTAATAATACAAATTTAAAGCCATTTAATAAAAGGGCAACCATTTTTTATTTTTAAAATACGCCATTTATATTAACTGATTTGTTTATAAAAAATAAATAAACCTGCTTTGGCCTTAAATCATAATTTTTACAGAATTTTTTCATGAATTAGGCCTTAGAAATAAATCAAAGTGAGTGCGGAAGTACAAAATGTGTGCGAGAAAGCATGTGCAAGTGTTTTCAATAAAATTTTTCGGTGCCGTGGTTTTTAAGTCCCACTTCGGATTTCCGAATATTTCCACTCCATACGAGCACTAAGATTTTCACGATACATATAGAAAATATTACACTTTTGCAATAGTTTTAAGCTTTTAGATAGGAAAATAATAGGCCCTGTTCTGAAAATAGATCCGAGTAAAAATCTCATTTTCCAAAAATGGCTACTGGTCCCATACATGTAATTCGAATCATATATAATAAATAAATATCACATATGATATTTTATGCTCTAAAAATAAATAACTATAAAGAATAGAAATTTTATTTTTTTCCAAATTGAGTCGTTTCAAAGCGACTTAATTTACAGAACAAGCAGAAAAATACATTTTTGTTTATACAACTGCTGACTACTTTCAATTAACTAAGTTAAGTAAATCTGTGAATTTAATTGAGATATTTTCTCAAAAAGATTTATTAAAAATTGATTTAATTCTTTCCTAAAAGATCCATTAAAATGCAGACAAGAATTCGATAAAAAAAAGTTCCATGGAAAATTTTTGTACATCAAAGTATTGCATATTCATTCATACTCACTCCAATTATAGCCATTATCCGTAACTTCATAACCCAATTCACCCAGATAGTCATCAAACATTTGATATGCCCCAGAACGTTGCAATGTAATAGAATTGTTGTTTGCAGGATTTATTAAATTTGGTTTCTTCTTTGGTTTCGGATCGTCTAAAATCTCAATCATTTCCACATCTCTATTTTTAGTCATGACTGTATCTAAATTTTGTTTCACTTTAATATCTTTATCTTTATTTGTTTTAGCAGATGTTGCAATACTTTCGGTTTCGGCGGAAATATTTTCATTGGCAATAACGTAGGCAATAAAGCCACAAGCCAGCAAACTGGCTAAAATTAATTTAAAACGCATCACTGTTTTATTGTTAGCTAAATTGGTTAATTGATTTCGATATTTGGTTTTCTTTTCGTTATTTTCATATGGTTCGTTTTGTTTTTAAGCATAAAAAGCTGTGATTAAGATTTTCACTAAAATTTAAAAAAAAAATTCGAAATATGTTAAACACTTTCAAAATGATTCAGATATATGTTATGAATGACATCATTGTTTGCAGTTAATAATCTTAAATTATTTGCTGATAGTTTTGTTAATAAATTTAACAAAAATTCACCCCTCCTAATCAGTTTATGCGTTAACATTTTCTTATCAGCCAGATAAAATTATGAATACTTTTGTATATTCACTGTTTATTTATTTTTTCTCTTGTTTGACACTCTACTTTACCGTTAATTGGAAAATACGTTAACACAGCTCCACCGTTAGTTTCGAACTAAAATTGGCTGGTATCTCTTAACTGTACATGGGCTTTATTGTCACTTGTTTTTTATCGATAAATGTTTTTCCTTATCTTATCATTGAGAAGTTTCGTATTTTTTAATTACGATTCGTATTTAAATGTTGCGATACTTTTCATTTTAGTCGTGGCTTTATTTGAAGTGGAGATTCTTTTTTTACTATTCGTATCTTCTTAATGTTTGATAGCAACTTACCTCTTGCCGGAAGTAGATTCTAAAATCAAAACAAAGAATTTAAAAAGTGAGTCATTTCACTCAAAATATCCACGCATTACAGATCTCAATGTATGTCAATTTTAGTATGACATATAAAATAAATCGGTCATACAAGTTAACACTGATATCTAAAGTTTGTTCTCATACTTAAATCAAAATATGGGGATTTATTTAAATCATACTAAAAGCACAAAGTGATTCATTAGCAAATTTTTTATCGAGTACCAATGGGGCAGATATATCCTGCTTCGTTAACTTCTTCGCTATGAAAACAACTGTTCTATTCAGGTTCTTTGCCAGTTAGAATATTTTTGCGTGTTCAGCGATTTTCTTCCATCAAAAAAGTAGTGGATCAAAGAATTTTGCACCGCATTTCGTATTCAAATGGACTTATGTGACAGTGGCATACGAGATCTGAGTTAGAAAAATATTCACACGTTGCAAAAGCCTTTCAAGGAAGGTCGAAGGATTATGAATGACGACGTCTGTCCTTGATGCTTCAATACAAATTGGGTTGAAGAATTATAGAATAACTTAAAAACAAGTTGATGAGGATTTCGGCATGTCAGTTAGATCATATATGAATAAATAAATATATTTCAATAAAAATCAAATTTAAATAAGTTTTCCAACAACTCTCGTATGTAGATATTGATACAGGCTTTTGTCGAAACTTAAATACACGAAATTTAAAGTTTCATTCATTTTAAATTAACTGCGAAAATACATGAATCTAAGCAATTTCGATTGTATGACGAAGAATTTCTAATGGTGCGACAGTGCATAAAAAATCAAATAGAATAATATTTAATAGAAATTATTTACTCGTTTTTGTTTGTATGAGTTTCAAAGTCTGCTACACTTATTATGATGTTATTTTTAAAAAATCATTTGTAAATTTTCAAATGAGGAGTTGCAAACTTTTCAAAAGCTCCTATCAAATGCTCAGCCATCAACAAATAAATTTAATTTATAATAAAATTATGAAAATATGTTAAACAGTAAATTTCATAACATTATAAAATTACTTATACATAATAGCTTTGAAGTGAAATTTTATATATTAAAGTTCTGGTAAGACATTGAATATTATGGCGATATGTTGGACTTTCTGGTGGAATTTCAATGTTGATTTAAAAGCCAAACACAAATTTAGCTAGAAAATTTGTTTTCAGAATTGTTTTATTTATAGACACGAAATATATTAAACGACAACTTTTTCACATTAGATACTAACAAAATTGAGAACGCACAGGGTGTAACATTATGAGGTGACAGTTCTAACGCAGATGATAACCATTTTTTTTAGTTTCTTTTCGCTGTATTTGTGAACGTTGTTAGCAATTTTGCTTTAAATTCAATAAAATATAATTGCTTAGAGTTGTGCATAAAAACCCTTAAAGTTAATTAAGTATTGAGATGAACAGTTTACTGTTACGTGATTGATTATTTTAAAATTGTTAAAACAACAAAATTTATGTAAGAAATATGTGTTAAAGTTTCCAGATAATATCGGGAATGCCTAAGTGTTTCCACAGCACTGCCACATCCTATTGTTATACCCTGTATGTCGCGCTAGATATGTAAATTTTTTTTATTTTATTAAAAAAAAATTATGTCAGTGAAGCTCTTGTATATCATCAAATAAATGATTTTAATGTACTCTGAGTATCCCAGTGCAATGTTTCAGATTTTTTAGGATTACCCAGCAGACCACAGTTTTTTACTAAAAATAGTCATATTCAATTTAACGGACTTTTTAATGAAAAAAAAATTTTGAATATGGCAAGTCAGATTTCCATGTTATCATTTTCAATTCAATGAGAATTGATATGAAAGAAACTGAGAACGAGTCTTATTTAACTTTAAAATTTCTCTTTCTTGATATTTGTGTTATCAGTTGATACATATTGTGCGTTTAGCAAATTAATAATAGAATCGTTGCTCATAATCAGTATTGTTGTGGCTCCGGGTGAATATGGCTGGACGATTGCCGCGTGTATTGAATTAAATTGAAGTAGGTTATAACAGCTTAACATAAATCATATTGTTACTTTAAACATAATAAATGATAGCAGATCTCTTGCGTACGAAAGTTACTCTAAACGTGAAATAAATACACAAAATGATACGTCGTATTTGCATTAAATCTCTATGGATGCAGCAATTGCAGCAACGTTGTTATTATCATAGTGAGCAGGGCGTCTTCGGTTACCGGCCCAGAACGTCACGTGCCTACAAAGGTAACTTAGAACATATAGTGAAAAGTATTGAATTAGTTCTAATTAATTCATTCATATAAATATGAAGTCTTAGAAATCTTTATTCAACATATACACAGAAATTGTCACAAATAACAAATCTAATCAATGTTTCTATAAAAATATCATCTGATAACACATCATTTCTCTTTTTGTTTTCATTCTTTTGATATCATATTTGCTTTTTAATCTCTTTGAGTTTCAATTCTTTTTTTTACTTTTTTAATCTGCAAAAAATTGTTGTAGTTGTAGTGATCATGCTTTCCATAAAATATGTATAAACAAAATTATATGTTAATATACTCTTTTAAAACTCGTTCTGTACATGGGGGCAGCTCACTAAAATAATTTATTTAATATCCGATTCTATTATCAATGAGTTATAAATAATGGTACATAATTAAATTTTAAACTTCGTTTATATATATTTCATAGAAATTTTTTTTATTTTTTCTACAATCTAGAATAATGAACTTACTTTCACTGCGTTAAAGTAAAAATTTACAAATTTTTTCACAGCAAAAACCCTTTCGCTGAGTTCGTAAACAGCCTTAACGTCACCCCACAAACATTTTGTATTCAAATAGATCAAATTCCTTTAGTTTTAGTGACATTGGCCACCTATACCGTAATTAATAACACTATCGCTTAAAAACTGTTCAAAATTTAAAACCAATATCACTACTGTACAATAGTTTTTTGGAGCTAAATTCGGAAAAATGTTTAATACTTAAGCAAGGATATCTGTATACTCCCTAATAAAACATCTTTTATTGCTGAATTGTGACAAAACAATTTTACTAATTCATATTAACTGATGTTTATTGCATATGTCATAAAATAATTTTGTAAAGTGTACGAACTTTTACTTATATATAAGATTTCTTTTTCGTTATTTTTCTTTATCATTTTTTTAAGTAAAAGATAAGAAGGTTGGCATAAATTGCTGTTTAAATCTCAAAAATTAGCAACGCATACATACATAAAGTAGTTAACCACTTAAAAAGCTATTGAGTTTTATATAAACGAAAAATAAATAATCTCTTTATTTTATGAAACTCTTCTGGCAAAATTAATTTTGAGATTAAAATTAAGGAACAATTGGCTTCACACTAGAATATTCGCTTGAATAATATTTCACTGATTTATCATAAAATTATATTGAAAATTATATCTGATCAAGGAAAATTTTCTTATTTTCTCCAAAAAATCATTCTAATTTAAGGAAATTTTTGTGAAAACTTTTTTAGTTTTCCTAAGATTGTTTAATAATAGTAATAATAATAATAATAATAATAATAATAATAATAATAATAATAATAATAATAATAATAACAATAATAATAATAATAATAATAATAATAATAATAATAATAATAATAATAATAATAATAATAATAATAATAATAATAATAATAATAACAATAATAATAATAATAAGCAAAATTATTAAAATTTTTATGGCCCGTCTTTTAATACCAGTGATAATTAATGCTACACAGTGGAGCCTCACAAATAAATATTACTCATATATTTGTACTATTTAACTATTGATGTAAAATTTTAATAAATTCGTCTGTGAAAACAATTCTCAAATGTTTTTTTTAACATTTGACCATATATTTAAATCCAAGATTATAAAATTACTTTTTTATAAGATCGCCCGCGAAGCGATCTGCTTGTCTGCACAAAACTCTTAAAGTTTTGGGCTGGAATCGACACCGTGACCATTTGACTGATAGACAAGCATTGCTACCTGTCAGCTACAATAGCTAAAACTATGATATTTTTAAATAAATTTGGTACTTCGTTTTCAGTTTACCCTTCGTATCATCTTCAATGTTATTCTTCTTATTAAGTAGTTTTCTAATGTCATGGATTAGTTCAAAGCTTTTTCTGAATGAAAAATAGCTAATAAAAACTAAATTACTCGATTAAAAATATCAATTTCTACTATTTAGCTAAGACTTCCTTTAAAAGGAACTCCCTCTTTAATACACAAGAGGCTGAATATACAATAGATTTAACGTGCTCATATAAATTGACAAATTGAAAAAAGTGCCAACAAAACTACTAAAAAAAATAAAATAGAATTAAAGAATAAATCAAAAGAAAAACCACTTAAGAATTCAATGGTTTTCCACAATAACTTTTAGAAAAGTAATACAAAACAGCAGATCAAAGACAAAGATTAAAAAGAAAATAGCCTAAAAGCATCCACCCTGACAATAATATATAAAACTAAAAATTTCAAACTATGAAACCAGTTTAAATAAATTAGAAAGTAAATTGCAAATTCAGCCATTTGAAACACAGTACGGTACTTATGATAACAGGGCCCATTAATAAGAACAAAGCCATTTGTATTGATTGTAATGATCAAATATATGGAAGATATACACGAAATTTTGTGGTTTTCGGAAAAAAGCTACCAGTCAATTTTCTTAATAATCGGGGAATGAGAAAATGAGTTAAAATAGTGCTAAATTTATTTTATGAAAATATTACCACTAAAAAAGCTCGCATTAATGTCTAATCGTGTAATTATAAAATATTATATTGCTGATAGTCTTTACACATTTCTAAAAAAGTCCTGAAGTCAGGACTGGGAATATTCTATTTATTAGATTAATTTGTAAAAATTTTTTAAGTATGTGATGATTTGTTATCATCATGCTTTGATGTTTTATTTAAACTAATAATTAAAATCAAATTAAAATATTTTTAATATGCATTTGAAATATTAATAATAATTTGTTAATAAATTAACTATTTGACATACTGTCATTATACTACTGACGATTTGGTAAAAGTGCCAATGAAATGCATATAGACAATGCTTAACCACCCAACAATTAAATTTCATTTTAATAATAATTTGTATAAAAAATAATATGATTTTTCTGGTTTTACTACGAATGCAAATTCAACTCCTTATATATTCAATTTTAAATATATTAATGAAAACACTAGTTTAAATAAGCAAATTGCAAAGAAAAGATAGAAAAACTTATTCATAATGACTGAAAGTAAAAAGAAAAGTGAAAAAATTATGATTGAAGGATACCCAAAACAATAGGTGATTTGTGAATTCGCAGATGTGATTATTTTAATCACTCGTATTGCTTGAAGTGATGGAGAAATGGCCACATTTGTGTAAAGTTGTGAAAGTTGTTATTTTGTTACACAGTGTTATTATTGTAGAACTTATAAACTTAATAACAAACTTTTTATACTTTTCATCCATAGATAATAGATATTGCCCTTAAATATAAAAATTTCTGTCAAAGAGAAGATAGAATTAACGTTAGGAAAACACTCTACTCACATGCTTACATACATAATTTGTATTTTTAATATTCTAATATCACCCACTTTGCCTTTGAAGCAACTAAGAAAAGTTTAATTATTAATGAAGAATAATTTAATAACAACTAAAAACTAAAGTAATTCTAACAAAGCCGAAGGAAATTTTTTGATAAATGCTAAACTTTGTTATGAATAACCATTCCTGTAAAATATCATGCCATTTGCAACAAAATTTATGGCAGTCATAATATTGCATGCCAACACCTGCACAACTAACGTAAATACAATTCATTAAAATTTTAACCATGATTTTAACTTTTCCTTTTGTTTTATTTTTAACATTTTGTTTTCCTTTACAAAACAAACATCTTTGTGCATACATCACCGTGCTGTGCTATTCGTTTTCATTTGTACCATCCTGCAAATAGTACCGGAAGATGTGCTACAGTCAAGAAATGCCCAAGGCAATGTATATCGTTGGGTGGAAGCTTATCGCAAATATGGCCACAAATTGGCAGCCGTAAATCCCATAAGCATCAGAAGTCAACAAAGGTAATAAACAAAACAAAACAAAATAAAACCTGAATAAATAGAAAAACCAAAAAAAAAAACAACAATACAAAGAGAATAAGAATGAATGATAGTATTGAGAATAATGTGAAGAAAAAACGCTGCATAAGCTAACAATTATTCCCATTTAAACTTGGCCAAAATGAAAATGTTAATAAAAACGAAAGGATTTGTTTATTATTCATAGTTGAATTTTTTCTTTTTCTTCTTCTTTGTCCGCATATCTTTATATTATTTGCACAACATGCAACAATATAAAATGCAAAGTTTTTTTTAGTAAGAAATTTCAATAAAACCAAATATATAACAAGGCATTGTTTAACCCTTTGCGGTTCCGAAAATAGTACATTAAAAAAAGTTTAACAATTGAGAGAGGTCTTCATTTAAGTGTTGAAATTTTGAAATTATTAATTTTGTATCGTCTACAAATCGTATGTGTTGCGAAAGCCTTAAAGTGTTTAATAAAGAAACTGCTCTTCTTTTGAAGGAATTATCAAATTTTTTTTTAATTGGTAGTAAAAAATTAGCAGTAGTGGAATGCATACGTTACATAGAATATCAAATAACAGTACGTAACGTACACGACTACAGTCAAACAGAAGAGATTCAAAGAACTTTTTGCAATACAATAGCAAATTTAAGTTTTTCAATTAAAAAATGCAGTTTAATGCATCAGAGAACTTCTACCCAACATTTCTTAGAATAAATAAAGATATCATTTCGAACTTGCACTCAAATGAGTAAGAAGTTTCAACAAATATGAAAGACTTAACTAATTGATGCTCCACCGTTTTTATCATACCCTAGAAACAAAAGACGCTAAATTAGTTTAAACAAATGTTTTTTTCAGTGTAAAAATATAACAGTCTAAAGATATCACATATATAAATAAAAAACACATAAAAACTTTTATATGTAATTTTTTTGGAAAATGATATGGCCCAAAAACTTAAAAAGTGAAAGTTGAATAATTTCGAATTCACTTTGCTTAGAGGAATAAGTGCGGCATGATTATACATTCGTACAAGGGTTAATATATAACAATAAAAAATTGCTTACAGGTTGTTTTAATGTTTCCTTTACAGTTCCTTAGATGAATTAAATCCTGCATTTTATGGTCTTCAAAGCCAAGACAATGTACATCCACGGGGTCTCTTGAACGCCCATAATGTTGCCGCCACAGCAACAATAACTGTAGGCGAGTTGGAAACAAAACTAAAAGAAATTTATTGTGGAAAAGCAGTTAGTGCTGAATTCGGATACGTTGAGGTGAGTCGAATATACAAACTGTATATTTAAATATCCATCATCTCGGGTAATTCATATATATTCTTTTCATTAGAAAACACATTTTTCTTTAGCTCTGCGCGATTATTACTTTCAGTTGAGTCTGATTTTGGTGAATATATTTATCTAATTAAATTCATTTTAACAGCATATAAAAAATACGTATATAGTTTACCAAGCAAAACATAATGGAAATTGGTTGAAAATATACATAAATCCAACCAGTAAAGTTTTCTCATGCCGTCTTATATTTTATAAAGATTAGATTTAATACACTGTGGCGAGCGTATGATTGCTGATGAAATTTTTTCCTTTCAGAACTTAGAGGAGCGAGAATGGCTGGCCTTGCATTTCGAGCAACTGAATTTACAGGTGCAGCAGTATCTTAATAATGACAATCATAAGCAAATTGCAGAGTTACTAATTAAATCACAAGCCTGGGATAATTTTATGGCAGCAAAATATCCCACTGTCAAAAGGTACGGTGGCGAAGGTGCCGAAAGTTTATTGGCCTTCTTTTGGGAACTACTGCGTAATAGTGTACAAGGTAAATATATTTTATTTATATTCTTCAAGTTATGCCAACCAACTGTTAAGAAAATTAATAGATTCTTGTATATATTTCATTCAGCAACACATTTTAAGAAAACAACAAAAACATTATTTGCAAGAGCCAATGAAAAATATTATGCAGCTACGCCTTTGAGCGTTTAGATTTGTGTGTATATGTACATACATATGTATATGTATGTGCAAGTACAAAATCACAACAGTAAAGCAAACCAAACTTAAAAGGAAATATGATATATCTAGATAAAAATAACTTTCAAACTTCATACGTTTTATAAATATTGATGGAAGAAAACGAGTCTAAATGTGTACCACAATAAATCTGTGTATTATTTTTTTCTAACATGACACTCGAAAAACTTTTCAGAATCATTGAGTGTCTCGCTTATTTTCTAGTTATTATTTTCTAGTTTTATAAAAAATATATGACATAAGTACACAATTTATCTTTTATTTCAAAGGCTATATGAGATTCCGCAGAAAATCTTACAGAACTTTTCGTTATATATAATTGCTATTATATTTCACCTTAATAAATCCAATCAGTTTCTTTACATCATATCTAATTAGTATTTCAACTAATTGCATAATAACAACAATGTTCTTCCTGAAATTGGTATTTATAATTTATGTGTATTGCAGGATAACGTTCAGTTGTTTGAGATCCCACAGCTTCCCTTGTAAATTATAATAAATTTTAATAACACAATTTATTCAAATTTATGGAAAGGCTAACAACTGTTTGTACAACAACATGAGCTTTTATTATTGCCACAACAAGGGAATTCACAGAATAATTTTACTACACACATACTTGTGCATTTCCATGTTCATAATTAAATTTTATAATTTAAAACTAAAACTCAAGGTTATGACATCAACCATTAATCAGTTGCCAAAAACGACTCGTCTTTCCAAAAACCAAAACTAAGAAAACAAAATGCGAATAAAATGAAATAGAACTGCAATTTATGCACGTTGGTACAAAATTCAGTGAAAGTTTTCCTTTAATGTTAAATAATTTCCAAGTATATAAATAATTTGGTGCTTTTCTTATTGTTCTTATAGATGATCTCAAACACATTGTTGTAGCAATGCCACATCGTGGACGTACAGAGTTACAAACCGTTTTGTTGAATATGAGACCAGCAAAAGTTTTCCATAAACTGCGAGGCGAATCAGAGTTTCCAGATGATTGCCAAGCCATGTCGGATGTTATAAGTCATTTTCGTAAGTAGTTTGCTTTCTATTTGTTTATTTATTTACAGCGCACAGTGGGACCGATTTTATAAATGAAATTTCAATAAACTCATATATATTGACTTCTTAAAAATTAGAAACATGAGCAAGTTTCGACGTCCAATATCGAACAAAATTTGTATTTTATGAGGACAACATTTTTATTTTATGATGATGAGAAAAGCTCTCTCCCATCTTCAAGCTGTTAAATATAATACAATCATGCTAAAGATTTGAGTTATTGCTCATAAATTGCGTTTGCGCAAACTTGAAAAAGATAAAAATATGTTAACAAAAGCATGTACTAAGTCGAGATAAGAATATAGATTGTTAAGGGGCATACCATCAATGCATTTACTTATATATACGTATATTTTTATTATATAACTTGTCTCGAATTTTTTTATTTGCAACTGATGAGCAACAAGTTTCAAATATATGAAAAATTAAACCTTCTTGCTTCCGCTTAAAAGTTACCAACATTCTAATAATTGTTTTAAATAACATCTATTGTATTCGGGCCCACTGTGAAAAGTGAAATATTTGTGATTTATTATTCAATGTCGTTACTGCTACTAGCAGCAGTTTGTTACACCACAAAACTTATTACAACAATTTGGTTTTGTTGTTGGTTTTCTTTTTTTTAGATATATCAGAAGATTTGAATATCGCAGGTAAAACTATACGTTTTAATATGGTACGGAATCCTTCACATTTAGAGGTAATTTTTTTTTTCAATATAATTGCATTGATTCTAAGCTTAGTTTTGTGTGAATATTGAAATCAGGCTGCTAATCCTGTGGCCATGGGTAAAACTCGCTCCAAACAACAAACTCTAAAAGATGGTGCATTTAGTGATGGAGCAGAAAAACCTTTTGCTTCTGCTGTGCTAAATATCATACTACATGGCGATGCTGCTTTCGCTGGCCAGGGTATTAACCAGGAATGTCTAAATATGGCGTATGTACCGCATTTTGAAATTGGTGGCACTATTCATTTGATTGTTAACAATCAAGTGGGTTTCACCACGCCCGGTGAAAGAGGTCGTTCAACGGATTATTCCTCTGATTTGGCTAAGACTATTCAAGCACCCGTTTTCCATGTCAATGGTGATGATCCCGAAATGGTTGCAGTGGTAACAAAACTAGCATTCGACTACCAGCGCAAATTTCGCAAGGACATTTTTATTGATATGAATTGTTTCCGTCGTTGGGGCCATAATGAATTGGATGATCCCACTTTTACGAATCCAATGGTCTATGCCATTGTAAATAGTCGCAAGTACGTTTAAAAATATGCATCCGCAAATATTTAATATGATTTATATATATATATATATATATATATATATATTCATTATAAAGAATAATTATTTCATAACAAAAAAAGTTACAGGGAATAATTATTTTATTATAAGAATTAAAAACCATATTTCATGAATCATATATTTGTGTAGCTAATCCTTTGATTCCATACCAATTTGAAGCCAGGCAATCACTACGGACTTCAAATCAAAAGTCCTGTGAGTTACAGAACAGCAAAAAACACAAGTGTAATATTAAATTCACATGTTATATGATATTATATCACCTTCAGAACATGCCTGCATACTCATATCTTATAATAAGATTAACGTCCGATAAAGTTTTACAGAACCATCGAATTTTCTTTTATTTTTAAGAACCGTTCCTGATCTCTATACTAAGAAGCTCAATGAGAAATCTATTCTCTCCAACGCCGAGGCCGAAAAGATAAGCAACAATTACATGGAGTACCTTAATGAAGAACTTTTATTGGCTGCCAAATATAAACCTGGACCAACATATTTCAAGAGGCAATGGCAACACATAACAACGGCATCTGACAATATAACCTACTGGGATACTGGCCTTGATTATGGTTTACTAAATTATATTGGACAGCAAAGTGTAAAATATCCTGAAGGCTTCGTAAGTTTATTTTTAAAAAAGTAATAATAATAATAATGAAACCACGGGAAAATAACGTCTATAAGATAATATAAAGTGTAGTGAATGTTGGAATACTCGTATAACACATTTTATCTATTCTCTCCATTTTGTGTTTTACTATGCTGCCGCAGAAAGTTCATCCACATTTAAAGAAAACACATATTGAAGGAAGAATTAAAAAATTAAATGCTGGTGAAAAAATTGATTGGTCAACAGCAGAAGCTTTAGCAATCGGCAGTCTTATGTATCAAGGCTACAATGTCCGTTTAAGTGGTGAAGATGTGGGACGTGGCACATTCTCACATCGTCATGTCATGTTGGTTGACCAGGATACTAATGAAATGTTTATACCGTTGAATGACCTTAAAGGTGGTCACAATGCTAAATTGGAAGTGGCTCATAGTATATTGTCCGAGGAGGCTGTACTGGCTTATGAATACGGTATGGCCATAGATAATCCAAATAATCTAATAATATGGGAAGCACAATTTGGTGATTTCGCCAATGGAGCACAAATAATAATTGATAATTTTATTATCTCTGGAGGAAGTAAGTTAGAAACACTTGATAAATTTTGTTGTTAATAAATAACACAATTCACAAAATCGGTTTTAGCAAAATGGATGGATTCCAATGGATTAGTTTTGCTACTACCTCACGGTTACGATGGTGCTGCCTCGGAGCACAGCTCATGTCGCATCGAACGTTTTTTGCAATTGTGTGATTCAAAAGAATGTGCTGCCGATAGTGATAACGTTAATGTACAAATTATTAATCCTACCACTCCTGCTCAATATTTTCATAGTTTGCGTCGCCAACAAGTACGAAATTTCCGCAAACCCTTGATTGTTGTGGCACCCAAAATTTTATTACGTTTATCGGCTGCAACTTCATCTCATACAGAGTTTGCTCCCAGCACTTATTTTCTTAATGTCTTGGGTGACACCACCGTTCATCAAGATGCAGTAAAACGAGTCATTTTGTGTTCTGGCAAACACTATTATAATTTGGCTGATGAAAGAATGGCTCCAAATGCTCAAGATACAGCTATAGTGCGTGTAGAATCCTTATGCCCATTCCCTGCCCTTGAATTGCAACAGGAGATCGCTAAATACAAGAATGCTACAAGTTCGTGGATAATATCATTTACGGTCT
The DNA here is from genome assembly GCA_963675445.1 of Linnaemya vulpina. Classification (NCBI taxonomy): domain Eukaryota; kingdom Metazoa; phylum Arthropoda; class Insecta; order Diptera; family Tachinidae; genus Linnaemya; species Linnaemya vulpina. Next base: position 24,314,305 of record OY776277.1, read on the forward strand.
ACAATTCCTATGTTTATATTTACATTTTTTTACTTTTACATAGAATTTGTTTGGTCTCAAGAGGAACATCGTAATATGGGTGCTTGGAATTTTATAAGGCCACGTTTTGAAAATCTTGTAGGAAAACAGGTAATTAATATAGACGATGTATATGTGCGTAAATTATAAATATATATATATTATATAAATATTTATTTAGAAAATTGTTATGAAATATTTTATAATCGACGAGATGCGCGGTAGCCATTAATTTCGAATTGCAGGGGATTTCGATTTAAACAAATTTCCGTTAAATATGCAACACATAAGAATTATAGAAATCAGCGTGGTGTTTCTTTTCGAAACTTTGACCGTTGCACTTATAGGCTAGAGGGAATTCGTGCTCCGGTCTTTTTGAAAATCTCAACAATTCGATAATTTGTATTTATTTTTTTTTAATTCAAAATCTTAGAAGATTCCAAATCGTAAATAAATTCAAATTTTAAATAAAACATAGTTCATCAGTAACAAAATAAAATTGTTAGGCCGAGTTATTGAGCTGTGGATTAAATTTAAACTTGGTTTAACGTAGTCTGAAACTGATTTTTCCGGCAAAATATGTTTTTCTACCATAGCAAAACTAAAGTGTTCCGTCAAAATTTTGTAAACAAATTTGGTAATGGCGACAAAAAAATTTTATCCGAGTAACTAAACTCATCTTAACTGAGATTTCAAAAACCCAGCATTATTACAAAAATAGTTCTTGATATGAACTATAAAACAAGTGAAATACAAAAATTTAATCAGAATGAAACAATTATAATTCGGTTACGAATTACAGGAACTCTACTATATATGTATTTAATCCGTCTATAATGCAGTTAAATTTTTTCTTTTCCCAACAGCTTGAGTATTGTGGACGTGCTGAGGCGCCTACATCTGCAACTGGTATAGGAAAAGTACACAAACGAGAGGTTGAAGAGATCGTGCAAACTCCATTCAAAATTTAAATGGTAATCATGAGTGTTGAATATAATCATGCATTTAAAAGGATAAAACCATATTTGTATTTAGTTCGTATGTATTTAGTTAGTATGTATTGATGTTATTACATATTTTATATCTCACTGCCTAAAAATTAATGTTAATTAATTGCAATAACAACACGGCACAAGAAAGGTTTTCCAAAGGTAGAGATATAGTTTCTTATTTATATCAAATCGTTTTAATATCATAAATAGTTCTTCAAATGATTTAAGAAAGTTTAGATTTGTAAATATAGAAAAATCTTTTTAGAGAAAAATTTTCCATGTCATAAACTATGTTTTATGCGTATTAAATATGCAGTTTCTGAAAATTTCAAGGCGTAAATTTTTTGCTGTTCTCATCCCAGTAGGTTTTTTACAAGTTCAACCAACAGCAGACTTTAAAAGTTCGATTTATACGGTGCGCATTGTACAATCAATTCGGTTATTACTAAGGATGAATATTTTATAATAATACTTACCATTTTTTTATGGAAAGAACACCACTTTGTTAATATCTATAAAATTAAAACATGTTTACAAAGAATTATTAAAAGCGTTGCTTATGTATATATTTGTGGTTAGAGCCAATTATACGTAAAGTTATCAGAAGTTAATACATGCATGCATTGATATTCGTAATAGTAGATATTTTTATAATAATTTTGTGTTAAATCATTTTTTATATTACGTTCTAGATAGATAGATAGATAATGATATTTATAAGTAGGGTTTAAAGAGACTTAATAACTACAAAGTACTGATTTCAGTTATAAAAATACATTAAAAAAAGCTTAATGACAGTAATCATCACTATTAATCCAAGAATGTGTAGGTATATTTAATATACATATTTTGATACTTAAGAGAAAGATGCGGCTGGATTCGGAGAGGTGGGTAATCGGAGTTCATTTTTCAAACATCATTTGAAAGAATTTTTAGGTTCTTCTAACATTCATGCATACATACTTTTTAATAAGTAACAACGCTTTTTTCTTTTTTAGTTTTTTTTTTTTGTAAACTATTAACATTGCTGCTTACTACCAGTACTACTGCTTCTCTTTAATAAAAATTGTCCTTATATTTAATATTGAAATCTTAAAGTATTTGATCTCCATAGACCTTTTCCAAAATGTTATAAAACTCAGATGATGTTTGAAAAATGAAATATAACAGTCACATCCAAAATAGCAAAGCCACTAGACAGAAAGTCAACATTATGAACGCTTCTCGGCAGGTAGCATTATCCCAACCACATTCTAAATCGGCTTTTAAAGACTAGATATTCAGTTGAATAAATTTAATAATATAAGTTAGATATTTCGAAATGTTAAAGATACTTGCCTCCATTAACTGCTGACCACCTTTGTTATCACAACGAGTCTCACGCAAATCATCATCATGATCATCGCACATATAGCGACCGTACACCTGACAGGGAGAATTCATGAAGGTACGAAACACTGTATCGGTCCAAGTTTGTGAAGAGCAAATGTATTGTCGCCGTTTCCGTTGCCAAAACTCTACCCATCTGCGAAGATATATTTGCTGGTTTATCGTTCACATATTACTTGAACAATATAAAAAACAAATACTACGGAAAATCAGTCTTCGTAGGGAAGAACTTTTTCAAAGCTTGGATGTATGCTACACTATGCAAACACAACAAACCAATATCTTATTATTTCAATCTACAAACACGATGCGAGAAGCCAGTTACTTGTCTGCGGAGTGACGGGTGTCGTAACCACAGCTTTCGTACTGACACGTTAGCATTGCTAATTACCATGGAAATTGTAATAAGCTGCTGTAGGGTTTTTACAATACAAATTGAACCGAAAGTCTCTCAGAGTGTCTAAAGTAAGACAGAAAATAAGAACGTAAATTCAATTACGAGACGTAGCTGAAACTGCACAGGACATGATGAATGTCGATGAATTAAGAAGTTCATAGAAAGAAACAGATTTTATTCTGTGATGTTAATAAGAAATTAATACATTTGGTACATGTTCAAAAGACACCTGCACGTTTTCTGGCAGTCAATATGCTACCGCTATATATGCTTGCATGTATGCATATGCTACCTAGAGTTAATATGCTGCAGATATTTAGATACTCGTACATTCTACCAAGAGTGAGTTTTACTACTGCTCCAGAAACTTTATCTCAACTATTTCTACTCACCCCAAATCGCAATCACAATTCAAATCCGAATTAGACATTTTCAATTCTGTTAGAAAAACACTATTAGGCAAATAAGGTACTGTGCCCGTATTCGGATTCGGAATCTTCTTTAACATGCGATTCTTATAGCGTATGTCCAACGATATATTACGCACACGGCCCATATTTTTAAAAAAATTCTTGGGTATTTCAGGTATTGATGTATTGAAAAGCTGTATGTACAAGTAGGGTGACTGCATGCCCTAAAAGTAAGAACGTTACAGGAATAATAAAAACAAATTATTTCACGCGCTATTATGTTTTAAAGTAATAACAAACTTTTAGAATATTTTCATTTAAATTTGAAAACTGCGGCCCACTAAACGTGATGTTTGTCAATTTCTGCGGCAAGTGACCCTCCATTTCTCGCCCCAAATCAGTTGGCATACCCATTTGTACGGTTTGCATTTCCTGTGTTGGTCCTGATCCCTTTTTCAAAATGCGTGTGAATGGTTGTGGTGCTTCAATCCATAATTCTCGTACATTATGATGATGACGCAGAAGATGAGGAATATTAAAATGTTCCAAGTGTGAGTAGGCTGTTAATTTAAGCGAACGTATGTGTGGCAAAGCATCCAGGCAACCATATTCAAAGTAGTGTAAACGGAAATTGGAAATGTCTAACATTTCAAGATCTTCATTGACACCATCAAAACTGTTGTTATTGAGGGATGTTATGGGGTTACCAGATAACATCAATTTTCTATAATTTATACAAAATAAATATCAAAATGAATTTAATTGAGCAGCAGATTAGTTTTCATTGCAATTATATCTTAAAACATTTTATTTTATGTAGCTTCAAAAGCAATAAACAGATGTATGTTGATGTTGTTATAACAAAGCAAACTAGGATCATTTATATCATGGACATTGGGAATCGCAAACTGAAATTCTAACATATTTATAAATCGAATCGGAAGATTTTGAAAAAAGCACAAGCTACCATAAAAACAATCACGTAATAGTGGTATTAATTTTGATTCATACGAAGGATTTAAATAAGAATATATGTAAATAATTAGTTTTAGTGATCATTTTTGCATTTTGCCAATTCAATAAAAATTACTGAACCTGATTTGAAAAGAATCGGTTCAGGCTTAAGAATGTTTAATTTTAATTATGTGCTAGTTCTTTTTCCTCAAAATTTTATTTAAAAAATTCAAACTGATCAGTTGAGGGGTTTTAGCTAGTTCCTATGCGCATTTCAAAGGGGCTAATGCAGATCCTTTACCCAACATTTTTTAGAATAACTAGAGATATTTATTTCAAACTTTCACATTAATAAATGGGAAGCCTAAAACAAATATCAAAGTCACAACAAGAACTCACTGATCACTTTCCCTATTTTATTTATTTTACGTTTTGTTCCACAACTGGTTGGTATTTTGCCGACTCAAATTGTAGTTTTTTTATTTGTATCCAAAAAATTTTTCGTTGCTGTTGAAAAAAAGATTAAAAACAAAAATATTTTACAGAAAATGTGTTGTTGTTTTTAAACACTTTTTTGAAACTGGGCATATTTGGTGGTATTATTTGTTAGCTATTATTAATTAAATTATGGTCCAAATTTATTCAACGACATTAAAAAAATCTACGGCACAACACTGCAAGTTTTTTATACGTTTCTACTTACCTTAAATGCGGCAACGACTGTGTCATTAATGGTACATTTGTCAAATCATTATTTGATAAATCCAACATTCGTAAATTCGACATATTATGGGCCAACTCTTGTGGTATCGACGGCAATTCATTATATCCCAACCGAAATTCTCGTAAATATTTTAAACGTATTTCTGGTACAGTACTCAAAGATACATTTTCCAAACCCAATTTAATTAAACTGGTTTCCAAGCCCATAAATGATTTATCCATAACTTTCAAATCACGATTGTGCGATAAGTCCAATACAGCTAATTTGGGCATTGTTGCAAAGACGGCATCGTCAATGCGCAACAAATAATTATAGGAAATGTCCAAATAACGCAAGGACTGTATGAAATGAAAGATAAAGTAGAAAGAGTTAAAAAATATATATAACGAAAACAGAGTGTTAATAGAAGAAAAAAGAAAATTTAAATAAGTTCACCCGATATTTATGTGGCTTATTGGTAGGTGGAAAATTATTAAAAGAATTTGTTATTTTTGGAAAGGTTAGCAGATGTATAAAGTAATTAGGGAAACAATAAAATAGAGAAGATATATTTTTAAGACAAAGTTGTAAGGATTCTATATTATTGAAAAATTTTATATTTAGTATGCCATTTAAAAATTTTATAATTACAGTCGACTATCGATAATTTTAAAACAAAGATACCAAAAAGGAAAATTTGCGGAACAAGAACGATAAACTGTGTTTGCTTTAAATGTAAGATGTGCAAAAGAAAATTTCTTTTAATCTATTAGGCCAAGCAGTCAAAATAACCGAAAGTTCATGTTAACAAGAGTTCAAGTTCTTAAGAGGGAAACTAAATAATATTCACAAAAAAAATTATTTTCTAATTTAAGTGCAACAGTTATCCTAAAATCATCTGCTTAAGTTCTGGTACATGGCATGGAAGCTAATGGGAACGATCAAAATTTTTTATTTTCTTATATAAAACACAGCAAAGTAAAATTATTAAAACTATAAAGACTATTAAGACATGTATGGTAAAAAGTACGGTAGGGTGAACTCAAAATTTAACTTTAAAAAATTTATTGGTTAAGTGGCGACCTGCGCATGACCAACAACGGATTAGTCAAAGCATAGACAGTTGGTACAGTTGAATTCTCTTTTTTTTTTTTGTTTTTTGTACAATTCTTTTTCAAAAAGTACGTTCACCTATACATTGACTTATATAGTACCATTTGCAAATTTTTCGAGTTTGTTATTAATTGACATCATACTACGCTAGTTCATTGGAAATAAATAACATAGTCTCGCGGGACTGTCTGATGCAGATTTTACAAGGGCAAACGTTAACTTTGTTTCATTACAATTTTCTGATTCATTTCTGCAGCACGTATTGTATTTAAATTTTTTGGGTAAGTGCAATCAATCTGAATTGTATCGTCACCCAATGTGGAAAAGATATGTTCACATCAATGTGTTATCAAAACGAAATAGACTTTATGTATTAACTGATTCAAGTCTAATCCAAAAAATAAAGGAAAAAATACCCTTTTGAAAACACAACTAAAAATATGTGTGATTTTAATTCCATTTTTTTATCTACCTTATTTTATGTAGTTATTTATTATAAGCTTCTTTTATTAGAAGAAAATAATTTTCATTATTAGGGTCGAGATATTATAATTTGAAAAAACTCATTGATATAGAAACTCGTTTATTCATTTATCATTCCTAAGAACAATTCAATTCTCCACAAGAAATCGTAAGTCTGAGCGCCATTGTGTTTATATATGACATGCGATTAACTATAAACAGGGGGCACAGTTTATTGCTTCTTACGCTAATACTTGTAATCCTATTTCAGTTTCGAAAATATATTATTTGCCAATTTGTAAATCTTTCACGGCAATTAACATATTTTTCCCTAACTTTAAAACGCCGTTTTGCCATGGCATACGAAATATAAATTATCAAAAAGAATAACCTGCACATAGAACTTACTCTAAATTTATTAGATAAATCCATGCTGTGTATTGTTGATATGAAATTATTGGATAAATGTAATTCACACAATGTCAAGGCCGCCAAACTGGACAAAGATGATGATGGTATCTTAAGCAACATGTTATGTGAGACATCCAATCTTTAAAACGATAAAAAGCACACATTACAGAAATAAAATTTATCACTCCAAATGGCGAACACTTACTTTTCCATGCCACCATTATAAAACAAATTATCAGGTAGACCTCGTAAATGATTGTGAGAAAAATCAACAACTCTCAAAGCTTTAACACTCTTAAATACTTCTTGTGGTATATCGGTCAAATAATTGTGTGATAAATAAATGAGCTTTAATAATGTAATTAAAAAGAATATTGTTATAAATTGTAGAAATTAGTTCATTTTAATTACTGTAGCAACACAACCTGCAAATCTCTAGTATTTTTAAAAGCATCAAAATCCAACTCATGTATAAGATTATGTGAGATATCCAACCATTGCAAATGATTCATATTGCCGAAAACATCTCGTGTAGCATTCTAGAAATAGAACATTTTCATATACGATAGTTTATTAATTAAGTTCGCGATCAGTTTTCGCTCTAATCACCATCAATGAATTGTAACCCAAATGAAGATGAGTCAAAGACATTTCGGCTGATCTAAAATAGCCCGGATGTATTAGGGAAATATTATTGTGTGATAAATCCAAAATTTTTATATTCGAATGATACATTGACCCTGCAAAATGATAGTCTGAGTTGGAAATATTCTTTAGAAAAAATTTTTAAGAATTCATAATGTAATTTACCATGATCTCCTCGGACGTTCCACGATGAATTGTGCATCAACATTTTGATTTGATTGTGACTAATGTTTACGTTCAGATTTGATAAAGTGCCCACCTTAGTTTATCAAAGTAAATTAATAAAAATGTTAGTAGTAATACAGTTTGTATGTATGAATTATATTAATGCAAAATATTATATATTACAAAAAATTATGCTTGACTTAAGACGAAATGTCCTACATGCGTAGTTCAATAAATAATACAGCTTTTTTATAAGAGGTCTGTATAATTGAAAAATATAGCAAATTTTATATATGCGGCAACTATATGCATTCGATTAGCGTTTTTTTAATCTTAGTAAACTCGTCTTGAACATTTGTTCACAGTTGTTTGTGAGTGTCATAAAAGATGTATGAACATATAAGTATATAAGTTTGGCAGTAACTCTATTAATCCATATTTTGTATATGAAAAAAGTCACTAAAATAGAAAATATTATTGAAAATCATACATTCTTTTTAATGTGAATGCGTTTTAATAGCACAAGCCAATAACACATTCAAAAGATCTACTTAACTTCCGCTTACGTAGTTATATATTCCAAAAAACAAACATAAATATATATTGTTTTACATATACATATTTGCATTTATATACGTATGTATATATTCACATATGTATGTAGAAATATGTGTATGCTATATATCTCAAGAAAACATCAACAACTTTAAAGCTATAACAATATTATCATACCTGATCAAAATAATCAAAATTAAAATTTGGTAAGTTATTAAATGCCATATCCAAAACTTCAAGTTTGGGTAAATTCTGAAAGTACAAATACAAGATAATTTATAGTTATATGGAACTAGTCTTATGTATTTTTAATTGAGACCTAATTAGTGCTTATTCTGATTCAACAGCAGACGAATGTCTTTGAAAAATTTGCGATATAGTAATTGTTGAAGGATTCATATCGTTCAACTATCATAAGCATTAACGTAATGCACCCTATGCACTGCGTCATGAGACAACTTGTAGCAATATTTTTAAGTGATAACGTACATAATTTTGTGTTAGGTTAGGTTAGAAGCACTACCCGCAGTCTAATCCTATTTGTAACTTATTTATATTAATTAGTTTCCCGTCTTATAATTTTTATCATTATATTATATTATATATTATATATATTATATATTATATTATATTAGTTTGCAGTTTTTAGTTTCACAATGCCGCTTTCATAAAAATATTTAACAAGAAGTAAAAATAAAAGTTAAGGTTTTCATTTCCGTTCATTTAAACTTTAACGAATATATTTATTCTTAAAAGATGTCAACTTCCTCTTTGTAACGGCGTTAACATTTACATAATCTAGCATAGAAGTCTCAAAATTAACAGCTGTTTTGTCTGTACACCAACAAATTATTTTTTCGCCATATAAACAAGAAAAAACACCGCATAGGAAAATTATAATAAATCAAGGAAAAAATTATACACTCGAAATTAGGACACAGAAAATGGAAATTATAAATCCATACGTTGAAGACTTTCGAGAAATAAAACTCTGCCGTCTTTGTGGTAGTAATAATAAAGAAAATATTGACATATTTGCTAGCAAACCTATCTCCTCTAGAAGTGAAGATTTATTGACGAAAATTTTGACTGTCTACCCATTAGTGGTAAGTACTATATCTATCTATCATTGTTATTTTTAAAAATAAATTAATTATCAAAAATTTGTTATTAAAAGCTATACAAAGATGATCCACTGCCGCAGCATATTTGTCCAAAATGCATTGGCAACGTCAGCACAACGTACCAAGATATACAACAAGTTTTGAGACAACAGAATAAATGGATGAAGTTGACTAAAGCGGTGCAACCAGAGCATAAATATTTTCAGATTCTTGATCTGGTAGTGGTATGTATGCTCAGTTTACTAGTTCAATGGTTTTCGTTACTACGTACATAGATATATAAATTTATACGTTTATAAATGTAATTACAGACATATGTATATACATATGAACCCACAGTGTCTGCGAAAAATCTCGCACTTCACAAAGTACTAAAACATTTCTAGAAATGTAAAACGCTTGTTTCTGCAGGACGAAAATCTTAGTTTTTGTTTAAATCTTTATCAACGAGTTTAAGCACTTATGTGACCTAAAATCTAATCACATTTTACTTTCCGCGTAACTTGTTTTCGTGCTCTTGTTGTTAGATTGTATGGCTGTTTTTATGCTTATACAACAAATAAATACCCAATAATTTTGTTTGTGGCATGGTTCCAAAATAACAAAGCCTCTTAGTCCTGATTAACTTTCAAAAACTATTTAAGAAGTACCTAGCAAAAGGACCGACTGAAATTTTTAGAAAACACAACAAACAAAACTTATTCGATATAAATATGCATGTATAAATTAAAACAAAATAATTGTATATTTAATAAATATCAAATAAATTACATTTTAGAACAAATTTTTTAGGGTAGCTTAGTTTACTTAAGACCTAGCATGTCCCCTTGTTCTATCTTAAAACGACACAACCCACAGAATCTTTGGTAGCATGGTAATGAAATTAATAAGCATAAAAACTTGTGAGATCAGAAGCAAATAAATTCTAATTAATCAGTTTTAAAGTTATTCGAAAACGTAAAACGTTTGAAGAAGCACAATAAAGTTTTAATGAAATACGTATGTTGTGCTTTGGTAGTAGCGAAAGAGTAATTCCATACATAACATTAATCTTTACTCCATTATTAAACGATTCATGGTGCTAATGAAGTTAACGTGGGAATGTAATATTGTGATTGGAAAGATGCCAATCTCATGCAAATAATATTTTGTAAATCACCAATCATAAATTACAGTTAGTTTCAATCTATAGATGTCCAATCAAGACTACCAAAAATATTCCAAAAGTAATTATTCAATTGATTATCGCTAATTAAAGCATTTGCTTAATTAACATTTATTTTATCAGTTAGAGAAGTTTTTATGGTACGAGATGTCTGTATTCTAGATTAAAGGTTTTGTAATTTGACTGCTTAGATATTTTACTAAACGAAATCCCAACGAAATGCAAATATGTAATATTGGATTTCAACATTCACCTCGACTGGGTTGAGTTTCAAACTAAGTGGAACAAAAATATTTTCAATTTTAGAGTTCTACTAAATCCACTAAAGAAATCATCAAAGCAACACATAATATTGATATAAATAACATACCACTGGCAAAGTTTGTTACAACTACAATAATAGAAAATCAAAATGAGAACAACACCGCAAGTAAAACAAATAATAAAGATAACACCAACGAAACTGTCGTAAAGAATATACAAAATAAATTAGAATCTAATGGTTTTACGATTAGACGTATAAAAGTTTCCACATCAAGCGAGAGTAATCAACATTATAACGCCAGTACTCAAGCAGTAGTAAAGAGTTCTAGTTTTGTGGCTTGTCACTATTGCAAACAGAAATTCTCCGATCTGAAGATACTAGCACAACATCAATTGACTCATTTAAAAGTGAGTGTAAATAAAGTTTTCCAAAAGCATTTATTACCTAAACATTTAAGAAGAGGGCGTCTTATTACCCTCAATGATAATAAATGTATACGTTGTCTTAATTGTTGGCGTATACATACAGATAATAAAGCCATTCTACAGCATTGGTCTGGAGGTGAATGTGAATTCTATTGCTTTGTGTGTGGAAAAGAGTTTCCTCACTCTCCTAAAATGTTGAGGGAGCACGTTATGGAAACACATGGCATAAGTTATCGTAGTGTTAGAAGTGAATTTGTAACAAACCATTCAATGCCAATGAAGCCAGTATTTCTTCCAGAAACAGCAATACAGCCGTTGAATCTCGATTCAGCATCCACAAAGTTAAACGTTGGTGTGGTTAAAAAGACTGGTTACAAAAAACCTCCCCCCAAAGTAAGTAAATACATATTGATATAAGAAGATTACTTTTCTCTCCTCGCAAATATTAAACAACAATATTTTTAATATAGTCTTGCACAAAAAATGATGATGGTACTATAACTTGTAAAATCTGCCACAAAGTATTTGATAATTTTCGATCAAGTAATTCCCACATGCGTAAACACAAACCGCCATCTAAACGTTACGGGGAACCAGTTATTAAATCATCTGTTACAGTTGATAAGTATAATCGAGAAGATGACTTTGAAGCACAGCCTTCAACGAGTGCACCTTACTATGGCAATACAACACCATCAAATCCTTTGAATACAAGACCTCCTAGACCACCTTATAGGGTTATTATGAAAAACGGTCCTTTACGTGGCATCAAAACAAAAATTGTACAAAAGCGGCATGAATTTCTAAACAACTATGGAAGAATCGACCATAATCAAGCTCATATCTCAACGACATCCACGAAGGACACAAATGATGATGACAACTTGATAGTTCCTGAGTTATTAACATCTTCACTAAATCCGGAACATATGTTACTCAAGAACACTATCAAGACCGGCAGCAATGGTATGAAATACGGAGAATATGCAAGTAGTTCCTTACCACAAGCAATCAAATCCGAACCTGTAGATAATTCCGAGTATGTGGTGTCGCAAGATGCGAGCTTCTGTTTTATATGTAATGAGCAGTTTTCTAACAATCGAGATTATGAGCTGCACGCGATGTTTGTTCATAACATAAATTAATTTTCAATACACAAAAAACGTAAAATTTATATGATTTTTTATTCGTACGGACAAGAGTTGGGTACAAATTATTTGCAAAAATATGCTACTAAATAATTTTTTATACTTTTTTTAATTTACTTTTTAACCATAAAATAAAGTTCTGCACAAACAATTTTCATTTGCTGTGGGCTAAGCCAATCAATACCCCTACAAATGAAAATTTTTTAAAAATTTATTCGAAGAACTCAAATATCTTTAATGAGTTTTATAATTATCTAGATTAGATTTAAGCTAAATACAAAAAGGATAATCAAATTATATTTGTTTATTTTTACATAAATTTTTTTTAAGCAAATAAATAATTATTTGTAAAATCCATTGTTTTAAGCAATTACTTACTTCCTTATTGTGCATGGTTACGTTTATCATACGTGTCGAAGTCGATTGTACAACCATAATAAGGCTTATTATTTCTACAACTGTTTAAAAATCATTAAGTATTATCCATATTTTTACTATGTCTTTACATTAAGAAGCTATTGAATAAATTTTAATTCGAATAAGCAGCTTTTTAAGTTTGTTTTTTTACAATTCCAGAGGTATTTCTGAAAATAATCCGAATCACATTAGCCAAATATAATTAACTACATATTTGCATATATGATGAAAATCAATCAATTTAACTCCACATCAACATTATTAATAATCTCGAACAATTTCTTTAGACATAACGAATATTTACATTCGCATTTTACAAGTAGAATCTACAGTTCAAAAAACACATAATAACTTTAAGTCAAAATACGAGTTATTGGGACAAAGGCAAAGTTAATTGAAACCAAACCAAGTGAAAATTTTGATAAACAAAACGTTAGTATGATGATGGGGTTCAGGGCGCTTCCGAAAACTGCTGTTCCGCTCTGCTGGTTTTCCTGAATATAATACGTTAAGAATTGTTTGTATTTCCTTAAGAAGTTTCGAGGTAAAACAATAGAGTAGCATACAACTCATATTCAGGGGTGTCATAGAATCCAAGTCGATTTTGCTAATTGTCGGTTTTGCAAATCGATATCGGTTTCATTTGGTGGTCATGAAAACAAGCCGGTTTTGCCATTTTCGAATGCAATTAAAACCGATATTCGAATCAGCTGTTTTATATTTACTGAATTGTTTAATACTTTTAAAGCAACATTTTTGTTTGAAAATGTTATAAATTGTGGTATTTTGGCTAAAATGTTTATGAAACTTGTGTTTTATACAAAAAAAAAAACTAATTATAGAAGAGATTATAAGATGTAGGTAATAAATTATATGATTTTGATGTTTATAAAGGGTATCTATGCAGTACATATATGTATAAAAAACTTTTTGCTAAAACGAATTAAAATTAATTGCATATAAAACAAAAACAAAGCAGTGCTGTTCTTGCATATATGGTGCTAGGAACTGATGCCAAGGAGAGATCCGAAGAAGGCATTTGCGAGACTGCATCAGCTCGCTTATACTGCCAGAGACAGCGGAAATTCATGAGTTATTATAATCTGCCTGCTGCTTAGGCTTTAACAGTTCAAACAAATACGCTTTATGTATGGTATTAGACACAACAAAGTGCTGCCTTTCACGTTTTTACATCCCGCCATTACTAAAACTTGCAGCTTCTTTTGATTTATAGCTGAAAGGTTGTATCAAAAATATTTTTAAAACGATTATAGCATATCTCTGGGTTGAAGTAGAGTATCAATTATTCCAGATGACGAAGTCATGGTTATAGAGCGCTTTCTTCACCCAAACTGGGTGCTACTGAATATAAACTCTAACGAAAAGCATCGGTTGAGAAATAATTTTTATAAGTAATACAAAGTTTAATAAAAAGCATTTTTGTAATTTTTTTTTACATTAGCTTTCTTGCGTTTTCAATGAAATCAACCAATTGGAAAAAGAAATTAATAAAAAACAGGTTTTTAATATTTCCAATAACAACACGACAGCTGAAAGCTGATCGGATTGTTTCCAATAACAAAACCGATAACATCGGTTTCTGTGACACCTAAATCCGATATTAATTCCGATTCGAACATATAACCGATAATATCGGATTCCATGACACCAAAGTATTTTTTTTTGTCGGTTTCAAATCCGATTCCGATAAGATCGGTTTCTATGACACTCCTGATTATTTAATCTACTACAAATAACGTCTTTGGCGTAAGCACTAACGTTTTACCGATAAGGTCGATTATTTCCTTTTATCTTACCTGAAATGATTCTTCAGCTAAATTATTGAGCTTGTTGCCACGTAAACTTAAGTGCTCCAACTCATCCAAATTCATAAAAGCGCGACGTTCAATGCGTTCGATTTTATTGTCATCCAAATGAAGTTTTCTTAAAGCCTATAAATACGAATATATATAAACATATATGTAAGCTAGAATGCAAAATGAAATGATCAATAATTCTTCAAAACTAACCTCAAGGTCAAAAAATGTATGCTGGGAAACTTGCGTTAAATGATTAAATCGCAAAGAAATCTCTTCTAATTTTGAATGTATATCACCCTGTTGACCAGAAAAGCAAAATTATTTTAATCTGCCGGAACTTAAATTTTTTTACAGTGTATGTAACAAACTTTTAAATAATACTTAAGCGCATGTATATGTTTAGCTTTCGTGAATTATAATTTATTTTATTTTGCAAGCGTGTTTTCGTATATTTCTACATATTTAAAATCGTACAGTGCTTATTAATGTAGCCAAAAAAAACTTTGAAGGCCAAAAACGCATACTATCTTTTGACCATTTTCCCCTCAAGAAGTAAACTTCATGTTAATGTATGCGTACCAACTTTTTTAAAGAAGGAAAAAGTACAAAATGTAATGAACAACCTTCTGCTAATTTTTGCATATTTTAATGTATGAAAAATTACCGATTCCTTCTTGCTTTTTACACCATATAAATCTATAAAGTTTTATCAAAAACCATTAAGAGGGTTTTGAGAGTGATAAACGTACAATAATTATATACAATTTCATATTTCAATAACTTTTATTCTCCAACTATTTGTTTAAGAAAACGTCAAGACAATATCAGAAATAGAGCATAAACGTACTTCTCGTGGACAGCTGTCAGCCTCTAAATACTCTTTAAGGACAAGAAAATGGTTAGTGACAGTTCGAAACAGTACATTGCTAAGGAGCTGATGAGTGCCTTATTTTTGTTACCGTCCTGAAGTAGTGGATAAATAGTCAACAATAAATATCAGCCACATTAGGAATGGTATGAGAAATTTTTATCTACGGTAGTTATTTTATGGGCTTTGTTTGTCTCACGTCGAACAAATTCATAGTCATGTCCTGTAAATCGTTAAAGATTAATAAGAAGAATGATTTATTTATGATAACACGAATGACTTATTTATGTTTTACAAACCACTCAGTGGCAACTGGATTTAAACTATATATAAATATATAGCGAAACCATTAATAACTACTTATATTTCCCTATATATATATTCAGTGTTTTTACAGATTTACATTTTAAATGCATAGCATGAGCTAATATATTTTTTAGATATTTTGGTTAAAAAAAAGAATCAGCACGGTAAAAATTTAAAATTGTACAATTTAAGAACAACTCCCGAAAATATAAATTTACCAAGAAATGTTTTAATTTTCTTTTGTTTTCATATTAATTTTGTTACACAGTACTAAAGAATATTAAGATTACTCACCTGGAATGTACCCTTCATAACTTGTTCAATGCGATTGTCGTGCAGTTCCAATAATCTTAAATTTTTCAAAAAGTGAAAACTGGTATCGCTCATACTTTGAATTTTATTATTACTCATATCTAATTCTTGCAAAGATGTCAAGTGACGCAAGGGTTCAGAAGGCAATGCAGTACCAGAAAACCCATGTGCTATTTTCAATGAAATTAACGAATGTCCAATCTGAAATGTGGATTTATATATATATATATATATATATATATATATATATATATATACATATATATATATATATATATATATATATATATATATATATATATATATATATTGTATATAGAATATAATTATTTAAAACTGTTCATATAAATGAATATATATGCCCCAAGGTTTTTCCTATATGTAATCGGAGCGAAATGCAATCTTGTTAGAGAATAATGTAATAAGTTTCACAGCTGGAAAGCTTTCATACGAAAATATCCTTTACGGATAAAATAATTTCTAATTTTATGTTTGTTAAATTTACTTTTACAAACCTCGTCAAATGCATCGTTTTCAATACTAGATATCGAGTTCTCACTAAAATCCAAACGTTTCAGTCCTCGTACATGTTTAAATGCATGGGATTGTATATTCGATAATTGAGCTCGAGTTATTTGTAAATCTTCCAATTCGACACCAAAATCTTTAAAGTCATCCGGTCCGATAGAAGTTGAGCTCATACGTGACATGGATAAAGAACGCATATTCCTCATTCTGGTCATACTTTTTACAAATGAATAAAAATACTTTTTTTGATTTAATAAAAGTCAAATATTGTACTTACTTGCGCAAGGTCTGTAAATTTGTTGGGTCATTTTGATCTCCACTTAAGTCCAATTTAAGCAGGGTATACTGCATGGCATTAAATGTTTCGGTGGGTTGTTCAATTTTTATCTTATTATCGCGCATACTTATTACTCTGAAAACATTAGAACGAGAGAAAATACGGTTTAAAAAAATTTTCTATGAGCATATACATATTCAATTTCATTTAAGCTTTTAACCGCTAAAAATTTGTTCCTCTAAACTCTATATGATGCGACTTTTGCTTTTGCAAGAAAACGAAACTAAAAATCTTACATTATGTTCAGTACTCATTCGTTGTTATAATATACCTCTTCGAAATGGAGCAGTATTAAAAAATAAACCATAATTTTGGACTGGCTCTCTTTAAAGGAACAAGAGTGATATGTAAATATTTATTATTATTTTGCTTCCAGCATTAGATGAAATTTCAAAGAAATGATTAGTTGCAACAATATTTTTAACAATTGTTTGATTTCTAATACTTAAGAGGATGTTTGAGGGTAACAAATATGACTTTCAATATCTGTATTAAGTGATCTATCGAAATTTATTTTCATATTATTTCTTGCTTTTGATAAACCAAAATATAGTCTTAAAATATAATACGCACACTAACAAAAAGTATTTATTTAAGAAAAAGGAAATTTCGGAAGAATTATCCCAAAAGTTTTGCGAACATTTTTAATTTTTCATATAGGGTAATTATTCCTCCTTTTAGGGACACTTTTTATATTATAGTTTGGAGATATTTTTTATAAAATATAAACAATTTATTCATCATGTATAATTAATTGTTCATGACCCACGTAAATGGTGCATATTTTAGTATTGGTTTTCATCCCGCATAAATTGATTTACAAAGGAGTGTATCGCCGCATAACATGCAAAATAACGTATCATCTTTCAAAAGCTTAGAGGAGAAGTAAAAACCGCTCTAAAATGGAAAAAACCTTGAAATATTGAAACAAAATTTTCAAGTCTGTATCAAAATGAAACTGTTTCATTTTAATCTAGGCTTGAAAATTTTGTTTCAATATTCCAAGTAATTTCCATTGTTTAACGATTTTTTCTTCTCTAAGCTTTTGAAAAATTATGATACGTTATTTTACATTTTAGACGTTTGATAATATCTATAAAAGCTCTAATTCATGGAGAGAGAGAGAGGGAGGCAAATTACATTAGTATTTAGCCACTCTCAACGTTTCAAGTCTGTAAAAAGAATATGTACATTGAGAAAGAAATTTTGCTTGTAGAAATATTTTGATACAAGTATTTTATCCGATGTCATGATTACACACAAAAATATTATTTGATGTTAAATATAAAATATTTTATATGAGGGCGGCTAGAATGATTTGGGGAAAAAGTGAAATGCCTTTCTTATATCTTTTATACTCCTTGAATCAGCGCCTGTAGCTAGCAAACTTTATTTTCTCATGTTTCATAAGTGATCTTACTAATATTAACTAAAGTATTTTTATTTCAATAACAATTCGTCTGCATAAGCTGCAAGAAATATGCATATAAGTCACAAAATAAGGTCATACACTTCTAGACCCACTTATGTATAAGAAACCATACAAAATGTTATCGACAGACAAAAATAAATGTAAAAAAAGAATAATATTGTATATCCTACACAATGATTTCAAGTAAAAACCTATTGTTTTCTGCAAATATTAACAAGTCTCGCGAACACTTGATGACAACAATCGGCTTAAAGAAATATACGTATGTATGTACATCTGCATATAATTGCTCACACATGTGTTCTAAACTGTATAAATCTATAGCAATTTTTTTGCCTATTAATATGGCGCCCATCGATGAAGTATAAATACTTAAGACAAACAGAAAATGTCACAGAAATACATTAATGTATTTGTTTCTATACATAAAGTATGAATGCTTAGGTCCCTAACCTACACATTAGGATTTCTATATTTTTTTAATTTCCTATAGATAATAAGGAAAATCTATGCATGTATGTTCATATGTAGACACATATATACATGCATGCATTCGAAACATAAAATGGTTTTTGATAGAAATTATTTAAACCGATTCCACTGTGAATTAGAAGTTGCCAAATTTTTTGCTTCCCGGAAAAAAGACAAAAAACGTATGATTATATAAATTTTATGTATTATTGAAAAATCGGCTGTGGGCCTATTCTTAATTAGTCAACTTAAACAGTAGAGCAGAAGAGCTCTTTTCAAAAAACGCTGCACTTTTATCGCACTTTTATCTTTAAAGCAAGTTTAAATATATCACTCAACATTGCAGACCATTATATTCTGTGATTAATGTTAATTATTTTATAAAATTCCATATTTTGAATGGAATCACTTGTTTTTCCACAGCAATGTAATAGTCGTTTTCGAGCGAATTCCCAGCGCAAAATTGAAATTTTTTACAAACCCTTGTAGGTATGTACAACAAATGCAAATACGTGCGAGTAAATAGCAAATTACAATTACATGAGTACATTGAAGTGCTAAAAATAGTAAATAAAAAGTGATACAAATGCAATTGCTATTTGCACAAAGGATTTATAATTATGCTTTGAAAAATTTTAAAAGTTCACTAATTTGTCAATTGCTTGATAGCAAAGGGCATTATCACGCGTACATAAAAGTTACGTACCTTAAAACATCGAATTTATTAAACAGTTTATGATGTAAATGTGTTAAATTATTTCCAGACAAATCCAATATTTGTAGGCTATTTACTAGACTGTCGAATGTCATAGGCGATATATGAGTCAGACCACAATAGCGCATATATATTTCACGAATTTTAGCCGACTTAAACGCATCATCCTGGAAAGTAGGTGTTATCTTTATTGAAATTTTGTTAAATAATTTATGTAGATAATTGATTCAATTTTATTACCTACAAAAAAAAATAAATTTTTGTTAAGAATAAAAAACAAACATACTAAGGCATTGAGAAATACTATGTCCCGATTCACACAATTCAACTTTTGGTAAGTACAAGCAAAAGATGAAGTGTGTGAAGCGTGACAAACCGAAATTCGTATTGAGAAAATACAAAATAATAACAAGAAATTGGAATTAGTATTGTGAAAATAAAAATTTTAGTTGTGAAAAATAAAATAAATGAAATTTATACATACTTAGATTTTTATAGAAAAGAATTGCTGTGATTACCGGGTGGCGATGATGAGAGGAAGTAATGTCATGGTAACTTGACATTATTAAATATTAATTTATCAATATCAATGTATGTTCCTTAATATTTATATTTTACCAATATCAATTTATATTTCTTAATAACAATTTGGATTTCTTATTACAAACTTTTAGTTTCTCGATTTAAAAAGCTGTAGTTATAGCTCCACAATGCATACGAGTAGAAGTTATTATTATTTATTCATTACAAATATTTTGACTAAAATACTTGTTCCACTCAGCATTTGAAATCTTATTCAAATCTTGTTTTACTCCTGTGTCTTGAGAAAATAGTGACTCACTCTCTGTTTTTTCATTTCATTTTATTATTTTAAAAATGCTCTTGCGATCAGTATTTATTATTTTAATGCTAATAAATTTTTAGTTGTCAAATGCAATCAAAACGACTTAATTAAATAAAGGGTTTTACCCAAAAGTTATCTTTGAAGTGATCTTTGACATAGCTTCAGTATTTGCCCCAATTGAATGTTAAAAAAAATCTAAGTACCGCTCAATATATTTAAAATACATTCAGGGATAAAGAACAGTTTTTAATTTTGAACCTTAGAAACAACACTATGCTTATTAAAATCTTATAAAGAAATAATAGAAAATGTTCACAATTACCTTCATTGTATGTATCGGATTACCATCCAGAAATGTACGATTTACAATATCGAAATATTTAAATGAATTCGGTGGCAACATACTAATATTATTATATTCCAAATGCAAATTGTCCAAATTTAACTTTGTGGTAGATTGTATATCATATGTTTCGTTGCCGCTTAAGGACCAAATTACATTGTGCGATATATCCAAGGTACGTAGACTTTTCAATGGTCCCAGAGCATCATATGGTATTTCCGAAAGTATATTATCCGTTAATAATAATTTCATTAGTCTCGGCATTCCATCCACAAAGACATTAGGATCAATTTCAAATAAATTGTTGCCACTCAAATCCAATGTTTCCAAAATAAGCAGACCTGAAAAGCTGTGTGGCTGTAATATAGAAATGCAGTTATCACGCAGTAGAAGTGTTTGTAACGAGTCTTCGAGCCCGCGAAAAGAATCATGCTGTATGTGAGTTATATGGTTATGACCCAAATCTAAATATCTTAATTTTTGTAAATGTCTAAATGATTTGGATGGTATTTCCACTAAATCATTTTGTGGCAGTATAAGTTCCCACAAGGAACGTTCTAAACCGGTAAAAGCATCATCTGGTATCTCTGTTAAATGGTTCCCCGATATTTTAAGACGGTACATGCCTGAAATACTTTTAAACTGCAAAAAACATATTTTTAATAAATGAAATTCTTTAATGCAACCTGTAGCTTGTAGAAAGTATGGTTCTATTTCTCGCAATCCTGTATTTTCCATATGTAGCATGAAAACCTATTTTATAGCAAACTTTTAATAAATATTATAATTACAAAGTTTAAAAATATTACCTTTGATTGATTTACCATTCGTGGCAATGCTGGAAAAGGTACATTTTTGCAGTGAACTATACCCAGGTCGGAAGATGATTTTGAGCAAGTACAAAGCGAATTATAAGTGCATGGCGGATATCTCATTTCTTCTAATTCACGATGGTTATACAGTGATGCTCGCGCCAGTGACATCCATATCATTATCAAAAGTGTTATAATCAAAAAAGCATAACCAAATTTAAAGAAAAATTCCAGGCCCTTAAAAAACGAAAAGTTTGAAAATAATAACATAGTATGTAGTATCAAAAATGGTCTTTCATTGAGCGCTTCCTATATTTAAATTTAAATAAATAATATATAATATTGGATTCAATGACACTGACTATTAATTATTTAGGAAATTGTTTTACTTTATAAGCAAGTATCTGAACTAAAATATTAAAATATTTATCTGTTTAATGGTTACGCTTTTTTGGGCAAATGTTTGCCAAGTGTGACCATACCTCTAGTCGTTCCATTTCAAGTGGATTTGAAAATCAAAACACTTCATGGTAAAAATATTGCATTAGAAAATATAGAAAATACATTTATTTTGTTTTTCTTTTTTAATATCTGCAAATTCTTAAAAAAAACTACTTTTGGAGTTAATACCATATTTTTTAAGTTTTTTGATTGTTTTCTTTTTTTTTGAGTTGTAATATTTTTTTGGTGTAATTTTTAATAAAGTTTTTAAAAAAAATGTTTTCTTAAATTAGTGCTAAACTCGAAATAATTACCCTTATTGTGCTTGGCGTATTCGCCTTTGAAATTTGCCAATTTGTAATAGGTTAAAGAAAACAAGCTAAATTTTTCTTTAACCTAGTACAGTATGTTTAAAAGAGAAAAATTACAAACACGATAAGGGTGAATACCTTCTATGTAAGAATATGTTTCTATGTATATAATGCTTTTTATTTTAACTTTTGTAAAGTTCAAAGTAAAACTTTTTTGTTGATATGAAAGTAGTCACTAAAATACCTGGAAAATGTTCTTAACATTCATTGTTATCTGATTTTTTGCAAAAAGTGAAAGTTTCAAATTAAAAAATTATTTTGTATGAATATAGCAGGTAATATTCCATCTTGATGCTGAATTTGTATACGTTTTAGCAACTTATACTATAATAAAATGTATTACATATTTAATGCGAATCAAAATATAAATTTTCAAACTAAAATTTGTCGTTTTTTAAAAACAAAAAGAAATTTCAACATTTAATTATAATATGTAGTTATAATATAAAAAATATCCTATTTTGCATTAAAATCAAATGTATGTACATTCTTGTGTATGTATCCAAAAAAAAAATCAAAATTTTCCTTTTAAACTTCTAAAATGGATTCACTGTCACATACATATACTTTATTAAAGAAAATTCCACAACCACTGCAAAACCAATTATGTTAATTAAAAAAAAAAAAATTTGCATTTGTTACAGAAAATATATTTTGTTATGTACTTAGGTGTTCTTAATCCCTGTAATATAAAACGTTTTTGTACAACACATTTACTTTATGTTAAATAAAAAAAAATTTATTTTATTTCTTGTCCTTTCGACTTCATTTTTAAGTTTTCAATTGCTTTAGAAACAAAATCATTGCGAAACCATATAAATAAAAGTTTACTCATTATTCCAAGTTTTACACACATATTTGTAACGGATTTATAATAAATGCAACTTTCAACATTTTTACGATCTATTTAAAGTTTGCACTTTTATGAATTCATGAAATTTAAAATTTCGAAACATCTTAAAATTTTGGAATATTATTCAGTTCAGAAAAATAAATAAATAAAATTTGTATAGTACATATATTTATACATATATAATTATTTTTTTTTTTTAATTAGTTCACTTTTATTTTTGTGTACACACCATTTTTTTAAGATTTGTTAATTGGATTAATTATTTTTACTATACTATAAACAGATATATAAACACTAATTGCACTTTTTTCATTATCTTTTGACAGCACTATTTTAATATTTCAACACTTTAATTCAATTCATTGTCCTTTTAAAGTTTTTAATTTATTTTATATAAAATTTGTTAATGTTTATATTCCGCTATTGTGCTAAGACACGTCCGAATCGTAGCACATGAAAGGTGCATTTGAATTGAAATTTCACAAAGTTGAACTCAAATAAACCAAGAAATGTTATATTGTAACTAATTGGATTGTACTATTTTTCAATGAACTAGGTGTTCGAAACTAGATTATAGACTGTAGTCTTCCTCAAACGTTTACATATTTGTATTTGTTTTATTGCTTTGTTTGCCATTTCCGTTTTAGATTTACCGCCAGAGTTGACTAACCTTTGCAGAGCGCATGTTTTAAAATTGTTACTACAATACGCATGTTCTTTAAAATTTGTTTACAAAGGTGTGATCAAAACAAATCAGCTAAGCACGCTGGCAATGACAATGTAAATAATCAAGTTCGAAGTGAATGGTCGTTGATATAACAAATCTCGTCGAATATGTTTATATGGAATACTTTCAAGTGCTGCGGTCGTAGATTATTTTGTATTTATTTATAATTTTCTAATATATTTTCTGTATTTCTGTGATTAAGTGTGAAATCGAGCAAAATATGTTAGCCGAAATAGTGTTGAAAATTTGGTGAGATTTTTCGCATCATCTACATGATTTTCTTAATTGCGTTCTGAACTTGAATAATTAATGAAAACTTTATAATCTTAAATTAATTTTTGCAGAGATCTAGTAAGTAATTCTGAAATTCTGCTTTGAAATTTTTACGAGCAAATTTCCTTGTGGTGGTTAGTAAGTATATGAAAAGAGGTCTGCACCATTTTTGAGTAAAACAAGACATTTAGTGCAGACATTTCATTCCATGTCATGTATGTTTAGCACGTTGCAATACAGAATGCATAATTTAAAATTGGTTTGAGCAACAAAAATGTCTATACAAAAAAAAATAGCTCTGAAAACTCACACTTAACAATTCAACCTTCAGTTGTCATCATTTAATATGACCAGCTAAATGGAGAACAACTACAACCAGGCTTAGTAGCAATTTTTTCTGCAGACAATTCAATTGGCTCCGTGGATTCGGTCCCTTTATGATACCCTGGTGTATATCTTCTATGTGCTGCCCTACGCCACATTAAACCATCTTGTGGTCCTTAATAAGAATGATATCCTGAAAAGCTCTATGTTCGGCAGGCTATATTTGTAGCAGATATTTAGATCCCAGTGCCTCTGACTTCCTCTTCATCACTACAACTTCACAATAGTTATTATACACCAGACTTCCAGGCTTCCACAGAAATGCCCTCACATACTCTTTTGCAAAAAGTTTCATCGCTAATCAATTTTTACAGATAAGTACAACTCTTGAAGTGCTTGCAACAATCTTGAAATGTTTTGCTCTGCATTGACATTTTTTCTGATTAAACAATTTTCTCTTCCACTTGGGAACACAGTATTTTATCATCATTTCTAAAGTTCTCTCTAGAAGCAAGTTATAATGTATTAATGCAATGCAATATGCTTTAAGGCCTCTTTTGCATACAAAAACTTTATTTAGTAAAGTAAGTGCACATTTTGATACGCTCGTATAGTTCTTATGTTCTTCGTTTGTCCTTTATACATAATTATAGTTGGTTGCATGTGGATTTTGGCAATCTAATAAAAAAAAAACTCAAAATGTGTCAAAGTAAATCTATCGATGGCAAAAGGTGCCTTAGCTTTAGGATGTCACCAAATTCGTTAAATGTTTTTTATATATATTTTAATCATAAACCAATGGATAATAATAAAATGAAGTATTACCAATAGGCAAGAATAACGTCTTGTAAGTCTTCGTTATCTTTTCCCATTTGTTTTTTTTTATTTTTAACATTCACATTAAGAATGAACTCGCAATGGAGCAAACAAAAAGCCTTCTAATTGTTTAAATGCATTTATTGACTTTGTACAGTTGAAATTTTACGATATAACCAATTATAGTAAAAATTCTTTCTACTGTATTCTTTTTCGTCAGCATTAAAACATTCCGATATATTAGGTGGACATACGTTCTCCATATTAAAATAAAATGTAGAAGTTACTTGCCGCAACTTGTTTTTGGATTTCATAGTTATTCGACGTGAACTGGGTTCCTTTCCCTCTAACAGATCACGTACATATTTGGCAGATAATTGTATTTCCATTTCATCACTTAATGAATCAGAAGTCAAATCAGCAATTTTCGGTGTTTTTCGTAACAACTGTTCACAAACTTCATAATAAACGCTGCTTAAATTCAAGTGTATCCGGATCATTAGTAAATGTTCTAATGTGCAATGTATTTGCAACAGTTTAGACAGCTTTTTTGCACTTTCATGTTCATTAAAATTACTATTTTTAAAACAAATCAATGCACTGTCTATTTTGTTACTACTACTTTTTATGTTATTGTGCAACAAAGTCTTACGCATGGGAGCATTATCTCTTATTACAGCGTTTCGTAAAGATTTTCTAACAGTTGGTAGAGCTGCATCGTTTTCTTTGCTGTCATGGGCGATACTGAAACAAATGAAGATAATTTAGTTAGTTAATTTATTGTATACAACACCATTTTGAATTATTAGTAAAAATTTGTTTTAATTTGTAATTTGCGTTTTATAAAATAAAGTTTTGCTATATTTGTAAATAAAATTTTAATTTAGTAACTTCTTACATTTTATTTCAAATGTAATGAATCTAATTAATAAAACAGGAAATATACATAGAGAATTTTTAAATCTCGCACCAGCAAATTTCAGAATAAATTTAACAAAGTTGAGTAATTTTCTTATATTAATTTTAATACCTTTTCATTTTCAAATCATTAGCACTACAGACTTTACTCGCAACAAATATATATTCGTAATCCTTATAAAGTTTCTCCATACCAATTTCCAGTAATAGTTCCAACGGTTCAGAACCTGAAAGACAAGGTATGGCCAAACGACGATTTGCGACTTCAGTTATGATTTCGGCTAGGCGATTTTTATTTGTTGGCGTATTCTAAATTTAATTAAATGAAAATGTGAAATATTTAAACCTTCTTTTCGTTTTATAACAGTCATTAATAATATTATTATTTTAAATAAATATAACATAGAACGGATTTAGATATACATATATATACTTTGATGATATTTTCCCCCCTAAAATGTTATTTATTCCTCTAAATGCTCTTATTCAAAAGTCTCTCTGTACTCAACAGAATCAGCAATACGTAAATGCATCATATACAACAACTGGGAGCTTGTCACGATAAAAGTATTATCAGGATTTGTGACTTTTATTTTAAATATAAATTGTAATATCTTTGTGCTAATTAACGTGATATAGAACACTCGGCAGATAAGTGGCCGATTTGCACAAATGAGCATTCGAACTAGTTGCAATGCCCTATTACTCACAAGACTTTATAATATATAAATATTATTCAACGACCCAGGATTATAAACTTATTAGCTAATAATAAATGTGTAATTCTTAAAAAATACTAATTAATATCTTATATAGATCGATTATGGATAGTTTTTCTTTTATCATCAATATACAATCAACCCGCATATATAACATTTAATTAAAAATAATTCCATACAAAAATGGTAGGTAAGTTCACTCTTATTAAAAAAGCGTATAATTCCAAATTATATTTTTAAAATATAAGTAAAACCACATAAAAACAATATGAATCAAGGATTTTCTTAAGAAATTGACTCATTTGTAATGATTAAGTAAACAACATAGCTAAGTAAAATAAAAATTAAGGGCATTATTAAAACTTTTCTTAAAAGTAGGATTTTGTAAGACGCGTAAAAATTTTTCCTCCATTACAATTTTACTTAATCCTAAAGTCAATGATAAGTTGAAGGCAGGTTCTTCCTACCTGTTCTGTTAAGAAATCTGTGGAATAATAGCAAACTTTTCATAGATATTGGAAAAGCCTACTTTTAAGTAACATAGTAAGGTAGAAACTAATTGTTCCAAAAATACTTTAAGCTAGTGGAAAAAATTCAATAAAGTTATATCCGATATTTACAAAATAGGGTCGAGTGTATTAAATTATGGCTTACCACAATATTACACCGAGCAGCGCATTGAAATAATATATTGTAGGCCATTTTCAAGTCCTTATACGATGAAGATTCTAAAATACATAGAAATAAACATGTATTGCATTAAAGGAAATATTAAAGAAATGTATGATGACTTAAAAATTAATATCACATATGACTTTAAAAATTCATAACATAACTATCTCTAGTTTTCTTCAAGTTAATCAGTAATATTTACGTTTTAAAATTTCCCACAATTTATCGGTCAAGTCTTTAAGATTTCTTATTTTAGCATTTTGTATAACATCCTCAATATCGAGATCTGCGCCACTACTTGAGTCTATTTCAGATATTTCCGTCATAACTTTATTAATATTTTCTCGTAGGTCAGCCATATCAATACCGCTAAAAAACACAAATAATTTTTACGCTTTTACAAAATACAATACATAGAGTAAATGATTTTGAAAATATATTTTTAATCTACAATATTTAACTATGATGTAACAAACTCTTTAATAAAGAACGCCTGTCCTTGACACAGTAATAAAACAAAATTATTTTGTATCAGTGTTGCTTTATAATAGTTCTACATAAATAAAATAAATTTTTAAATAATATTTTGAACTTACATGCCACATGAGTAAGTAGGTTCTTTTGGCACATCTGAATTTTCGGACTGCTTATAAGAAATTATTTCATCACGAATAGCCATAAGTGTTCGTAATTGTCTAATAAAATCCGTAGTAGACGAGCTGCTTTCATCAAATCGAAATGTTTGTTTTAAATCAACATCACAAGTTCTCAAATCTACTAAAGAGGGATTGGAGGATACTGTTGACCATGAGCATTTTATTAAAATATTAGACTTGATATTGTAGGTATTTTCGATTTGGGTCTCGACGCGAGAATTACTACCAACTATATCATAATGCTCCTGCAATAATGATTGAATTGTAACACTTTGTGAAGGTATTAAACCCTTGTAATTTATAATGCCTCTTATACAATGTTTTCGATCGAATTCATATTGCAACAGTTGTGTCTTTGCAACATCTGCTCCGGAGCATAAAAACCAAACAGATCCAACAGCATCACTTGCTGAAGCGCCATTTTGAAAATCTTCTGATATAATGATAGCTCTAGCTTCCTCAACCGATATACCCTTGTGATATTCTTCCTCTGGCTTCCAACAATTTGAAGAGACCAGGTTAAGATCCAGAGACATATCGTCCAAAGAGTCCACTTCGCATTCGTCTTTCAAAGGACTTCCAGTTAAATTCAAACCTGCATCTCTCGTTCTTTGTATTTTCAACTTAGACGGTGATGTAAAGCTCAGAATTTTTCCCATCGAACGGTCCTGGAAATATAAGCATCACAAATTTTGCGCGCAGTTTAGTAACTTAATGAATTCAATCATTTACACAATAAAAACTCAAATTCTGTAGTAGCACGCTGATGTTCTAAAACAAAATTTGTCTCTAGACTACATTCACTTAAAACATCCTTAAATCCGTTTTCCTGTTTTTCTTTTTGAAGTATGACCCTATTGCAGCAAAAGGTCAACGTTATTACCTCCATATAAAATAGTATAATCTTCCCAGGACTTTCAGTGACTCCCACAATATTGCTTAAATATGTAGGAGCAGAGGCATAAGTGATAATATAATTATCACTGTATTTTTTCAATAAATTTGCATACACATTCGCTAAATTCGAGCCCATGTTTGTCACAAATTTTAAAATAGCAATCAAGGCGCATCTATACTAGGTGAGCTTAATATGCAAAATGGCGAACAGCTGATACAGTTCGCCTGATTCGCCTTGACGTCGTTTGTCAAAATCTTCTGCTTTCGCCTTAGTTCGCCTTGAACTCGCTTGTCAAAATCTGCTTTTTAGTCTTTGCGCCAAAAAGAAGGGTTCAAAAACAAAAATTAATTTTGTGAAAATTGCTAAGAAAACAAGAGTTATTTATATATATAATTGATTTGCTTATTATTATTAAAAGCAATAGTTTTTATTTAAGTATATTTTCTGAACTTATAAAACAATACGTGTTTGTGCAGTGTGCAAGCGCAAATTCTTTAAGGGAGAGGGATAGTTGTTCCAAGCGCCGAAAGATGCGGTATCCATGTTATTAACACGTAATGAATTCATATATGTAGAATAACAAGAAACAAATATTTCGTAAACTGTTATATAAAAAATAAATATTCACCGTTGTTTTCATATTCTGGGTTGTTGTTCTCTTTGAATAAAATTTTTTATAGGCTGCCGCGGACGTACACCATTATTATGGATTTATATGGTTAGCCTTCTTACAATTTTTATAGCTTGATTGGTTATGGGTGCTGTATAATTGGCAGACTGATGGTCATTTTGTGGCTTGTGTAAAACCACCAGAATTGGCTGAAATGTTGCCGGCACATCATCTAAAGACGAATTGTTCAATGTCATTGATTCTTGATTGTTAGAGCGTTGCAACAACTTCATTTCTTTAGGTTTAGACGGAGACATGTTTAGAGCTATTTATAGCAATTGTAGATGCAAAATTTGTGTCCGATTCTTTCATAAGAGCAGGAAATATGTGAACCTTAGTCCAGTCAACTTGCAGAATAAACTCCGACAGAACTAATTAAATTGAACTTTTATATGAATATTATTATATGTATTTACAAAAGCTTACCCTTATAAGCACCAATTCCATCCAGCAATGAATATGTAAATAATAATTTCATACTTCTGCACAAACATTTTATAAATAAATACCTTGAAATAAACACTTTAAATTTTTCTCATTTAGCGTCTGTTGGTGTCTGTGTTGCTTTTTCTTCTGTATCGCCATTTTTCTTATGTTTTACTTATCAAGACCATTTGACAAACGAAAATTTTTTACACAAACAAAATATATATCAAGGCGAATCCACTACATATATTTTCTGCAGTGTTGCAAATTGAGTATACCTAGTATAGATGTGCCTTGATAGCAATACTATAAAGCGGTTTATTTGAAATAAGAGATAATAATAGTATGGCCAACTTTATTTAATTATTGGAAAATAGCATGGTGTAATAGTTTACTAAGTAGTCTGGAATATTTGCATAATACATATGTTACTGCGAGCAGAACTGTCATATGTCGCACATACTCTGTCAATACACAGCAGCTTGAAAATAGGTATTATTTTTTGGGTTGAACAATAAACTGCTGTCTTGCATAGCGATACCTTTCCTCAGAGACTTGCGCCTGCCGACCTTGAGCTGGCTAAGCCGAGCCGCCGAAATATATTGATGAGCCGCCGCCGCCGGTCTCTATCCGGCTGAAAACGGCTTGAAGTCAGCCGCCGATTGTCCCCATAATTCATAGCGGAAAACCTGATTTGTATGTTTTTTTGAAAGAATTTAGAATTGTTCACTTCACATAAAATATTATCCAATAAACAAAATTTTAGAATTTTTGTACTACCTTATAGGCACATTATTTTTTTTTCTGATTGACAATTAATTATAGGAACCCGCCACTGTGTTTGTCTGTAAATGAGGGGAAATAACAGGGGGAAAGGAGGAAAATAATAGGAAGAAATGAGAGGGAAAATAGTGGAAATAATAGGGGTGAAAACAGGGTTAAAATAGGGGAATATAATAAAGGGATAAATGGGAAAAAATAGAGTGAAAATATGGGAAAAATAGGTGGAAATAATTTGGGAAATATAGGGGGTAATAGGGGGAGAAAAATAGGGGGAAATAATAGGGGGGTATAATAGGGGAAATATGCGGCAATGACAACTGTGTAGATATATATGTATGTATTATATACATTATTTTCATGTATTACTGCCACCTCATATTATCACACCATAGGTTAGAACTTCTTTGTTTTGTTTTTTCTATAACCATCTCTGCCATTTATTCGTATGGTATTGGTATGGTACATTTATTGTTGTTTTATATCACAACACATATTTTTTAAAACATTAAATCACACGTGCAATCCGCTGTGGGTTTTTGTCTAAAAAAGTTTAAATATGATAGATTTTGAAAGGCCTGATAGTGAATCAGAATACTATTCTGAAAATGATTCCGAAACTGAGGTAATTATATTAATATATGGTTATTTGTATCAATTTACGCATTTGGGTTAATTACGACAGTTGCAAGAGGCTTTCGCCCGAGGAGAATTAAAACCTGGTCTCAACATAGAATTCCAAAAAGGAAAAGATAAAATTAATAATATTGTAAGTAGTATTACAATAACTAAGTTGAAAGTATTTAATTAAACATAATATTGCAGCCCAAAATTTTGACAAAAATAGATGAATTTAAAACAGATTTGCCATGGGTCGAACGTATGGATATGATAAATGATTTGGCACCATTGGCACCAGAATTAGCTATTGCATTAGAGAAGCACGAACAAAAAAGGGCTAATTTGTTTAAAGGGAATGCCAAAATACCATATGTACGCCCTGAAGAAGATCCGGTACTCAATGACTTTAAGCGAGAAATGTTATTCCATCGTCAAGCGCAAACTGCAGTTATTGAAGGTATAAAACTTTTACATGATATTGGTATAAAAACAAAGCGCCCCGATGATTATTTTGCCGAAATGGCTAAGACGGATGAACATATGCAAAAGGTTCGCTCAAATTTGATCGCCAAACAGGAGGGTCAAGCTAAATCAGAACGCATTAGACAAATACGAGAACAACGCAAGATGGGAAAAATCTTGGCAAAACAAACAAAGGTTCAACGTGAATTGGAAAAGAAAGATATGTTAGATAAATTGAAAAAGTTTCGCAAAGGAAAACTTAAAAATTTAGATTTCTTAGAGGACGCCAAAGCTTTAGAAGCGAAAACAAAGAAATCAACTGCTAAGAGGAAAGAACGTAATAAGAAATTTGGATTCGGTGGGAAAAAAAGTGGCTCTAAACGTAACACTAAAGCGTCAGCTGCTGGACTTGAAAGGACAAAATTCTCCAGAAGCAAAGTAGGTTCAAAAGCTGCTCCAGGTAACAAGCGTGTAGGCAAAGCCAGGAGATTGAAATTGAAATCTAAGAAATAAATTTTAAGGGCATATATTTTAAAAATATTTTCACTTGTTTTTCTTTATACTTTTGCTATCAATAATTTTTGCTAAATTCAAATGTGTTCATTGGAATAGCCATGTTATAGGTTTATTTAAATTAAAAATTTTACTTGATGGATAATGTGTATTTTCTAATAATCAGCAAGCGAATCAGATGCTTGTTGTATTATATAGTAGAAAATTTTTGCGCCCGGCCAAAGGTCCAATCTGCAGAATAGCCTTACCTACCGAAACCTACTTAGTAGGCTTCAGCAACATATTTATTTATCTTCCTTTATATTCTTCTTGAACAATTTTGTCGGTTTAATAAAATTTAGAAGGGCTGAAATTTTAATAGTAATTAAAAATTCGATTTTGAAAAATTAGGCCTAGAATCGATTCATAAAGGTTTAAAAATTTTGGTTTTCTAAATGTATTTTTATCCCCATTTAAAACCAGAAAAAGCGATTAAATTTTTAGATTTTAAATGTTTAAAAGATTTGAACAAAATACGTTATGCGAACATTTAACTCATTTCAATAGGCAATTCTCAAATCCCTGCATAATTTATTTTTATGAATGGTTTTAAATTAGACCAAAAAGTTGGAGATAAAGTTTATGAATTTCAGCTTAAATTAGATAAGGTATTTAGACATATATTTAATTTTAGCAGACTATATTAAATAAATAACTAATTACCGAAACATTGTGCATTCTTTTTAAGGAAATAAAACAATTTTTAGCAAACGGAATCAGTACAATCTTAATTAATGGCATTGTTGGAATTTAGCCCATAAAGAAACATTTATATATACATAATTAGTTAAATTGAAAATTCGCATAGAATACAAATATGGCTTCCATTAAAAGTTTTGGATTGAAAATATTCAGTTTTTGATAAACTTTTGTACCATCTTTTCTCTTATTACATACATATATACGTGTGTACGTATGTATATATGTATCGTTAGTCTTCGGTAGGAACTGAAATAACTCTAAATTTATAGGCGAGCGTAAATAAAAACTGATAAATTTGTAAAAAATACGAGTTGGGGCCATTATACTTGAGTAAAGAAAACTTAAGACAAAAACACTGTTGAACCAGTCCCCGATGGAATCGTATATTCCATTTAAGGAACCAATTTCTTATTGAAGTTTACTGTATAAGAAAAACATTTATAGATTAACCAAAATGGAATTATTTTATATTTCCATTCTATGAAAAAGCGATCTCAATTTTTTTGAAGTAATTATTTAGCATATTTTTGTTTTTTATTTTTCTTTCTTTTCAATTTGTTTTTAATTATATCTTTAACATTATCGGAAGATTTGTCTCCATTGCCTAATTCGAAAATGGTTTTGCTATCATTCTCTAAAATAATGTCCATATTTAATGTTTCCACATCGATGCGTTCACCTCTTTTAATTTTTTTATTCTTTTTACTTTTGATTGAAGGCATTTCTCGAATACTTGCATCCGTTTCATTAAACGGCAGATCAGGAAGCTTCCTTTTATTTTTACTTTCACTATATTGTTTCTCACATATATCATGTTCTTTCCCTCCCGTGTTATTAACCATAATTTCTAATTTATCATTGTGTTTGACTTTCTTAATTTTTTTAGTCTTAGTTCTATCGGATGTGTTCTGAACATTTGTGTTTGTTTCAAAAGATCGAACTTTAGACAGTTCCGTATTAGCTTTTTCCTGTTTAATAATCTTTTCAGATGTTGAGCATTTCGTTTGTTCTTCATTAAAACTGCTACGCTTTGCCAGAACTTTGGCCAATAACTCAGCTTCCTGCTGTTCTATTCGCAACAATTTTCCGCTTAATTTTAATCCATGCCGAGCACCTTTGTGAGCCGTCCTTCCACCACATGCTTTAAATAATTCGTCATCCGTTAAGACACTTACTTTGGAAACCTCAATAGAATTCGTATCTATTTTATCACGACTTTCAATTTCATCGCCATGATTAGTTAAGGTTGCTGCTCGTAAGAAATTGCTATAAGAGTTATTTCCACTAGTTTCTCCGGTACTCTTTCTTAATTTCATTAACTTTTTCCTAGAATAGCCCTTTGTGGAAATTTCAACACTATCCTCTTCATCTTTCAATTTCATTTTGATTCTACCACCGTTCTGTGTAACTTTAACATTAGTCGCAGCTTCGTTAAAAACCCTCTCCCACCAATGATTGTTAAAATCGTCTGCAGCTTGATCGACACCAAAACCAGCATTGTCAAATTTCAAGTTTGCTTTTATAGGTTTAGCAATACCATTTTTATTTTTGCCTAACCCATCTCCTTCTTTCCAACCATAATTCTGCAAGATTTTACGTGCAAACTCCATTTATTTCTTTATAACAAATGATAAACGTGGGAGACCCAGTTTGTATTACAAACAAAACTAAATACGAGGGCGCACAAAAGAGGGCGGACTTACAATCATATGTTTTTAGCTGTTATTGTCAAAGTTATAAGCAAAGCCTTTGCCCTTGTCAATACAGTTATGGCAAGCAACATTTTTCTTTCTTAATGTATATGTTTTAATCGAGTTCAATATTATAACATAAAAACCACAGGACACTCATATATAGAAACTTTAATATCAAGAAGAAAATTACATATTAACAAGTTTTTATAAAAAGGAACAAAGTTTTTTTATATAATTTAAAAAGTGTACATTCTTACTCCTAATGTGAACACGATTTCGAAACAAAGATGAATTATTATTTTATGTAAAAAATTCTTTTACTATATATATATATATATATATATATATATATATATATATATACATATATGGTAAGGATTTATATTAACATATTGAGTTTTGGAAAAGAAACAGCGGAATTCCAGATTTAAAAACGCCTTTTTAGTGCAATACAGCAACACTAGAGTGAGTGCCTGTTATATATGTAACATGGGCAATAACTTCATGAGATAGAGTGGGATGCATAATCACACAACACAAAAGTTGCCATCACGTTTTTCATATTAGCGTTAACCAAGTGATATATAATGTTCCACGTGCTGATGGAAAATGTACGAGTGCCGTTCAAATTACTTTTCGTGCAGAGGCAGACCAATGCGAATTGATTTCGCCTTAAGGCAGATAAAATATATATAGAAGCGGCAAAGGAGAATCGACTACTAGTCGAAAAAAAATTTTACAATTTACAGAAAATCCTCTGAACAGTTGACATGACCTTTTATTTGGCCTTGATGTATGTATACTTATATTCACAAGCTTAAAACAGTTCTCTACACATTTTAATAAAATATACTAACACCATTTCTGCAGAACGTTCGGTCAGACATTGAAATGATTTCTTTCATATCTCAAGTTCTTATAAAGGGCTTCAACAGCCCAAGGTTTACTATACAATAATTGACACCTTGTAAGAGTTCTTTGTACCTATTAACTGCCACTAATTATTGTCCTAACAACCACATTACTATAGGAATGCCCAATAGTTGTATATGAAGGACATTAACATTACAAATCACTTTAAAAGCGTTAAATAAAAAAAACAATTGTTCATTGAATCATTGACTATTTTATTATTCTTAATTTCAAACCATTATTTGTACAGCAAATAAATTTTATGTGAATGATTATTAACTATGTCACCTCCGTATTGTAATAGGTATACATATACTTCGATAACTGTGTAGATATTTTATGGCAGATTAAGAGAGAAACATTTGCAAGTGGTTCATTAGAATTTAAATAAATGAAAGACCTATCGTTAGTAAAGTTATGATATTGAATTCTAAAGATGTTCTACCGTAAATCTCCAAATTTGTATCTATTACAGAAAATGAGAGCGCGCTGGTAATGGAAATTTATCATTACTTATGTAGAAACATAAAATAAAAGTAATTGACATACAAGTTGTCGACGGGAAACACTGTAGATATTATGTAATAAACATATTTCAATTCAATACGAAGTTAGGCACTAACTATTTGTAAAAGTATAGTCACACAAAATGAAATGCAAACTTGCAGCATTTAAGATCGTTGATACACTACAATTATACTTTTATTTTTTAAGGCTGATTTTTTTGTAACTGCAATAAAAATTAGTTTTTCAACATTTCTAAGAAAATTAAAATATTTGTTTATCATAGATTTAGTTTTATTTCCGTTTTTAACTTAAAAAAGAGTTTCTTCTTTTTTATTGCCCTTGGATGTTTTTTAAAAACAATAAAGATA
This sequence comes from Linnaemya vulpina, assembly GCA_963675445.1. Lineage (NCBI taxonomy): Eukaryota > Metazoa > Arthropoda > Insecta > Diptera > Tachinidae > Linnaemya > Linnaemya vulpina. The sequence continues at coordinate 24,351,213 of OY776277.1, forward strand.
ATGGAGCTGTGGTTGTGTGGTATAGATGTTTTCAATTACTTTGTTATTATGTTTTAATGCCTTCCTATGACATAAATACACACTTTAGAAAGCGAACAGAAGCAAGAAAGCCATCATAAGACAGAAAAGACCCATAGCTTCAGAAAGGGCGAAACCCAAGATAGCGTAGGAGAACAATTGTTGTTTCAATGATGGATTTCTGGCATAACCGATGATGAGGGAGCCGAATACTGTTCCAATACCGGCACCTGTAGTATTGGAAGTTAAAAGAGCAAACCAGTAATGAAAAGAATAAGAGGAAATACATATAAAAAGAATAATAGAGAAAGAAAAGAGAAATTTTCACATAATTTGTCTTATTTCGAACATTCAAATAAAGTTAATATGGAGGTAGTCAGTCACAGATTAGTCTGAATTGAGTTCTGTTTTATAATAAATTTTGCAACTTATTCTTAAACAGCAAGCACATCGCACTTAAATTGCTGGTCACAAAAGATTTCAATGGAATTTCCTTTAAAAATAAAAGAAATCCAAAATTTCTTGTCCCTTTGCCTTTTAATCACACAAGTTTCCTGCTAGAAAATGCATTAGTTTAAGTTCACATGTGTAACAACATGTTTTTTCCGAACTTTGACCAAATCTCAGACCTTCCCGAGGCAATATAGAGCAATCAAATACTCGCATGTAAGCCCCAGATGCTAGATTGCAACTGACTAATATTATAACTTTTTAATTTTTTTTATATATTAAAATTATTATGAAAATTTCTTTTTTTAATAACAAAAGATTTTCCAATACTAACCGGAACCAGCTACTCCGACTGTTGCAGCACCAGCACCAATGAATTTGGCAGCTGAATCAATGTCGCGAGCGACTGGGGAGGTCTGGAATGACCTAATTTGTGGCAGTAAAGCAACTGGGGTTGTGTTCTGTGCGGCCAAAGTTTGGCTTTGGCTAATGACTGCGCTGCTCAATGGTCGCAAGTATTGTTTAGTGCCGTTAACGAGCTAGAAGTAAAAGAAAAATAGTTGACTGTAATTAGGAAGTTATGCAAGTTATATATAATTTTAACTTATATTTATGCAGCGTAACATACAAAATTGATAAAAGAGCATTAAAAAGCTGTAAACTTTAAATTAAAATGATATATTGTTAATTTTTGCTAAAAAAAATATTAATAAACATTTCTAAAAATTGCATTATATAAACACACGATATTCTTTTACCTCCTTACATGAGTTTCAGTGGAGCATGTATCTACGGTATATATATATATATATATATATATATATATATATATATATATACTGAAAGTGTATTGTGTAGTAGCAGTTATATAATATACTATACGTTTGTTAAAGCTAATTAATGCTTTAAAAGGTATTTTAGCCACACAAAATCCATACTTTAAAGGAACTTTAAATTTAATAATGATCTGTGAATAACACCGTAGGAATATAAACCATATAGATATGTTGGCATTAATATTTATTAAGTAATTCAAAATCTATATTTTTATGTTGAAAACATTTAATTAATATAAAAAAAATTTTGTAGTTACTTCGCGACATTCTCGGCAAATTCTTTTAATATGCAGACATATAGTTTAGTTTGACCAACAGATAAGTATTTTATGTACCCATTTAGTCATGCATTTCTTATATGCATATTTAAAACTTCACAAACGAATTAATGATTTCAGATATATGTACAATTGATGCCGCAAGCACGCTTGCAACTTAATTGTTCATGTCATGCGGATATTGTTCATACTGCGATAATTATATGCAATAGCAATGAATATAAAATCATCTCCACAGCGATAAGTATTAATTTTGCTAATTATTTTCACAAAATATAATTATCATAACCTAAAATTTTACTTATGTAACTAACTATCT
>OY776277.1:24358113-24365613 GCA_963675445.1 Linnaemya vulpina
GGACTTCAATTCGGTTAGATAAGCTAATTTTTTCTGCAAAATATATGTCATGGAGTATTGACGTTCATTTGGTATCAAAATTTGTAATTTAATCCTTTAAAATTTTAGGCACTTTTTATTAACATTTCTTTACTTTCATAAAGTAAGAGGTGGTTGAAGTCTACTGACGATGTGGTAAAACCATCCAACAAATAAATTTCATATATAATAAAACTATGACAATATCTGAAATAGCAAATTTCATAAGAGTTTAAATATTACATGTATTCGCGATTATTGTTTCAGATTCTTGTATTAGTATTCTCGAATATCAAAAATTTACTCTCGTCACATCACTAATCACCACATAAATATAATACGTGCATACAGTATTTATATACATACATACTTGGGGATGTGTATATAGTTGCAATAATGTAATTTGTACAAAATAAATATCTATACATACATATGTATATCGTAAAGAAGTACCTACTGACAACGGATCTAACAAAGTACATACATACTTACATATGTACGAATATAACAAAGTTAATGAAGTTAATGTGCGAAAACGAATACTTGGTATTAAGGTAATGCAAAATTTTAGATAAGTATGTATGTAATTGCGTAACTTTTATTCGTACAATAGCATTATTTTAATAGAATATTAAAATCATAAATAAAAAAAATATGTTAGGCACCTAAATATGTATATATAGATGATGGTGCATATCGTTAGCTAAAATGTAAAAGAGTGTAACTAACAAAAATTAAATTTTTATTATAGCTATAAATAATATAATATAATAATAATGACCCTAAGAGCTATATAAGCCCTTTTAACTATTGTTTTTCTGAAACACAACTAGACGCTTCTACAAGCAATAAATTTAAACCCACATACGTACATATATACATATGTACTTATGTAGGTAGAGTAAAATTAAAATGTCCGTTTTCGGCTTGAAGAAGTATCTAAATTCTTACAGTGTGATCTTCTCTTGTGACCGTCTTCAAATAGGCACTGTGGAATTTCAAAGGTGTTCTGTGTAAAGGTGTGAGTCATATCCTTGCTTCAGGAAACTGAACTAAGCCGAAAACACCCTATGGCATTTTGTAAAATCACACGTTACATAACGAAATATACGAACATGACAAGCAATGCTACTAGTACAAACTTCCATTTGAGTTTTGATGAAAAACAACTAAAAGATTGCGATAATTGCGAAGCTCGATAAGAGTAAATACCAATTGATAATTTTTAATGTTACAGATGACAGCGAGCTAAAATGGATGATTGTCCTCAAAAAAATGAGGGATTGTTTTAAGTACGAACTTTTTCCTGTAAAAAAGTGATACATATATAAGTACGTAGATATGTATATATGCATATGTACATATGCATATGTAAATGTATATGCTTTCATAGCATAAAGTGATTTGGGTGTACATATATACTATGTACATACATGTATATCTACGCATGCCACACCAACATATGTATGTATGTTTTTATATGCATAGTTTATAATAAACATATAATACATAAAGTATGTATTTTAAACTTAATACTAAGAATTCAATGTGCATGCTATATAAGGTTCTTCTGAAAACGGCGAAAATGTAGCAGAATGTATGTAGATCAAAATGGTTTTGAAGTTATTACGAAAAGTTGGAAGAAGTCGGTAACTTTTTATGTAATTATAACAGTGGATATACATATTTATATTGTGTTGTTGCAAAAGTAAACGTATAAAGAAAATACCTGCTACCTTGCTCTAATGTATTTTCAGGCAAAAACAGAGCAGAAGATAAAGTAATGCAAAACAAAATACAAAAATATAGAGATTACAACCCAAAATAGAATGTCAAACGCAACCAACAGTATTTAAAAAACCCAATTCAGATGCCTTGTGATAAAAAGAGTCAACGATATTGATTAAATTCAACGTCAACAATTTATGACAATATATTTTTATTCACCACTTTATAAACGTTGCTGGGAGAGTAGGAGCACTAGGTTGTGTAAACCATACCATATTGAACAAATAAAAAGAAACAACTACAGTCTTCAAACGACATTAACTCGCAATAGAATCAAACAGGAACGAAGAGACAATCGACCGACCAACAAACTGAACTAACCGTCCGACTGAAAGCGCGACGTAAGTTCTGTTTTTTCGCGGTAGAAGAGCAAATAGCGCAGCGATTGTCGGCGATTCCGCAGTCTGCTCTGGAAGGGACATGGCCGTCTTTCTGCTCAATATTTGTAAATTTAATGGCTGCGGAATCACATTTCCAAGTTTGGGTGATTTAATCCAACACATTGAGGACACTCATATTGGTAAGTTAAATAATCAATATATGTATACATATATAGTATGTATACATACATACAAATATAGTATATGAATTTACCTGCATGCACAACCCTTTGTATATACATAAATATGTATGTATGCATACATATACTCAGCTGTGTTTGGTTGGTGCAAAATATTCATATCAAATTGATTTTCCCAAATATGAAAGTTCTGATCAAAATGTGTTATTTTTAAAGTTTATAAAAATTATGTCTAAATACATAAGATGTTTATTTACATATATACTTATGTATTTTAATATGGTGCGGTTTTGTCGCGTGATTTATAAGTTTAATAAATACATCTATACATATTTATTTACATCCATGCACCTACATACGTATGTATATTTATATGCATGGATATATGTAAGGATGTGGTTATGTGTGCACTAATATCTGCATATTTTGTGTATATGTACATACATATGCATCTTTATAGAGATATGTAAATATAGGACTTTGATGTCATTTATTTTGTTTAAATATATACAATTGTATATCGAAATAAAAACCAAATTTAACAATTAACACCCGGCATAGCATCCATAAAACCTGACATGTTGACAGTAAGCAGCATTATTATATACCTATTACTTTACAGAGGAAAAGTCATTTATATGAACTACATCCATATGTATGTATGTATGCATATGTACAGATATCTATACAAAATACACACCGATGTAAATTACTTATGTATGATGATACAATTATTTAGTGCGGCATCTAAAATTGGTTTCAAAATATGGATAATATTTATTTCTGGGCATGGTACTATGTTGCTGGGGTTCCTCAGTGGATCCTTTATAAAAAATACAAAACTTTTGTATAATATGTACTACTGAAAATGTTATTATGGCTTCTTGTTCCACTTGTTTAGATACATAAATATGTATGTATATACAAACACACATCTATACATATGTATTTAGATATGTGTGCATATATTTTTATATATGTATCTAATCTAAAGGCTTTAACTATACCTACAAACTTGGTTAAGAGTATACAAATCTGTGTGTTTATTAACATATGGAGAGGTGGGCATATGAGTGCAAACATTTTAAGCGTCAGCTGTGTTTGAATAATCGATATTCGTGTGTACAATTTATTTTTAGTCCGTTAAGGGTAGCTTAGACGATGAGTTTTATGTAACACACAAACAATTTAGTACATATGGAATTTGAAAAGAATTATGTCCGTACGCAAAAGTAATCGAATAATCAGGAGTGTCATAGAAACCGATCTTATCGGGAATCGGATTTGAAACCGAAAAAAAAAAATACTTTGGTGTCATGGAATCCGATATCGGTTTTATGTTGGAATTATAATTAATGACGGTTTTAGGTGTCACAGAAAGCAAAGTTATCGGCTTTTTTATTGGAAATAATCCGATTATCTTACAGCTGTCATATTGTTATTGGAAATATTGAGCTGTTTTTTATAAATTTTTTTTTTCAATTGGTTGATTTTATTGAAAATGCAAGAAAGCTAAAGTAAATAAACTAAAAGCTATTTATTAAATGTTGTATTATGTAATTAAGAAAATGGTTTCTCTACCGATGCTTTTGGTTAGCGATCATGTTCAGTTGCACCCAGTATAGACGAAGAAAGCGCTCCATAACCACGACTTCGTGATCTAGAATAACTGATACTCTACCCAGAGATATGATATAATCGTTTAAAAAAATATTATTCACAATGTATTTATGATATGCATTCAAAATATGTACATAAGTATTTACCATATGTACGAAAATTGTTATGTACTATGTATTTGAAATTGTACTTAAATAACTTTTGAATTGTTATCAGTAACAACTTTACCATACATAAATACCGAAATTCTTTTGTATACATTTTTGAAAATGTGATATGTATAATTTTAAATTAATATATTAAAATAATAAGGGCGTTGTTCAGATTTCATTGTGTCTTAGATAATTGTTGGTAATATTTTCGGTATTAAGTCTTGGACAGACGAAAATATGGCCAGCGTCTATTTTATTACGGATACGCAATCAGCAGAAAACTTTACACCACTACTTTTTCTAAAACTTTTGTAATTTTTTTACTCCTACTAGTTAGAATTTGGTGACAGGTTATATAATACTTGAACTTTAATATATCAACATAAAGTCATCAAAATTATGTATACTTGTATAATTTTAACTTATTTATAATTAACGTCCCATTTTTGTAAACACTAATACAGGTAATTATACTATATCTTTGTTTATTTTTTAGACTATGATCCGAAAGTGGTGGAACAAAAAGAGCAGGCCCAACCGGCATGTTTGCCATTAAGCTATGTTTTACGATTTATATCTGACGATGCACGTAAAGAGAGTCCTTATCTTACTGCAAATGCTGCCGGCGTTGAACTGAAACGAAAGTTGGCAATTAAACATCACAGTTATAGCATGTCTTCATCAAATCGCAGCAATACCCCTACAGGTGAGATAAATTCTTCTATCACCTTAAAAAAATATTTTAATATAATTTTAAAAATTATACATTAGAGGAAAATTGCTTTTAGAATGTAAATTAATTTTTAGAATTGCTTTTAATGTCGCCTTACATATCGATAGAAGCCTATGGGCTCCGATATACATAATATACAATCAATTTTGAAATTTTTGTCGCTTACATGGTTTTACAATTAATAAAAATTGTTGGAATTGTCGTTAATAATTATATATCATATGTATTGAAAAATTTAGATATAAAAGATTAATTAAAACAAAACCCTACCGAATCTTCTTTCTGATATCGAAATATCCGAAAATAAGATATCAAAACATCTAAAAATCGTAGTCAACATCATCGGTTTAAGGAGGTGTATATATTGATTAAGTACTTAAAATTTTTATTGTTATAATTAAAATTAATAATATATTAATATCTTATTTTTTGTTTATTATTAAAGGTAGCGAAATGGATGAAGATGAAATGGTTGTTTCTGAATCAGAGGATAGCAATGATTCCTGGACAACCGAGGAATTTAGTTCAGAGTTCATAATGCGCTATGGCAGCAGGTGGGATTGGCTCTCTGCCATCTTTTGTTTAATGGTCAAACCTTTCTATTAAAAATGTTTGTAATTGTTTTTATGTAATTCTTTGTATATTGTCTTGATGCACATAAAGGCATTCCGGATCCGGCAGCAATGGCACACCGGGCAATGAAAAACCATTTGCCTGTCCTGTTCCGGGATGTAAAAAGCGGTACAAAAATGTGAATGGTATTAAATACCATTCAAAAAACGGCCACAAGAAGGATGGCAAGTAAGTGTGACAACAAATAATTTATATGATAAAAACGAACGTAGTGATAACTAAATAATTTTTTAATATTTCCTTAGAGTTCGTAAAGGGTATAAATGTCATTGCGGCAAAAGTTACAAAACTGCACAAGGTCTTAAGAGCCATGCTTTGGTAGCACACAATTCTTCGCCAGAAAATGTGTTAGCTGCGCAAAGTTTAGGAAATGTGCTAACCACTAACAGTGGTGGCATTCTAATGCAACGTAGCAGCTCGCCTTCGCAGTCTTTGGGTTCCTTGAGCCCATCGAGTATAAGTAACATGTCAAGCGGCGCAAGCAGTTGCCATGGTAGTGGAGTACATTTTTCCAATAGTAACAGCTCTAACAATGTAGGCATTGGGTCGTCAGCTTGCATTGCTCAAGCCATAAATGGTACAACCTTAAATATACAATCCCAACAACAGCAACCCCAACAGCAGCAGCAACAGTTTACTACAACTGCCAATAACCATCAGCATCAAGTTGTTACTGCTGGAGGAGTTTCAAGCAGCGTTACAGTACCTTCAGTACTTTCGAATTCAATAGCAACGGCCGCAGTACCAGTAACACACAACGCAACGGCAACAGGTAACAGCAACAATTTATTGCGTAACACCATAAATTTGGTGTCATTGAAAACCCATAACAGTGGAAACATCAATCATAACGGTAATAACGGCAGTAATGGTAATAGTAACATTACGGCTACACTCGCAACTGCGAAAACTTCAGCTGCTACAAATCTATTAGCTGCTAATGCAGCTGCTAGTAAAATTTTAAAATTAGCCACCAATGTTGCTGCAGCTGCAGCAAATAATGCTACAACCGCTACTACTGGTACATCCTCAATACTTGTCGAGCAACAGCAACAATTTTTAAGTAAACAGCAAACGGTGTCAGCGACAGCGACAACAACACCTACCAAAATTACTTTGCCAAATTTGGTAAATTTAGGTATTTTAACACCGGCTACGTCGCCAACAAAAACTACGCAATCCTTAACTTTTACGCAGCAACAACATCATCATCACCAGCAGCAGCAGCAACAACAACAGACGCTTACAAATGCTCTTAATAATTTAACAGCGTCTCACATTATGCAACAGCAAAAAATACTGCAAACAAATTCCAATAATTCTACTACTACTAACAACAACCATAATAATAATCATATAACTACAACAAATAAAAATAATATATTGCTTGTTGAACAACATCAGCAACAACAACTACAAACACAATCTCAGTCAACATCATCACCATCACAACATCAACAACATCTTCCATTAACTCCCATTAGTCCAAATAGTGTAAGTTTACAGTACCAACAACAACAAAAATCCAATGCTGTTGCTATAACTAATGTTTTAAATGCGAGTTTGCAGCAACATAAGATCAAACATCAACAACAACAAATTGTTGGTAGTATTCATTTAACACAGATAACCAGCAATGGCAGCGGTAATAAACAACAATTAACACAACACATAACTACAGCAACTGGCTCTTCAAACTCGCCACCAACCTCAACCTTGAATTCCCCTAATAGTTCCAATGGTGGTAGTAGCACCGGCAGCAGCAGCATAATGTGTTCTCCAACATTACACAAGTCTTCGGAAGTTGTATCTTTAACTGTTGCCGTTGCTGACGCTGGTGTTGGTTCTATTAGCGAGGAGACGTAGCCTATATTAAAGAAACTTTTAATGCGCCGAAAATTTAATTAGATTTGAATTTTTTTTTTAATTTTTGTTTCACCAATAGCATCATGCTACATACATGCGCCACTTTAAAAGTTTAGCTATTTGTTCTTAAAATTAATTATCGTTTATGGCGACTTATTGGAATTTATCGT